>CM021101.1:575018185-575499051 GCA_007115665.2 Sequoiadendron giganteum
TTAATCGTTGAACCCTCAACTCTCAACCCTTAAACCCTAATCCCTTAACAACTATACCCTCCCCTCAACCCCTATAGCCTCTTAATCCCTCAACTCTCAACCCTCAACCCTCAACTCTTAAACCCTAATCCCTCAACCCCTATACCTTCTTAATCCCTCAACCGTCAACCCTCAACCCTTAAACCCTAATCCCTCAACCCCTATACCCTCTTAATACTTGAACCCTCAGCCATTAAAGCCTAATCCCCCAACCCCTATACCCTCTTAATCCCTCAACCCTTAAACTTTAATCCCTCAACCCCTATACCCTATGATTCCCTCAACCCTCAACCCTTAAACCATAATCCCTCAACTCCTATAACCTCTACCCTATAACCTATTAATCCCTCATCCCTAAACCCTAAACCCTTAAACCCTAACCCATAAACCCTCTACCCTCTACCGCCAATCCTCTACCCTCAACCCTAATCCCCCAACCCTTAAACCCACTTAGTAAACTCTCTACCCTAATCCCTCAACCCTCTTGACCCTTAAACCCTCAACCCTTAAACCATTAAACACTCAACCCTAAACCCTCGACCCTCAACCCTAACCCATTAAACCCTAAACTGTTAAACCCTTTACCCTCTACCCTCTACCCTCTACCCGCTACCCTCTACCCTCTAACCTCTACCATCAACCCAATACTCTCTACCCTAAACCCTAATCCCTCAACCCTTAATCTCTCAATCCCTATAACCTCTACCCTATATATTGGACCCTCGACCCTAATCCCTCAACCCTATACCTTAAACCCTCAAACTTCAACCCTCAACCCTTAGACCCTCTACCCTTTACCCTATACATTAAAAACTCAACCCTCAATTCTCAACCCTCAACCCTTAATCCCTCAACCCTCAATCGTTAAACCCTAAACCCTCTACCCCTTACATTGGACCCTAAACCTAGTCCTTCAACCATATACCCTCAAAACTATACCCTAAACCCTCTACCCTCAACCAAGTAAACCCTTAACCCTAAACCCTTAACTCCAAACCCTTCAACCCTAAACGCTTAAACCTTAAACCTTCTACCTTATACCCTCAACCAGATACCCTCTACCATCAAACCTATTCCATCAACCCTCAAACCTTAAACCCTAATACCCTAGAAACCATCAACCCTATAGGTCCTCCACCCTAATCCCTCAACCCTATACCCTCAACCCCTATCACTTTCTCTCTATCTATACATCTCACCTCTCCCTCTTTCCCTCCCTCCCACCCTCTCTAATTGTCTCTATCTACCGTCTCCCTCTTTCTGTGTACCTCTCATTCAATCAATCCCTACCACCCTCTCTCATTCCCTCTATCCATCTCTCTTTCTGTCCCTCCCATGTCATCCCACTCTCTCCCACTACCTCTCTCTCCCTCTCTCTCATGTCTCTTCCTCCCACCCCCTCTCTCTCTAAGGTCTCTCCCTCTGGCAACCTACCTAGGTAACTCTCTCTTTGTCTCTCTCCCCTCTCTCTATCTATCCCTCCAACCCTACCTAGATAAGTCCCTCTCACTCCACCCCCCTCTTTCTCTACCTCTATCAGGTCACTCCCTCTCACACCCTCTCCCTCTCTCAGGTCTCTCACTCACACTCCCTCTCTCACACTCCCTCTCTCACTCCCTCTCTCTCACACTCCCTCTCACTACTCCATCTCTCACACTCCCTCTCACTACCTATCTCTCAAGTCTCTCCCTCTCACACTCTCAAGTCTCTCCCTTTCACACCCTACCTACATAACCCTCTCTTTCTCTTTGTCTCTCTCTCCCACCCCCCTCTCTCTCCCTCCCTCTCCCTATCCCTCAATTCTCTCTCTTCGACCCCCCTCTCTCTCTCCCTCCCTTTATCCCTCCCACCCTACCTAGCTAAGTCCCCCTCAATCCAACCCCTTATCTCCCACTCCCTCTCTCTTAAACTCTCACTTCGACCCCCTCTCCATCTCTCTAGACTCTCTCTAAATTCTCCCTTCGTCTAAAGACATACATAAATGCATACATACAAGCATAATACATATGTACATATAATCTTACATCCATACAAGCATACATACATACATGTACATAAAAATATATCAGCATACATTAATATATTAGCATTTAACATAAAGTAAGACATAACGCGAGTGCGTTATAATGCGCTCGCGTTATGTGCTAGTAGACATGTTCCTTGCAGAAGCAAAAACCATGTCAAAAGTGAGATATAACGCGAGCGCGTTATAACACGCTCGCATTATATCTTGCTTTGGGAATTACCGAACTTTAAGCTTGGTATTTGCCTTGGAATACCAAACCAAAGGTTTGGAGGGCATTCCCAACGACCAGAGACATGTTTTTAAAAAATCCACCATATTTCTCATAATCGAGTTTGTGCTCACCGTCAGGATTGCACGTGGTTCAATATTGAAAAAATCGACCACATGGGTAATGTTGGGTTATCTCTTAGCTATCCAACGATGTAATTGTTTTTACTGTCTAAAAATGTTAAGTCTTTCATCCATAATTTATTTTATCTATATGTCTTTTTTTTGCCAAAAAGCAGTGTTAGGTATTTTTTTCGTTATAAATTAATCATTCATCAATTTTTCAAATAAATTACATTTTTAGAAACTAGACTCCATTCTACAAAATTTTAAAATTAAAAAAAAAAAAATCAGTTAGTTTCAAAAATTTGTAGGAGTAGCACGGCCAAAATTCTATTTTCAAGATATGTCCACTTCGCAAATTAGTAAAAAATCAAATATTCATTAAAAAATTATCAAAAAACATGTGCATCTTGCATTTTAAAAATACTAGAAAACAATTCACTGTACGAGGGTCGTACAAGAGTTGCCATGTTATGTTTTTCTGACAAAAACAATACCAATTTGTGTATGTCCTTCGTTTGAACCCCTTAATCTCAATCATTTTCAAAATAAATTAGTAGCTTATAAAGTAGACTTGGAGCACTTGAATCCTTCTTTTTGTTCCATCTCAAAATTTTGAATCTAAGTATCCTCAATTTCACGTCCAAGGTCAGTATTTCCTAATTTCGAAAAAAAGTTGTCCACTTAAGTCCCTTTTTTGGGAACCATCTTGGTGCACTTACCCATATATGGATTATTAATGGCATTTGGATCTAGCAGAGTGGTGAAATTGTTTGGAGGGATAGATGTAGTGAATGGGCCTCCAGCTTGTGGAACCCTATTAGGCCCGTTCCTCAAATCATATTTTCTTGTACGTTGCTAAAACATCAAGACTTCCCTGACACAAGCTTCCTCTTCATCTAAGGGGCCATTATCATTCTCAATGCCTTCATTGAATAACTAAAAAGTTTCATCTTCATTAAACACTTGTTCAATCTCTTCACCCTGGCCACTTGACTCTCCTTCTCACTCATTCTCTTCATCCCGGGGAAAAGATGCATGATTCAGGACCAGTATCAGAGAATCATAAGGATTGGAGGGTATTATCTACTGACTAGTGGAATTATTCTCAACTTCATACTGAAATATTGAAGCAGCAATTCAAAAATTAGGACAGTCTAGCTCAAAGTGTTGACTTGTCTTATGAAGCTTGCACCATCCAGATAAAGTTGCCTCTACCAAGTACACACCACTCGAAGGTTTCTCTTGGTTGGGAGGTTGATCCAATGAAGTAGGGACCCCTCGATTATTAGGTCTGGTGTTCCATGGTCTATTTTTCTTGGGTTGTTGTATTCTTTCAAATCCTTGTCCACCTTGTTAAAATCTATCAAAAACATTTCACATGGCTATCCTTTATCGAAATTATGCCCTTGTCCAGAATCTTGATTCTCCCTATTGTAACTTGATTACATGTTCCTCTAAGCAGCTTGGAGTTGATTGTTCTAGTTTCTCAAGTAAGTTACCTCCATATTCAACTTTTTCACTTGCTCTATTAGCTCATATAGCCTTTCTTTATCAGGACTACTGTAAGGTATTGAGTTCACATTATTCTAAGGGTATCCTAATGCTCCCCCAGAACCAATAGACTGATTCAAAACTTCTGAATTCTACAAGTAGGTGGGAAAAATTTCTTGTTGTTGTAAATGAAGAGGTTGATTAGCATTTTTCTAGGGATATCTAGGTATCGGGTGAGCCTAATTTATTGGAGGACCTGGGTGTGGAACCAAAGGCAACTGTGGTATGTGATTCATAATGGGAGTGTGATTAGTCAAAGTCTGGTTGAGTGTTTGGACCTATCCTAGGTGAGGAGCAAGTTCCAACGATGGCAAAGGCCTTGACAAATGTTGTCTCAGATCAATGCTAACCTTGATAGCTTTTGTATATGCAATAAGCAAGGTATTTGTAGGGTTAGTTCTCCACTTAAGGTGGTTGTAACACTATCAAGGGCTTCAAAATAAACCTCCAAAGTGGTACAATCATCCACATCATAGGGGTCTTGTAATCTAGTATCTGTGTGGTGGAACCTATTATTGAATGATCCTATAGGCTCATTAAACTTCGTCTTCACCTTAGTAAACTGCAAATACAACTCATTAGCACTTATAGGGATTTTAAACTTCTACAAAAACACGGTCTCAAGTTCAGTCCAATTGTGAATTGAGGCAACAGGTAAATGATTGTACTAGTAAAAGGCATAATCTCCTAGAGAATAAGGGAAAAGCCTACAAGCAATATCTTCATGATTGATCCATGTATCTTTGAGACAAGTCTAGAAAATTTTGATATGCTCCTTTTTTGTCCTATTAGGGTCATTTGTATGGAACTTAGATCATAAATTCTTGGGGTTCTTGGGCATAATATTGTAGTTATTGAAGGACATCGGTGGCGGGTTGTTCGCCAAGAAATCCATTGGTGGAGGTGGGGGTGGTAAAAGATGATTGATGAATGATTGAGGTTGTTGAATGGAATTGGCCTCAGAATTAGAATCAGATGAGGCTGATGAGGAGGTGGATGGCGGAAATGATGAGGTAGATGATGATGACTCCCTTCTTCTGGTCCTTCTTGACCTAGTCGGAGGTGGTAGTTGTTGAAATTGTTGTTCTCTTGGTGAATATTTGGTTCTCCTTCTGAGTCTCTTAGGATAAATGATGTTTACAAAATGCTTCAGCTTGCTTATTCAAGCCCTCCTTCTAGTGTCAATCAATTGATGGTGTTTTTTGCACAGCAACAATTCAGACGGAATATGATATCCTATCTCTCTTGAAAGGTAAATCTCTATCAACAAGTCTCAAGAGATAACCCCAAGGTCTCTAATGTCAGGTCTTAATAATTCAGTGAAACAACTCAGAGATAATGTGAAATTATTGATAAGCACAAAGGGACGTTACAAAGAAAATGTTGGGACCTTTAATCCTATCAAATCTTAAAATATAGTGATACTTGGATTCTTAAATTTAATCCAAACTTGAAAGAACGAACAAAAGAGAAGGGTTTCAAAGATATTCCTAAATTAGACTAACTCCAAAGACCAACAGTGTAAATGATTAAACATTCAAAGTGGACCAATCCCTCAAAACCAATTCTTGTTTAACCCAAATTTGATATGCAATCTCACAGAAACAATGCTATCTTCTTAGGAATCAAATATTTTCAGATCATGGAGTATTTACTCAAATCCACCCAATTTTTCAATTCAAATGAATAAGTACCCACAATTGAAAATAACATTCAAATATTGGGTCTAGGCTAACTTTATACAGCAACCTACAATCAACAGGCTGCTAAAAGTATAGACCAAGGATTGCTCAGACACTCCAATTATCAAATCATAAACACCACTGCATCACATCTAAAATGAAAATCTAGTATATAACTAACGACCTCAAAGCAATTTCAAAATATGGAATAACAAGAATCATGCTAGATAAATCAACACAACAGAGAGCACCAGAGAACAATGTCTTTACTTGCAATGAATTACCAAATGTTGCAACTATTTCCAGTATTATGTGTAAAATCACTTGCTTTCAAAACAAATAAACTCCTAACTCCAGGTCTTTCTCTATTACTTAGCTTGCTTCAAAGTCTAATCCTCTAACTAACTTTACAAATTTGGCTCGATGCCATTTTATAGGTACTTCATGATATGCCGGCCCAATTAGGCTTACAAGGAAGGTCAGCCACAAAACAAGTTGGCCTAGAAATCTCCTAAAACAAAAAAAAAAAACACTTCATTAAATGCTTGAGGCTCCTTCCAGGTCGGCATGGATTCTCCAATGCAGCTCATTCCAATCTATCTAGAAAATAAAAGAGAGATAATGGGAAGCACAAATCTCGATGTGATCATTTATTAGTTGGCCCCTTGTCTTTATCTCGATCCAATTTATCTTGTACCTTAAGAAAAATACCTTCCAACTCGGCCAATGGTGGAGTAATCAACACTTTAAACCTTCTCTCAATGGATTTAATCTCCTCCCTTGATTCCTTGATGACCTTATCCCATTCCACCTTGAGATCGTGATATTTCTCCATGATAGAAATATAGGTGGATGCATCATCTAAATGGTGGCTTGTGATCAAACCATCATCAATTGGGACATAAACCTCATGCCACCACCTCCTTAACTTCTCTAGGGTCAAATCATTTGGTGCAAACTTCTTCCTCCCAGTCATGATCTCAAAGAATGAAATACATTTATTATAAATGCTATTTAAAGTGTTTCCCACCTGTTGACCTTGCTTATGGATTCTCTTCAAGACTTTTTGTTTAATATATAGTGACTCATACAATTCCCAAAGTTCTGAAACCTTTGAAGAAGACAAGATTCCATCACTTAATAATATTTCTTCAGTATGATCCATGATGGTCTTTATTTTATGCAGGAGAAGGTCTACATCGGTTTTATCTTGCCCCAACATATTTTGTAGCCACTCAAACGATCTATGTGCATCTCCATAAGTTGACACAATACCCTTAATCATGTTATCCCCTCTAAGAAATTACTCCTTGCAACCATTCGTGTGTAGCCTGTGTGGAAGCATTCATCTTCTCAAGCTCAATGAATGCCTCCTTAGGAAAAAATCCTTCAGGGGACACTCCTTCACTAACCATAGCCTGTAGATGCTTCCTTAGATGTTGCACATATTTATACACATCATTCAATTGTTTCTGCAAAGTTTCCTTCTCCTTTGTTTCTTTATCCAACCTCCTTAGGATGACCTACGAGGACTCTTGGAATTCTTCTTTCTCCTGATCCTTGCTTGTAGGCCCCAAGTTTATTGTTTGAATGGTGTAATCTCGAGGAGCTATCTCATCCTTGTTTTTGTCTGTTGTAGGAGTGGCAATATGAATTACCCTATTATCTACCTCATCCCTGGCGATCTTAGAAATCATCCTAGCCTTCTTCTTTTCTTTTCATTTTCCAATATTGGCTAGTATTTCATCCCAGTTTGGAGGAGTGTCATGCATAACTATCCAATTACTCTTCAATCTCTCACTGATCCAACTTGGAGCAGGGGCATCTGATTGTCGCTCATCTCTCTTCTCCTTTCCTGGTTGATCCATGGAGGAGTCAACATTCAAATATTGCACCTCAGAGAATTTTACACTTTTGTCTTCTCTCTCATGTCCCTCCTTATCCTCCTCTGGATTTTGATTCTCTTCTTGATCAAGTGTATTTGTTACCAGTTGGATTGGAGAGGGATTTATCTCATGTGCTTCTTCCTTTTCCATAGTTTTCTCTTCTTCATCACCAATAGGTGAGTCTTCATATGACACCAGGGAGGATTACAAGATCTTATTAATTTCCACCTACGCATTGTGAAGGTCTCCATCCTTGAATTCTTTTGCATCTTCACCCTGATGGGAATCCTCAATAGCTGCCTCTGTTGAATCATTTTCTTCATTAAGAATTTCTTCAGTGGAAGGAGGGGAAAAAGTGCCTTCTTGTTGCTCAATAGATGGAATTTCAAGAGCAACTTCTTTCATTAGACTTTCTCTAGGATATGGAGTTCTGGCTTTCCTAGTATAGTCTTGTGTCTTCTCCCCATAACTCTACTCATCTATAAATTGTGGGCATGTTTCCTCACCTTGTCCTTTAGGGGGCTTGTTTTGTATCCCTGATGTTCTTTCTACTCTTCTTCATTTAGGAATAGGGACTCTATCTTTCTTCCCTTCTTCTTCATGCTCCTCCTCTTGAGCAGATCTCTTCTACTTAGAGGAATCTTTCCTCTTTTTGGCAATAGGCTTCCTCTTCTTTTCCACATTAGTCTCTTCTTGAACACCTTTGATTTTGATCTTGAAGGGAGAACTTACCTTTTCCTTACCCTTTAAGTCTTTCTCATCTTACTCAAAAGTGGAGTGGGATTCCAAGTTCCCCATCAAATCATATGTGTACTACTTCCCCCCATTGTCTAGTTCCCAATCTTGTGTTTAATCCATAGCTTGGTGTATTTGATTACAGGATAATTTATTTACTTCAACTCTGTCCTTTCTTCTTCTAACCAAACGATCTCACCCATGGGCTTGTCTTTGATTGGATCATAGTCATGGCTTTGTATCACCTCCCCATCATCATCAATCTGATCAGGGATGGCCCTAATCTTATACAATTTGATCAAGTGAACACGAAACCTTGAGAACTTCTTCCTTCGGACCTCAAATTCATCTTTACAGTTAGCCCAATAGTCCTCGATATCATCCTTATGTCTGAAATCTCTATTGGCTCTCTTTTGAGCCTTGCCTATTCTATCAAATCTAAACCTCTTGGAGCGGAAGGAAAGGCCCAAAGTACCCATTTCTTCCTCAAAGGAGTGTGTTGTGATCAAGGAAGGACAAACCTCGTTGCCTCCTATTCTTAGAGGGACGTCGTTGCCAAAACCGATCTTATGCATGTCCTTCATAATGGCATCAAAGGCAAAAATTTGCCTTGTGGCCTCCAAAAGTATAATGTGATTAGTTGGGTATCTAGGTAGTCGATAGGGAGCTCTCTCACAACCATCAATCCTTATGTAAGAGAAGGTGGAAAATTGTATAAACCATGCCCAAATCTCTAGATCAGCTCCTTAGCAGCATCAAAAATCCTCACATGCTTAGCACCTTGGAGCAACCTTGTAATATACATGGTGAATGCATCATTCACCCCTTTGTAAGTAGAACTGCCCAAATGCAGTTGGGGATAGAACTCATAGATCACATATTTTCCAAAGATCCCTTGAGTGCTCAATCCCTTGTATGGATGGAATCTTTCCAAGGCATAGACCAAGTAGGATGTCATGGAGAAGCTCTTGGTCTACAATACATTGCATAACTATTCATGAATCATGGCACTAATTATACCTGCCCAATGATAGTCTATGTCATGCTCTATTCTCACTATTATGTAAAACATCCAATTCTCAAATACTCTTGCACTCGTCAAGCCCATCACTCTGCTGAGAAGAGTTATTGCATCATAGTACTCTCACTTGAATATTTCCCTGAAAATTTGCTTTGGCAGCTTGGAACTATGTGCTTTAGGTTTCTCCAACCAAGAGTTGATAACTTGTAAAGACTTGTCTGTATCCTCTGCATAGTACTTCTTGGCTACATCAATATCAAACTGCACCACATGGGACCTATTCGGCATATCAACATTGAAACATGAGAGAAATTTGCAAGCACTCTGCCTTGTGGGTCGATCACTCTCTATGTGCTTGGGTCATAATGTCTGGCACACTCCAAAAATCACTCATAGCACTGCATCGTAGAAGGAAAGCCAACCACATGAGCCAGCCTAGAGCTTACCAATCTTCCTACCAATAGAGGAGGGTCCTTTAAGGCCATTCTTGCCTTGAACTCCTCATAGTCCCATCTTCCCACATTTGTGTAAGCCACTTCTGACCACATAGAAGTTAGCTTCCTCTCAGGAATCCTGCCTTTTATATCGAATTTGATCCTTTCAACTTTTGAGATGGAGGATCCCTCAACATCAAGATCTATTTGTTTTCCCTTGGCCTTGCTAGCAATTGTCTTGCTTGATTCAACCCACACATAGCAAAAGATCACAATAAATTGCCATTATAGCATGAAGATCAGGGTTATCCCATCATGAATAACATACTCATCATTCAAATAAGTCCAAACAAAGATTAAAATCCCATACAACATCATAAAGCATAGCTCCTCAAAAGTACAGGATTTTCACCCCTTCGCAAAAATCAAGCTAGGAAGGAAATTCGAATATTTTCGAGCCAAACGGAAATTAGCCATAAAAGTATAATAATCACCCAAAAGTTACTTAATTAACATCACAACTCAATAAATATCATTATTCACCCCTTAAATCACTCAATCCAATCATGAAATACGAAAATAATTCAACATTGATTCATTTATGTCCACAATTCCCCATGTTTAACAGGATTTCGGGGGTTTCCATCAGGGACAAAAATTTATGAAACTAGCATGACTTCACACATTTTTGGGAAAATAAAGAGCCGATGGAAATTTAGGGATTCCCTAGGGTAAAGGAATTCCACGAAGCAATCGAAATCCCGAAAGCATTGACTTCACTATGACTTCGCCCAAATTGATCGAATAATCGTGAATTTGGGGATTTGGACTCAAATTTTTTTTGTCTCAATTCGCTCATTGATGCACTCAAATTTATAATCCATTTAAAGGAAATTTGATTAATATTGGTAATGAAACTAAAGATTGAAACCCTAGGATTTCGCCATGAACACACAGTATCAATCTCAATTTACTCACTACATTCAACTGAACCATGATAAATTCCTCTATGGCCCTCAAACCAAGGTAGTTATTAAATGAAAACGAAAGATAACAACCTGAAAATCACCCAGGACGTTGGTTTTACCAAATGCAAGAAACCCTAGATCGCCTCCAACAAATCGACATCACCCACAAATTCAAATTCGAGGACCAAGTTAGGTGATGGCTAGCATTATCAAATCACTAATTTAACAAAAGGATGGTGACATCAAATTTAGCGAAGGCACTGAAAAGGAACGATGGGTAACCCTAGTTTAATTGCAAACCTTCAGTATGCAAACCCAGACTCAAGACATGTCGACGACACCAAAAAACCATTCATAATCATCAATCAAAACCAAAGGTGTCGTGTACATACCATTTGTGAAGCAAAATTTGAGTAGGACGTGATTAACAACAAGCTTCAAATCATGTGTAGACGAAAAGGACACTACAGAAACGCCACCAATGCTAGCAATCCAAAGCTCGAACACCAAATTCACACCAGAAACTTCAAGGATTAAGCTCTTCCAAATTAAAAGAAAAGCAAATGACACCAATTTGCAGCCTAAAACCCCCAAAACTGTATTAAACACGAGCTACAAAATTTGTACAATCAAGTATTAAATGAAGCAAAAAGAAAGCCCAAGACAAGTTTCAGGGATCCCAGGAGGTGAAGGAAATACGAGGATCTAAGGGACCAAATAAATTTTGGGGATTTGTAGCGAACACGAAATTCCGCGAAGAGCCAAAATTTTTGAATCACAATGCAAAGCAGACCTCATTCGGTATCCAAGGCATGGATGGAAATCAGGGAATTCCGCCCAATGGGGAAATTCCCGAAATCAGTGAAAAACCCTAAAATCATCCCAAGACTTAGGATTTTCAATGAGTAACTTCAAGGGATCATTCACATGAGCAAAATAAACATTCAAGCATGTCTCAAAGCGGCCAAATCTTCACAACCAGAGGATTGCCAACACCCAAGACCAAAGACCAGAGAAAAAATCTAGACTGTAGAAAACACCCAAATGACCAAGCGAAGAGGGTCACTACTTTTAGCGGGGCATGTGTGAAAAAACTGCACAACAGGTACCTTGCTAGAATTTTGTGACACACTTTCACACTTTTTTAAGGTTTTATTAATTAATTCAACATAATAAACCTATTTTTAAACAAAATAAATTTTAATCTTGCCTTATTTGGGATGTTGTAAAGTGTTGTAACACACTTTCACACTTCTCTAGGCTTGTCATTAATAATTGGGTTTTCTTATGCTTGAGGCCCTATTTTGCATCCACAAGCCTCATTTATCGAATTTTTACGAGGAAATCCTAACACCAATCATTAGCCAATCATGATTCGGGTGTTTCAGGTTTGAATGGCCCAGATTCAGTGATCTGTGACTCATTCACCACTTTGGGCGAATGAGTCCCACCTAGATCTTTTGGTCCCAAACTCGATTTCACACATTTCAAGGCATTTTTAAATTTGGTCCCAAAAATTAAGCTTCGTGGGACTCATTCACCACCTTGGGTCAATGAGTCCCAATAGCTCAAAATCAAAATTAACTGAAATTTCTAGTGATATTTTATTCTCCTAGATCTGATGTCGGCTTGTAGTGTTGTAATTTTGGGAATTCTTGCATAATTGAGTATAAATACAAGGTTCTTTCACTCATTCTCCTAACAAGCAATCAAGTGATCTAGCAAGTTGAATGAGCATTCATATTGTAAGTTTGAGTTCACAAAAAGCATTTAAGCATTCAAGAGCATTCAAGGGTTGATTATCAAGCATTCTAGAGTAGCATTCAAGAATCAATCATCATGTGAAGGACTTCATGCATCATGTTTATTTTTGAACTAACAATTGTGATGTAAGGTTTTATATTCAAGCAGGTGTTTCATTAAAGATCAACATCATTCAAGAAAGACTCAACATCTACATCGATTGCAACCATATCAAGCATATTTGCAGCATTTTATTACAAGGGTTTAGTGAGTTGCAACATTTTTATTTGTTCATTCATCATTCTCCCTTCATATTTCATTCTATTTCAAAGTTTAATTACCAACAAGGGCTTTGACCAAGGCAAACCACTATCCACTAACCCAACGACATTTTTCCCTCTCCTTTGTGTATGATTTGTAGCTCTAGGTTGCAGAATTCCTGAGCAAGATTGGAGAAAAGTTGTCAAGATCTAAAAGTTGTCAAACTTGTCATCAAGCCTTGGAGAATATTGGAGATCACCTATAAGTTGCAAATCGGACATTCAAATTTGGAAACTTGTAGAGGCAGATTGAGCAGAGTGATGGGAGTAGAATTAGTTTGAAGCTTCAAAAAAGACCGACTAGACTAATTCTCCACTTCTAGCGAATGAGTTCCAGTTCCACTCATTTTTCATATTTTTCTAGATCTAGATACCCATTTGGCAGATTCTTGTTCTTGCACAAAAATCTAGTTTTTGGATTGATTCACCCAGCTTGGAAAATAAGTCCTAGTCAATAACAAATGCAAAATTTCTAGCATTCTAGACCTCCTTCCAATCATTTCCATATTTCCAGGTGCAAATCTTCCTTTCTATAGCTTTTTGTTTCATTTCATTCACTTTTCTAAGTCATTTAGTGTTACTTTGCATTCAATTAGGGTTTAGTGTTGCATCTTGCATTTCATTATCTTTTCCAAGTCTAAACTTGGTGGTGAACCCCTTATTAGATCATATTTAGCCCTAGAACAACCCTCTTGCAAGATCTCTTTCTCTTTTGCATTGAGCTATCAAGAGTTAGTTTTGGAGTGAAAGTGAGTGAAAATTGTCCTTCTAGGTCCTAAACCCTAAGAAGAGAAACCCAAAACAATTTTCCTCCTTTCAATATTGTATTTCATATTCATGAAGAAGATAGAATTAAGAATGTCAAAACATCGACATCCCAAAAGAGGACTTTCATCTGACATCGAGCTTCAGGTCTACTACTTGCTGAAAGAATGAAAAGATAAAAGGAAAAGTGGAAAGAGTCAAAGGAGCACAAAAGGGAATAGGCATAGGGACTCAAGATTCAGGAGGAAGACTTACATCATATTGAAGACTATGATAGAGGTTAAAAGATAAAATTCCGACCTCCAAAAGGTCAAAAACTTACAACGTTTGAGATAAGGGATCGGGCCAAAGGCATTCATCTTATTTTAGAGATAAGATAGAAGATTAACATAAGAATCACTTAAAGCTATGGGAAAGATATTGGGGATTAGGGATTGAGTAGAAGGCTTACACCTTATGATGAAAGGATGGTAAAAGGTAAGGAGGAAGGCTAATGAATGAAACCCGAAAGATTCAGGAAAGTGATGGATTAGAAGGGGAAAAATGATATAAGAGATCGAAATTTCCAGAAATGGTGTGCAATCAAAAAGACAACTGAATACCCAAAAGAATAAAAACTTCAATACTTTTTTTTTTACAAATGGGTTTTTTTCTATAGCCTAGAAAGGGGGAAATGAAACTATCAGAGGTACTTGAACATGATACATCGTTGAGATTTCTCAAATCATTTATAATAGATGGGATAATTAGGGAATAACACAAAGCATTTATAAATTTATTAAATTTATAGGTTCCAATAGGTCGTAATATGATTTATGCCAATGCTCTAACCTTAGAAGAAGTGTGATGTCTTTAAAAAATAAAGATCTTATCACTTAGTCAAAGTTTCTAGGTAATAAGGAATAAGGATTACAATGTGTTTTGGAGGTTAGAATATATCAATCATTAAGAACAATAGGTATGTACTTTTGTGATATTAGGGTATGATATGTGAACTTTGTCATAATAGCTCTGAATGAATTATTTGTAGGTTAGAATAATTGTGGATATGAAGTTTTATAAAATTCTACACCAAATAAGATAAATTATTGCATACTTCTAAGATGATAACATGTTAGGTAATGATTAAGAATTTATAAAGAAAAAATAATGGAATAGTGGAATAGGGTGGGAGGAAATAATGTGTCTATATTTCATGTTCTCTTATGGTAGGTCCCTTATGGATAATCTTCTGGGTACCATGAAAATATTATTTAAGGACTTAACCCTGCAATTGCTTTCTTATGTTACTACTTCAAATATATGGTTTACTATATTTTGTGTTAGGATTTCATTCTACCCTTGTTTAATTACATGAATAAGTAAAAGGAATGTAAGGCCATCTATTTCATGTCTATTACATTAAATTTATTTAAAATAAACTTATGTTGTGGCATGTTTTAGGACTCAACAAAGAAATAAACTATGTATGTGGATGTATGCTTTGGATTATTGATGAGGAATTTTTATGATCGTATACATGTGTTAACTCATGCCTAGTATTAAACTTTCATAGTCATAATTAAATCTCTACATTTATTTTAATGGTTTAGTGTTATGTATGACTATGGTGATGCCACCTTGAATGTTATATAAATTCTATAAGGAACCATCCATATATGAAGTCAAATTGAGATGACTTAATCATAATTATTTAGGTTATTAACAATATAATTGATTATCATACTTCATATTAATTTTCATTAAATATTATGCTTTGTGGTGTTGCACATTTCCTAATTAAATGAATGATAACATGTTGATATTCTGATTTAAGTTGTTGATTTATCTATGACTCCTAAGGTTAAGATACAAGTAAAAAATTTATAGACTCATGAAATTATAGCATATATATTTATTATCTTTTGGTTCTCGTAATTATACTATGATTTATAATTAGCTCTATTTGTTGAACGTGACAATTAGATTTGTTACCTAATGCTTTTAACAATGGATGAATGTATACTTGTCCACTAGTTGAGATAGTTTGTAGGTTACTTAATCTTGCTTATGTTCTAATCCTTATAAAAATCTGTTAGACATAGGAGCTATGTTATTATAAACATACATGTGCATATTCAATTTATCAACATATTGATCAAGGTCGTAGATTGTTAGGTGTGATAAACTTAGGTTTGAAAACATACTAACCTTATGTTTGATGTGATGTTCAGTCATGTTTATGTTGATTTAATCTAACATCATTTGACGTTATAAAACTTATATGCATGAAAAATGATGAAGAGCCTTATAAGGAAAGAATGTCATAGCCCTCTTTTATAAATATTTATTTTATCTAAATAAACTATTAAAAAAATTTATAAAAAAAAAAAATAGATCATAGTTTTAATTATTTTGTGATTACAATTGCAATCATAATAAAAAATATTTTACTTTGAAAGAAGACGATAATAATAATTACCATGATGATCTTACAAATTTGTGCAGTCAATTTAACTTTATAATTAAGTATAACAACATTACTTAATTTCATAAGTATTACTAATTTTAACATGCTTTAGTTCATTTATGTTTGTTCTTATAGTTCATTTTATGTTTTGAACTATGTTTTCCTTTGACCCTTTGGGCCCTTTGTGAAGGATACAACACCCTATAAATGCTGCTTAATTTTTCAAAAACATGCTTTAGTTCATTTATATTTTTCTTCCTTAATTTTTTTTATATTGCAACCTTTGTTGTAAATTGTTTTCTCCTTATGCTCCTTCAATATTAAATTATTTTGTAAGCACTGGAATCTTCTTGGTGCAAGTAGTGGAGGTTTCAAATTGAGATAACGGATGTTAATTTAGGAAAATATTTGAAAATTATCAGAAAAGAACAATTAAGGGGTTGAATGTATGAATCCCATGCCCATAATGGAGGAGGTACAAGTTTACCTGGCATTTGGGGAAGGAGGAGATTGTCTGGGTCATGTCTGTGAGACCCAATTTAAGTAAATCGGGCATAACTTTCTCATACGATAACGAAATTGAGATTTTCAAAATGATCCAAAAAACTGAGAACAAGGCGCACAAAACCCATGATGGCATTTTAAAATATTCATGATAATCAAGGAGAAGTGAAGGATAGAAAGTGACAGGTTTTTGGTAGAATTTTGCATATTTGTTCTTAATCTTTCACGTAGATGTTTTTTGTAGGAAATGGAGATTATGTGGAGGATTAAATGTATGTTTTTTCATGAGTTTTGTTGGTAATGAAGAAATTTGCAGCAGATTTAAAAGATTCATGAATTTATGTTAACAAAGAGTTTGGGTTTCTTGCCTGTAGCTTGCCAATAGCTCTGAACACTAAATATGAGATAGATAGTTTGCATAAATCTTTTTGTTGTCTACATGAGTTTTTGAATTTTATTTCAGTGGATTTCTCTATGATTTTAATTAAATGAATGTGAACAAATTTAGAGTTTGAGAAGTTGGATTGGATAGGCTACAAGATTGGGTGGCCTGATAAGGTTCCTTGGTCTTGACTACATCACTATTATGATGCACTCTCAATTGGGATGAATGCTAATATTAGCTCATAGGAATGGCCTTGTTATGAAAACAAGATAAATATTTCATTGGCAAAAGCTTGAATTATACTTGGTTCTCCCTGCATACCATCTATATTTTAACATTTTCTTCTAGCGATTGTCGTGCACCATGTTTGGGTCTCTACATAATCTCATTTTTACCTACCTATTCTATTCTAGCCTAGTGGTGTATAACTTGTACTCTTGAAAGAGAGGTCACAAGTTCAAATCCTACAAGGGGTAAGGTATGTACACCTCGTATTGTGGAGCACGAGTTAGGTGCCTCCCTCATATTGGGAGTACGAGGAATCCCATATACTTAAGACATTTGTAGACCCAAAAACAAACCGCCTAATATCATGTACTATAAAAGGACCTTTCCTTTCCTAATCCAAAAGCTCACATTTCAGCAAAAGCAAGAACAATGGTGATCACTAAGGCCAGAAATATGATTTACCACTTCCCAATTGCATTTGCATGAAAGTTTCTAAAGCCCTTTTCAATAAATATGTTTTGTTCATATCCTACTATCATTGCAATCCATGAGACCCATTCCCTTGAGGCATTCTATCAAACGATTCATGTTCCTTGTCTTTGCTACCACATTTTCCATGCATGTCTACCAGGGCAATTGTTAAAAATTCCTTTATCCTATTACTTTGGCAGATATTGATACTTTGTTCTAAAAACTTATATTATGTCGTAGCTGGTAGGACACTCACAAGGGATCCTAAGTTCAGTGTTGCATCAGCCAAATATTTTTGTTTGAAAGTTTTCTTAACTAAACCTCTTTATGTGATTTTTTCCTTTCAATCGATTTATTTGGTTTTTTTTTACTGCTGATTTATTCGATGCTATGTTGTGTTCAAAATGTGTTTTTCAATGGTATGGTATTTCAATATTTCTTCTTTTAGATTGTAGGAATCGGTTGGGTATACTTTTTTCACATGATCGGTGGTGTTGGCGTGACACACCCTCCAGTACCACGGGTTTGGGGGGAGACTAGACCTCGTGATCTCTTGCCTACAACAAGATGCTTTAGCCAATCAAGCTAGAACTCCCGCCCCTACACTTCAATATTTCTCCTATTAATTATTCTTCACAATTTTGCAAGTATTTGCTAATATTATTTTGGTAGCATATAAATACGAGGGCAACTTCTAATGGAGATATATAAGTCAATATATGATATATGTTGGTGGAAAAGCAGTCTTCATTGATCTTTCTATAAGACTCCTAACCTTATTGTTGTGACAAACATGCCATCTATGACACTTTTAAAACTGTATAAATTCTTTAAAATGTCAAGCACCAAACGATAGAAAACTCTTGTAACAATCTTATTCGTTGAACCTAAAATTTTCACAATTTTTTTCCATAACTTTAGAGTGATTAATTAGTTATGGCATAATTAATATTTGATAGTTTAAGCTATGAGTCTAATTCATATCAAGTGAGCTTTATACTAGCAGATTATGTTTGTAGTTTGGGCAATGTAATATTTGATGGTGAAGTCGTATTTGATTTCTAATACAAGATTTATCTTGTTTTCTCTCTTAAAGATTTCACTTGTATTAATATTACTAGAAGTTGAGTATAGTGACGAAGAATTTATTATGAATTGGTCATTACTCTTGAAAGCTCGTAAATAACATTAGACATTTCTTTTGTTTGTCTTAGTAGATGAGCTCAGATATAGAGGACATTGCGATGCTTTTTGACCTATTTCTTAAAGATAAACACTCTAAATCTAGTTAAAATAAGAACAAAAATATGATCGTCAATAATATTCGAAAGAATTTTTGGAGTGGATTGGTCTTGTTCTTGGTCGATTGTACGAAACTCAAGGAGGGTACAAAATCTTATAGAATCTAAAAAAACTCGATAAATTGTCTTGAACGTGCTGTGATTTTTTATGACTCGGGACCTGGTTTGTCTCAATGAATCAAAGATTTTTAATCTTATTTCTATCCTTATACGCTTGTATTTGTTTTAAGTGTCCATCTTATATTGGATGGAGACAGAATGGAATAGAACCTACTATATTGATCATCTTGTACGGACAAGTTCGCCCACTTGATAGAATAGCCCAAATTGGCTATGGGCTACTCAGTTCTTGTCTTCTATTTCTAGAGCATAGTCTCTACAAATCATAAACAAAAAAAAATGAGATATATACAGTTAAAGGAATTTTCCTATTATCAATTTAAGTAGCTATATAAAATTAGTCAATTCGCCATATATTTGTTTATATGATAGGCTGTACAATTTTATAAGTTTTAAGTAATGAACATAATGATTTATCGCCCTTAGAATTATAGACCCTATCTCATAATTTAGTGTTAATTGTATGGCTAGCCATAATCACAATAACCACCACATTTGTAAATCTTATGAGTAGAGTTCAATAAAGGAAAGTTTATATGCAAACTCTCTCTTGAATATGTTCAAAAGATTATAATTTTTCTTGTAGCTTTATAAGATGAATTTGGGGATTATCTATAGTTATAGTTTTAAAATGTTAAATTCAAGATGGTTTATGCTTATGTACAAAAAGTTAATAATCAATAAATTGAATAGGATATTTTCTTATTCTTAGATATGATGTAATTTTATTACAAGTGCAAGAACGATGTGAATTTCAATAACGTTGTTTGTATATATTTCCCACAATATAGAATCATATTAAATGAAATGAAAACCCTTATTTATAAGTATTTGGGGAATCAAGATCTCCAGGTAACTAATATCTAGTATGGTGCTCAAGATCTCAAATGTAAGAATACTTGATATGCGAAAGTTGGGATTATGAGAAATTCGTAAACAAGGAATTTTCTATAATCAAGGGTTTATTATTTGAATGTCCAAGTGTGGAATTTTGGGTAGGCAATATTGGGAGACAAAATCAGATCTTACCTTGAGTTCATTATACCTCTATGTTGAGAGTCCAAAGTGAAATAAGGTGGCAAAGAAGTCTACGTTAAATCTCTAGCAATGAGAACATCTTATAATATGATCCAAGAATAAAATACACCTAATACAAGATTTGGCATACAACGATATAAAAGATATAGTACTACTCATTTGTTTCTAGTATGACTTGAACATTCATCATAGGTAAAGAAAGTATGTACTTATTGTTGTATGTATTTTGATGTCTAAAAGAATGTTTTATATAATTATGATATTTGATTTATAGAACCATATTATGGGTGGTGAGAAATTCGTAAACAAGGAATTTTCTATAATCAAGGGTTTATTATTTGAATGCCCAAGAGTGGAATTTTGGGTAGGCAATATTGGGAGACAAAATCAGATCTTACCTTGAGTTCATTATACCTCTATGTTGAGAGTCCAAAGTGAAATAAGGTGGCAAAGAAGTTTACATTAAATCTCTAGCAATGAGAACACCTTATAGTATGATCCAAGAATAAAATACACCTAATACAAGATTTGGCATACAACGATATAAAAGATATAGTACTACTCATTTATTTCTAGTATGATTTGAACATTCATCATAGGTAAAGAAAGTATTGTTGTATGTATTTTGATGTCTAGAAGAATGTTTTATATAATTATGATACTTGATTTATAGAACCATATTGTGGGTGGTGAACCTCACTTGGACCCATGGTGTAGCCGAAAAATAAGGATCTTATCAGATTACCAATTCTAATAGCATTAAATCAACTCAACACCTTGCTATATGTGAAATTCAAATTTGCACAACTTCATGAAATTTCAAATATGCAGGTATATTCAAAATCTATCAAATTCAATTTCTTAATTTATTGACAACCGATTCAATGGATAATCACAATTCTACCATCATCAAAATCTACAACACATTTGACATATTCTATTGTTATATGTCCCATGTTCATACACTCTGTTGTTTTACTCAATACACATTTGCCAAACAAAGAAAAACATTCTTTCCAAATTGGCAAACCCCTCTACAAGCCATATTTTTCCTTTTTATATTATTCCATTACTAATATTTCTGACTTGTTTCTCTAGGAAGTTGGAATGATCGATTTTTGAAGGAAATAAAAGGCTTGAAAGTATGTAAATTAATACTCAAAATGGCATGCCAAGCCAAGGGGCAGATATTGGAAGCTTTGAGGAATATTCATTTTGTTTTTGATGAATCCAAACTCCATGCCCAGCCACCTCACAAGCTAGAAATTAATTTATCTTGAAATGTCACAGTATTTTACTTCGAAGGTCAATAGCACTTGATTTTCGTCTCACATATGAATCGACACAGGCATGGGAAAATGTATTGGTTTTAAAAATGAAATTTTATTTGTTGGATTAACCACGCCTCAACCAATAAATACACACCCCATCTAATTTATGAGTTGAAAAATGTTGTTAACAACATTATATGGTGTTAGAAAAAAATTCCACGCCAACTTTTATAGTTGCCTCCCTTCATGAATTGAACCCCTTCAAATGTCATGAATTATCCAAGATATCAAGAAAAAAGAAACTCATATTTGACCAGCAATAAAATATTAGAAGTTTAAAAATTTATTTCAAATTGAATTTCTCAGCTGGCTGCCCGAATCGTGGACTTCTTATTTTATTACAATTATACTTTTGAAAATTAATATGCCTAGTTGTCACACTTCATAAATCGAGACCCTGTAGAATCCACCAAAACAAAACAAGTAACACCAAACAAAAAGCAAACAAATGAAATGGAACATTTTTTTGGGACATGCAAGATTGCCATTACGATTGGGTTCTTCTGCATCAAACATGTCAGATAGGAAAAATGATTCATGAGTGCGCCCATCACATGGAAGTGTGTCCTTTCAACTGTGTACCAACATATTTCACCCACTTTGAATCCTCAATTGATTGCACATCAAAATATTTTTCCATTTTTGTTATCTAGTCTAGCAACTCTTTCAGGTTTAAAGTTTCATTGAAACTTGGGGGTCCAACCTAGCCGTGCTACAAAGCCTCACCATTGCTTTCAAAAATCTACCTTTTATCTCATCTCTGTGCTCATCTCCTATTTTAAATTATGCTACCTCTTCTTCAACTTCATATTAACTGACATCCACCACCGCCAAGATTCCTCTTCGTTGCATCAATTTTATTGCTTCAAATCGTGCTCCTATCTTTGAGCATTGAAGCCCCTTATCATTTCTCTAAAGACCTCATTATCTGCATTACATGGTCCTCTTCATCCATACCCTCTTTGCACCATGTTCATAGTCCTCTGCAATTGCGGGTCTCGTTGTCCTCTCACACACCCACAAGAATTTCCCCAGGGTTCTTCTCCCATCACGAACCATATTTTTCCTTTTTATGTTATTCCATTACTAACATTTCTGACTTGTTTCTCTAGGAAGATGGAACGATCCATTTTTGAAGGAAATAAATGCCTTGTTCAAGTATATAAATTAATACTCAAAATGTCACACCAGCTAATTGAAGTCTCACGCCAAGACAAGGGGCATATATTGGAACCTTTGAGGATTATTCATTTTGGTTTTGATGAATTCAAACTCCACACCCAAACACCTCACAAGCCGGAAATTAATTTATCTTTCATTTTCACTATATTTTGCTTCAAAGATCAGCAACACTTGACTTTAGTCTCACATATGAATCGATACCAATATGGGAAAATTTATTGGTTGGAAAAAAAAAATTATTCCTTGGATTAACCGTGCCTCAACTAGTAAATATGCACCCCGGCCAAAGTATGAGTTGAAAAATGTAAGAATACCATTATATAGTATTAGGAAAAACTTCTATACCAACTTGCATAGTTGCCTCCTTTCATGAATGGAACCCCTTCAAAATGTCATGCATTATCTAAGACATCAAGAAAAAAGAAACTCATATTCGACGAACAATAAAATAATTGGAAGTTTTAAAATTTATTCCAAATTTAATTTCCCAGCTGGCTGCCCCAATTGTGAGCCTTTTATTTAATTGCAATTATACTTCTGAAATTAATATGCCTAGTTGTCACACTACATAAATCTAGCCCCTACACAATCTGCCAAAATAAAACAAGTAACACCAGACAAACAACAAACAAATGAAATGGAACATTTTTTTGGGTGATGTAGGATTACCATTATGCCCGGGTGCTCCTCCATCAACCCATGTCTACGCTTTCGATATAATTGATACATATAATGATAGTTTAACTATTTTATAAGGGCTTATACTCTTTATAGATGTCCTAATATTAGATTGAGACAAGATTGCCTAACAAGCTTGTGCTTAGTTATGGTTTAGATCTCCATGCTTGGAGAGATCTATCAAGGATAACAATATTCTTGACAAAAACCTAGTCCACATGTATATACCATATAAGAGAATCTTAATATGTATATAGAACCTTGGTGTGTTTTTTAGAAAGAATCAATGTAGGTTGATAAGGTTTAATTAACTACTTTGGATGGAAGATCAGATTACTCATATTTATTCATTGGATAAGGGATTTTCTATGTAGGAATTCCAATTGTATGTTCCTTGAGATAAACCCTGTAAGCAAAACTAAGTTTGGGGAGTGGGTATATGGGTAGTCCTAGGGAAATCGATGCCCCTCTAACCTTAAGTCCATAGGGGGAGGGTTTTGGTAGAGATAACTCCAAGGTTGGGTTGTTCTTAAACTTTTTAGCATTTTCTCTTCAGTAGGCATCAATAAAATCTAGAGTTGGTTTAAGATAATGACACAAAGTTAAACTAACAAAATCTAATAATTTGAACAATGGGTATTCTCATTTGCTAGGGATTGTTTTCCTACTTTTAAGATACACTTAAATTGTGTTGAGTTTAGGATTGAGTTTGTTTTGGTGGTCTTTGCCAACTACAAGGTTAAGTATTCCCACTTTGGTATGGTATTTTATTTACTATTGTAGCAGCAGAAAAAGTATCCCTTTTTTACTTAATTTGGAAATAATTAATATTAAAATAAGCATAATGTTGTCTTGATTTAGTGTTGTAACATGTTTTACACATTCACATTAAGTTTAGAGCCCTTTTTAACTAAATAGACTTAATTGTGCCTTATTTAGGGTGTTGTAAAGTGTATCTTTACACTTTCACACTAATCTAGAGATTTATTAATTAATTAAAGTTAATTTTCCTTAATTGACCCCTTTAATTCAAATCCAAGCCTAATTAATTGTAAATTATGAGGGATAAAACCCAACATTCATAAATACCATAACACCACTTAATTTTAGAAGGTGTGTCTTAGGTTAGTGACCTAGGACCCATTTTCCATGAAGGTGTGTCCTAGGACCCATTCGCCACATGGCGAATGGGTCCTCACTAGGTCCTAAGACCCTGTTTTCACATAACATTTCACATTGTCTGAAGTGTGTCATAGGTGAGTGACCTAGGACCCATTCGTCACATGACAAATAGATCATCACTTAGACCTAGGACCCCTCCTTGAAATATGTTTTTGGTGGTATCTTAATGATTTCAAATCCAAGATTTGATGTTGGCTTGTGATATTTAAATTTTGAGAATTAATGTTAAAATTATGTATAAATACAAGGTTATTTCACTATGTTTTGACCTAGCACCTAGCAATTTTGATTCAACCATCCTAAGATTTCACAAGAGCATTATCAAGAGCATTTATAAGGCATTCAAGGGTAGAATTATAGAAGATTATTGCATCAGTCAACATCCATTTCATCATGTCAAAGGCATAATGCATCATGCATGTTGTTGAGCTAATGTCTTGATGTAGCATTAAAGATCTATCAAGCATATTCAAGGCATTGTTTCTAATCAAAGTTCATGATCAAGATCTACATTCGTTAGGGCCACTTCATGCTAGATTATAGATTTATCCAAGGTTCAATTAAGGTATAGTGAATTGTGAAATTGCATTTTGTTCATTCATCATTCCTTTCATGCATTGTTTCATTTCAAAGTTTAATTACCAAAATGAGGTTTGACCAAGGTGAACCCCTATTCCCTAACAATCAATATTTTCCTCTCCTTTGATGTGTTATTGCAAGTTTTAGGTTGAAGATCATTTGGAGAGCAAAATTACAAAAGTTGACAAAACACAAAAAATTGAGCTACAAGATTTATTTTCGGCTTTCCGACAGTCTTTGACTAGATTTTGAGAGTGAAAACATTGAAAAAAATTAGCCCAAGAATTGTTTTTCTAAAGCCCTAGCCAGGACCCATTCGCCGTAGGGAAAATGAGTCCTCGATTAAGTTTGAAAAAACACTTTTTGCAACAGATATAGAACATTTAACCCTCTTAAAACCTACCTTTTAACTGTTATATCAATTAGATTTATTTTTTGTTACTCATTTATACATTATAGCACACATATTGAATAAAATTAGATTGAAATAGGTGAATCATATTTTTCATTATGGTGAACCTATTTTCCTTTATTTCAATTATTATATTTGCTAACTAATCATGTCTATTAAATAATATGTTTCTAAATAATATTTTTAATTGGAACTAATGGATGTTGATTCCATATGAGATTCTATGGGTTTATTTATGTGTTTGGATAGATGACATCTTACAACGATTCAATGTATTACTTATGTGTGGGTAAATTGTCCCCAAACCTATAAGATAATGGAATAGTTTACCAAGTTCTTTTTAGGTAATGTGATCAATTTAATTATCCATGATATATAGCATTCCCATAATATGTTTTCATATATGTCTTAGTACTTTCTAATAACAATATTGAACCGAGATAGATGTAGAGTTAAATTTTAAGGCAACACAATATAGATGGAGTAAGGACCCTACAAGGGCATATGTAGAGAAATTTGATGGATCAATAAAGGTTTCAGATCTTAATAGGCTTGTCAATGACACAACACTTAGGTATATTTAGAAAAATAAAATAAAGGCTAAAGATTGGGAACGATTGACATGAGAAAACTAAAGCAATTAAAGACTTAAGGAAACAAATAGAAAATTCTATTCTAGATCATTAATAGATTAGAATTTTCATAAGAAGTTAATGAGAAATATAAAATTTACAATATAATACAACATAAAGAAGGAAAATTACTCACAAAAAAATGAAGGAAGCTCTCCGGGTGGTGGCGATGGCAGTGGTGTTTTTTCAAATTGTGGAAAGGCGAGAAATCTAGAAGGTGTTCTTGGCGTTAATGGCGGACAACTTATTTATGCGGAGGTGTTGTCAGGCGGGTCCTTTGTTGCAGGTAAGGATTGTGGGTCCCTATTGACGGGTTATGAATTTGTTGGGAGGAATGGAGGTCTGAAAGTTGTCTCCATTACTCTTTCTCCGTCGTCCTCGCCTGAAAAGAGGAATCTCGGGGTAGAAAAGTTTGGGCCAGGTCAATTATCTAGTGCTTTTGATGGGACTTTTAATAATGTTGTCGGTGGGGCTGATAAGACTAAGACTGACTTGTCTTCAGGCTCTACTATCCATTGGAAGAATTTGTTTGGGATGAACCCTAAAGGTAAAAGTACTTCACCTCCTATGCTCTTTGTTGCTAATTCCTTTACTAGTGAAGACTCTATCTCTATCCTGAACTGCATTGTTGACAAGAGTATGCCAAATATGGACATGGCTCTGTTGGGTAAATTTATTGGACCTCGACCCTATATTGAGCTGGTTCATAAATCTGTTAGCAGTCGTTGGCAGCCTAAGGGACAAGTTGATATGGTGGCTATGGCCAAAGGTTTTTTCTCCTTCACCTTCAACTATGAAGATGATTTGATGGCGACTTTGACGAGTGGACCCTGGTTTTTGGGGAAGTCTTTGTTGTTGTTAAAGAAATGGGAAATTGGGTTCAACCTGAACTTGTGTTCTATTGCGTCTCCTCCGGTCTGGGTCAACCTTCCTGGGCTCCCATTGGAATTTTGGGATGAGGAAGTGTTTAAAGGGATTGCTAGTACCTTTGGTTATTTGTTGTCAATTGACCAGATGACGGCTTCCAAGAAGCGACTGGTCTATACTAGATTCAGTGTGAGTGTTGAAGAAACTGGTGATTTACCTACTATGATAAAGATAAACTCCAAGTTGGGTGTATGGGAACAAGCAGTTGAATATGAGTCCATTATGTTTTATTGCTTCCACAATAAAAAGGTTGGTCACTAGGCAAAGAAGTGCCCTCTTAAAGCTCTGAAGCAGATGTTTAAACAATGGCATGAGAAGGTGAAGGCCAATGAACAGGATTTGGTGCCCCTAGATAAGAAGGGCCCTCCCCCGTGTGGTGAGGATTCAAACTTGGTTGAGAAGGGTGAGCTTCTGGAAAGCAAGATAGATGCTATTATTTTGGATAAGGAGCAAGATGTAGGTGGGAATGTTGAGGTGTCTCATGTGAAGGTGCCTATGGATGAACAGAAGGAGGCTTAAGAGGTGTTTCTTGAGAAAATGGAGGTTTTGGAAACGGCTAAAGCTTCTGCGAATGGGATTTTGCAGTATCCCCTGGTGGAAACGAGCTTGATTCAGGATTTGGGTTAAAAAGTTGAAGGATTGGAGGTCCTATATGATGTTAAAGATTTTGGTGATGTGGAGGATGTGGATAATCCTCCTTATATTTGAGCTTGAGGACGAAGAAAGAATCACTCTCCCTCCCCGGGAGTGGTGACCAAAAATAGGCAACGATTTGATTGTGGTTCTGAGCTGAGAGGTAGAGGCAAGCCTCCTACCAATGTAACAAGGGAGGAGTGTCATCTAGAAATTACAGATGGGATGTAGCGGACTTTTCTGGAGATGTGCTCTAAGAGAATCTCCAATAATTTTTCATGAAGACAATATCCTGGAATATGCGAGGCTTGAACAACCCTCACAAGCATGATCTCCTAGCTAATCTAGTTAGGGATCATAGGCTTGATATCGTGCTGATTCAAGAGACTAAAATGGGGTTTGACAAGCTAGTGATATTGAAGAATAAGTTGTTTAAGGATTGTGGTATGCATAGTTTGGATGTTGTGGGTGCTTCGGGAGGGATTGTGAACTTTTGGAATCTCAGAATTATTCAAGGGGTGGAGGTCTTTAATGATAGTAATCATGTTGCTACCTCATTCGTTCACTCGAGGGATAAGTTTGTTTGAACTCTTTCTCATATTTATGCCCCAAATAGTAGAAGTGTCAAAAAAAAAGTTTTGGGAAAGTTTGGGGGACTTTAAATCTAGGTTCTTTGTGGGTAACTAGTTGATCATGGGGGATTTTAATACACCCCTAAATAATGGTCATCAGGTGGGTGGATCATAGATTGTGGATGATAGTAGATATGATTTAATGAGTCTCTTGAATGTTCATTCCCTTCTTGAATTGGATCTTAAGGGTGCTTCATTTACCTAGTCTAATAGGCGGGTGGGAGATGCTCTTGTCCAAGTCAAACTTGATTGTGCTTTAGTGACCCTGGATTGGTTGTTGTCTTACACTTGCTCGCTCTTTGTGTTGACTAGATTGGGGTCGGATCATTTTCCCTTGTCTTTGTCTTTGGACCTTTTGGGGGAGAAGAAAATTTTCCCTTTCAGGTTTGAAAAGATGTGGACTTGTCACCTGGACATTAAGAATTTGATTTCGGATTGGTGGAACATTCAGGTTGATGGTTCGGCTATGTTCAGAATTGCTAAGAAGTTGGCTAATGTGAAGGAGAACATTAAAAAATGGAATAGAACATATTTTGGTCATATTTTTTTCGAAAAGGAGGGATCACTAAGGAACTTAATGTTGTGAAGCATGCTATCCAAGTGTCTAGGTATGATCAGGCCCTGGTTTTGAGAGAAAATATTCTTCTTTCTAAGTTACACAACATTGTGGCGAAGGAAGAGAATTCTGGAAGCAGAGGTCGAGGATTATGTGGCTTAATAGTGGGGACAAGAATACGAAGTTTTTCCACCTTTCTACTCTGAAGCATAGGGCTAATAATCACATTAAGCTTATTGATTATGACAATCAAGTCCTGGAAAATGATGTTAATTTGAAAAATGCAGCTACCTCTTATTTTTCTAATTTACTTACGGCTGAAGGGGAGCTAGAATTGGATTGTCAGGAGGAAATTCTTAGGAACATTCCTCAAGTTGTTGATGATGAAACTAATAATATGTTAGTGGGAATTCATTAAGTTGATGAAATTAGAAGTGTTGTTTTCTCCTTTGAATGGAATAAGGTGTCAGGTCTGGATGGGTTCCCTATGTTCTTCTTTCAGGTTTTTTGGGAAATTATTGCCAAGGAAGTGGTTGCGGCTACGAAAGAGTTTTTTAGGACTAATTCCTTGCTAAAGGAGTTGAACTCCTCTTTCATTATTTTGGTCCCTAAGAGGCCAGGGGCTTCTTCTTTTGATGAATTTCGTTCTATAAGCTTATGTAACTCGATCTACAAGATTTTTTCAAATGTTATGGCTTGTAGGATTCAAAGTGTTTTGTCCCGTCTTATTTCTCCTCAACAAAATGGATTTGTGGCGGGGAGGCAAATTTTGGATTCTATTCTCTCGGTTCATGAGAATATTAATTCCTTGACTGTTAATAAGTGTGTTGGGTTTATTCTGAAGCTTGACTTACTCAAAGCCTATGAAAGAGTTAATTGGGGATTTCTTTCCAAGATTTTGTTGGCTTTTGGTTTTGGAGAGAGGATGGTGGGTCTCTTGCTTCAATTAATTTCATCTCCTCAATTTTATGTCTTAGTGAATGGTTTGCCTTCCCATTTGTTTGGGTGCTCTAGGGGTCTTAGGCAGGGGGATCTGATTTATCCCTTTCTCTTTATAATTATGGTGGAATCTTTGGGACATCTTGTTCAGAGTTCTATTGATTCTGGCGATATGAATGGTTTGTCTCCTTTTGGGAATATCACTTGCTCCCATCAACAATTTGTGGATGACTCTTTAATGCTTGGAGAGTCCTATTTCAAGGAAGCCAGGGTTATTAAATCTATTTGCAGAAGTATGAAGTTGCTTAAGGGCAAAAGGTTAGCTTACCGAAGAGTGTGATCTTTTTAAATATGCCAGAGTATGGTCAGATTAAAATTGCTCAAATTCTGCAATGCCAGATTAGTGATCTTTCGGCCTCTTATTTGGGCCTTCCCCTATGCTCGTTTGTCCCAAAATCGTTATGGTAGGGGTTCATTGATAAGTTTAACTCTAAGATGGCTGGTTGGAAGGGTGCGGTGTTGAGTCAAGCTGGGAAGGTGCAATTGATTAATTCTACTCTTCACAGTCTTCTTGTTTATGCTCTCCGTCTTTTCTTTATGCCGAAGAAATTTGTGGATAAATTGGAAGGTATTCAAAAAAACTTTCTATGGTCTGGTGTTGAGGATAGGAGACAAATTCACTTGGTTGCCTGGAATGATGTGTGCAGAACTAAAAAGGCTTGTGGTTTTGGTATCTGCAAAATCCGTGATTTTAATCTTTCCCTTTTAGGTAGACAGTTGTGGAAGTTATTCTCTGATAGGAGTGAATGGGTGCATATTGTTCAGCGTAAATACTTATGGGGTGTTGATTCCTTGCGGGACTTTTTTAATCCTGACTTCCCCTCCCCCTCTAGGTCTACTTTGTGGAATTGTATGGTTAAGATGCGTAGACTTTTGTGTAAAGGGATTTATTGGCAATTGGGAAATGGGAGAAAGATTTGGTTTTGGGAAGACAATTGGATTGGCAATAAACCGCTCAAAGTTGAGCCTTCGGCCCAACCCCTTACGAAGGTTTTCTTGCGGAGGTTTGGCAGATTTGTTGATTATATTGTTGATGGGTGTTGGAAAAGACTACATGATGTTGATCCGAGATTGGAAGCCTTGTATAAGGTTTTGTCCTTGGTTCATATTCCTTCCACTCCCTCTTTTGATAATTTTGTTTGGAAACATTCTTCTAATGGTCGATTTTTTGTTGCTTCGGATTTCCATATTAATGACTTTGTTATTGGACTTGCCCCTTTTTGGGCCTCTGTTTGGTCTCCTAGATTAAATCCTAAGGTTAATATTTTCTTTTGGATTATTTTCCAAAGTAAGGTATTAACTACGGATAATCTAGTCAAGCGAGGTTTTATGCTTGTTAGTAGGTGCTTTTTGTGTGAAGTTGTTGAGGATCCCTACCATATGTTGACTAGTTGTAACTTTGCTAGAAGTGTGTGGTCACATGTGTTGTTTCTCTAGAATTGTAGCTAAGTGTTCCCTGCTTCAATCAAGGACTTGTGGTATTACTGGATCTACCCTACTTCCAACCCAGCTTTGCAGGTGTTTTAGTCTCTAGCTATGCCTCATGTTGCTTGGGGTTTGTGGCTTGAACGCAATAACATGATCTTGAGAAACTCCGCTCTTCCTACTATCTTTGTGGCCTATAAAGTTTTAGCAACTATTAAGGAAAATTTTATGGCTGAGATTACTTTTCATAATGGGCAGAAGATTTTGTTGAGTCAATATGATTTGTGTGTTGCCCAGAATTGGAGATTGGCTTGTGATATATCCCTCCCTGTTCATAAAGGTAAAGCTTCAAGAGAGAATGTTGCCTGGAAGGCTCTGCCGTATGGATGGGTTAAGGTTAACTTTGATGGTGTGGCTAAAGGTAGTCGGAGACTCGCTGATTGTGGGGGAGTGATAAGAAATTCTAATGGTAGGCTTGTTTCGACAATGGCGCTCCCTTTGGGAACCCAAACAAACCACTATGTTGAAGCGGTTGTTGCCTATCATGGTCTCAGATTGTCTCAAAAGAAAGGTTTTAAGAAAGTGAGGCTAGAGGGAGACTCTTTGAATATCATCAATAATATAAAAAATAGTGCCACTTCCTCTTGGACTATTGAAACTATGATAAAGGATTCTATTAATATCCTTAATTCCTTTGATGACTATTATATATCTCACATCTTAAGAGAGGGAAATAGATTGGTTGATATATTTGCTAACTTGGGGGTTCGTGGGCCCTGGGAGTGGCATTTAAATGACCCTCTTCCTATAGAGGCGATTGTAACTATTAATCATGAAGCACAAATTTAATTGAAATCATGGTGGTGTGAGGTGTTATGTGTGTGTTATTCATCACATGGAAGGCAATTATTTGGAGGAGTGATAGTAAGGCCTCGACCTGTTTTGATGGTACCACGGAGGAAATTCGTAGGGAGCGCATTACTAGGCCTATTAATTATCTCTACCACGTCTATTTGTTTACACACATTGTGGGTATCCTTGGAGTTGCTTTATCGAGAAGTTTTTTCTATGTTGTGAAAGTTGCTAATTGTTTTGGCTTTGTGAATTTGGCTTCCATGGGTGGTGATAGGAACCACGCGGAGCCCTTCTCTTGCAATGTTGTTAAGAATAATGAGGAGGTATGGGCGATTCTGGAGAAAGGTGTGTTGACCCCCTACATTGAGAAGTTCATTGGGAATAATCCCCAGACAACTGCTAATATTGCTAAGCATTGGAACAACAAGGTGTTGAAGCTTGGAGGGATGAATTCGACATTACTGGAGACATCATAGCTCATATCACCAACTTACCTATGGATAGCATTAATTTTGACAGAGCTAAGAAAGTCGCAGAATGCCATGATTTTCTTTTCAAAGGCGAGGAAGCTAAGGACTTAAAACTGGCGAAGAGCAAGGGCTATCAGAGAAAATCCATAAAGGCTCTTTAGGTTGATGTGGTTGAGAAGCTAATGAGGTATATCTCTTTAGAAGTTCATTACTCTGTTGTGAATGCCTATCACTTCATCCTTCGCAATCACTTTCGCCCCAAGAAAAGAATTTATTTTCCTTTCTATTTTATTGGCTTTGTTAGATGCTAGTATCATTGACCACAAGAAAAACTCGAAGAACCATGTTCTTCATGTGGGGTTAATTCTCCTCATTTCTGACTATTGCAAAGCTTTTGAGGTGGTTAGACCTGTTTTGCTTCCTAAGGATGTGAAAATTGATAAGGGATATGACACGATTACTGAGGAGGAAGTGGCCTGTAAGAATAGGAAGAAACTGAAGTTGATTCTGCAAAAGGAGTCGAAGTCGGCGATGCGTATTTCATGTCGGATTCACTTGCTATCGTGGATGAGGACATGAGATCCCCTGCCTTAGGGAAGCGTAAAAAAGAGGGGTCAAGCCCTGACAAGGGTTATGAGACCAACAATTGTAATCTCGCGGATGAAATGCTTAGTACAAGAAAAAAGGATGTGAAAGATTTGGCTCAAGAGGTTGTCTCCTCCCCCACCTCTGAAAAATAAGGTTCTGCTTGTGGGGGATAGTATGAGGAAGGTGGTGCAATATGCGCTCGAGCTGGAAACTCCCCTTAAAGGGGATGGTGGACAGAATGTTGTGGGGTCTCTGAATGGTAAGGAAGTTGGGGTTTCTTTTGGTGGGCATCGAATTGGGCCTACTGATGGGGACACTCATGTGGTGGACCTAGAGAGGTGGATGAAGAGGATGGTGGTGGTGGCTGAGATCGTGGAGTCCATTCAAAAGATCAAATCATCGACTGTGACGCTAATTGCTTTTGAAAAAGGTAACGCGATTGTTGTTGATGCTAAGAGGGTTTGCTACTTTCATGAGGATGTTGAGGGTAGAGAGGTTTTTTATATTGGTAAATATAATATTGTTGATGTATTGAGAGCTTCTAAAGAGGGCTCTATTATTTTTTATAATATTTTTAAATGGGCCTTCCATGAGATGAATATAACCAATGTGAAAGTGAGGGTTATTGCTAGTAAGGAGGATTCCTCTGTTCATAATCAAATTGATGATTTGATGAACTCCTTGAAGATTGTAGCGAAGGAAATGCTTCTGATGAAGCAAAATCTTGAAGGAAGAATCCTTAATCTGGAGAATCTCATGGAAAGGATTATTGTTAGTTTCGAGAAAGGTAAAGAGGGGACTAAAGCGAGCTTCATTGTTGATTACGTTGGCATCGCATCCCCTATCGATAATGTTACTAAGGGCGAAGATGCTCCTAATGAAGATGTTGAAGGTAAGTTGATGGAAGGCGAGATGTTTGCTGACAAGGGTGCGAGTTGTGTTCTGATTAGGGAGGTAAAATCGGGTGGACCAAGGGTTCGTACCCGCAACAAGACCAAGGTTTAGGTTGGTGCTACTAGTAATGAGATACCTGCTGCTAGGGACGAAGGTGGTAAGAATGCGGCCTGTGATGTTGAAGTTGCAGATATCCTGAATAATATGTAATGTCGTTGGGTGGGATTTGTCTTTTTGGCTGACTGTTTATTGTGGTCTTGCTATGGGTGGGTTGTTCTATTTTTTGATGTCTTTTTCTCTAGTTAATAGTTGCTTTTTAAGGTAAAGGGTTCTGGGCTCCTTCAAAACAGATTGTTTACCATTAATCAAAACATACAGAAGGAAAACATTATATTTATTTAAACAAAAATTAAAATTAAAATTTATATTGACAAACTAATATGCTTTTGATTATTGATTATTTTGAAATGTTATAATTCAATAATAATATTAAAGTATTATAAAATTCTAATATTATTATTCTTATCAGTGAAAAGAACATTACATTTAATATATTTAACTTAAATATTTTAATATTTGAATTCCTCAAAAATAGAACGATATTATAAACTCTTTAAAACACAAAACATGTTATATTTCTTACTTTCCCAAGAATTTGAGTTGAGACTCACGATAAAACCCAATGCAATACAATATATTATACAAATAATATAAATGGTTATATTCCACCGAGTAGTCATGTTTCATTAAACTTAAATGTCACATAAAAGATGTATGCAAATGTGATTCAATATATTCATGTAAATGTAGCATTGTTATGTTTCAAAGAAATTAAACTTCACATATTTGAGGTACTCACATAAATAATTCTTATAGCAACTTATACAAATAATTTAGCTAAACAAGATAAATTACTATTGCAAAATGAGATAAATGAACTTTGCATGATTATTTTGAAATTTTAGATAATTTTATTTACAAACTAATATAAACATTTATAATTTGAATTATGTAAAAAAAAATTATTATATTTTCTAACGAAAGAAATTGTGAATGATTTCATGGAATTAAAGAAATTATAAATCATACATAGTTAAATATTTTTTCACTATTATAAAATCACATTTTTTTATATAATGTCAAATATAATTGTTTTACTTAGCTTAAACAAGAAAATAAAGGTGAATAATTACAGTCCTCATAAACTATATCTAAAACATGGTTTATATATTACTAATTACAAGAAAACATTGTTGAAGAATGATGTCCTCCATATATTTCATTTGTTGTCTCTCACAACCTGAAATATCACATCGTTTAAGAACTATATGATTACTCTTTTACATTATAAAATGTATTTTAACAATTAATAAATTATAAACATCTGATTAAATCTATAGATACCCCATTCCAAATTTAATGATCTTTCACTTCTTTCAAACATTTAGAAGAACCAAAATTTTAAATTTTAAAAATAATTAATATATATTTTTATTAATATGTATATTATAATATAATATAAATTAAATGTTAAAATTCACAAAATATTTAACATCTAGATTCATGTCATAAAAACATTTATTTCCATATATTAACATTTTCACAAAACAAATTCATAAATAATTGTAAATATTAATCTTAAAATTCATCAACCGAAATGACTTACTAGTGCATGTCCATTATGAACATTTAACCATTTTTTCTTATTTTGCATATCAATATTTATAACTATATAAAATGAAATTTACTTCCATTATCCTATTTTTATATAAAGAAAAAATTAATATGTAATTTTCCAAGAGATAGATTTGACTAATCAAGTACCTCAAGATGGCTTATAATTAATATGTAAATATGAAAAAATAGATTAAAAGGTTATCCATTTCAAATTTCCATATATTAACATTTTCACAAAACAAATTCATAAATAATTGTAAATATTAATCTTAAAATTCATCAACCGAAATGACTTACTAGTGCATGTCCATTATGAACATTTAACCATTTTTTCTTATTTTGCATATCAATATTTATAACTATATAAAATGAAATTTACTTCCATTATCCTATTTTTATATAAAGAAAAAATTAATATGTAATTTTCCAAGAGATAGATTTGACTAATCAAGTACCTCAAGATGGCTTATAATTAATATGTAAATATGAAAAAATAGATTAAAAGGTTATCCATTTCAAACAACAAACAATTTTACTAAGGTTTGTGTTTTTTCTATAGTTTGTCACCATCCTTATGTCAGTTCACCTTTGCCGTAGGAAATGTTTATCTTTTGCATTTATTGTGGGATTTTTCGATAGTCATTTATATGGCCTCAAATTGTTTCAACCCAACAATTCATATTGGTATTGATGGTTTGGCGGCTTTGGGCAATGACATCGCCAAACAACCATTCCCAAAAGTTTGCTCCAAAAAATTTCTACAAGGTAAGCTATTTAACCCTCCAATTAATGCAGTTTTACCCATCCGTGAATTTGATAATGCATGCACATTTTTAGAACTTACTTTAATAGGTTATTTTGTCGGGAGAACCCCTTTGAAGATCATGTTTTGTGACTGGGTTAACAAGCATTGGGCCTCGCAAGGGATCTAACTTGGTGTTGTTTAGAACCTTACATTAAGGTTATTTTTCGCTTTGTTGAGGCTAACCATCCAAATGCTCTTCTCAAATATGGCATAGGGTGTGTTCATACATCTTTCCTAGTCTTTCAAGCATGGATGCGTAATTTTACCATCTCAAATGGAAAGACCCTTCATTTGCTAATCTAGCTTGAATTCTTTAGTTTACATTTACCCTATTAGAACTTTTTAGCCACTATTGTTGCCTCTCTTGAGAAATTCATGTGTGATATATTTTATCAATCTCATCCACAAATGTGTTGATATTAATCTTTCCAAATATTTGAAAAAATAGTGGACATATAGATTGGACATCTTTGTCACACCCAATTGTGTGTTATATATTAACCTATAAAATATTTATTTTTGGTGTCAATATTTTGAGCCTAAAATTAAGGACTACCTTTTGGTATTTCCTCATGTCAAGTCAACTTCCAAAAATATTGAGGTCCTTCAAAATTAAAGATAAATGGACTATGGTTACAAACCATGAGAAGAATGCCAAATTCGACAATTCCCAAGCGAAAACCCAACCAAATTTCAATCCCCCTACTAGTAAGGTACAATCGAGTGAGGTTTCAAACCCTTCTAAGAATGGAAAGTATTTGAACATCTAGTGCTGAGACTTCATCTAGGAAAATATACCTTGAATGCCACAATTGACAGTCAAAATCAGTTTTATCTTCTTAGCTAAAAACAAATGTGCATTCTACCCTCTGATAAGTATTTACAATATTCCACAACTGACCAAACCAATTGGAGGGAGATTATATTATAAAAAAGAGATGAATGTAAATTCCCTATATCCAAAACTACTTTTCTTCTCTCCAATGGTTAGTGATGACATGCCTCTTAATTCCTTATCAATAAATTTTATCATGTTTGAGGTCTCACTGAACTCACCAAGAAATTTACGAGGGGTGTTCATCAAAAGAATCCAACTCTTGTTGTTCTTTATTTAGAAGAATGCTAAATTTTATAGCAATCATGATTCTCATCATAGAGGGGTTGTCACTTTTCTCTCTTAGATGGATTTACCATGTTGTTGACCATTATTTTATCCCCACTAATTATGTGATTTGGGTCCTCTAAAATGTCAAGTATTACTTTTTTTTTCATTATAAACATTTATGTTTTCAATAATGCTATTAAGAAATTTGATATTGTGGAGATGGATTGTTGACTCATTTCCTACCACCATTTAGGTCATGTGTGGATACTTTAATATGGTTGAGATGACATATGATAAAGACGGTATTCTCTAATTTATGTTGGATAACTAACAAAATGGAGGCATGGTAGTATGTGTAATAAATTGGGTCTTGTTGAACCCAATATGGACCACCACCGTAATCATTCCAATTATTAGACAATATGTAAGATTATGGTAAGCCTTTGTTATTTGTCATTCTACTTAGATTATGCTAAAACTTTGACAATATGTAAGATTATGGTAAGCCTTTGTTATTTGTCATTCTGTTAAACCACAATCCCATTAAGTTCAAAATTCAATGGCATGTGAGTATTCCTCAAAATAGTAAATCTCAATTCTTTTTTGACACTTCTTTGTTAACTCATCAACCTTGATTGGCCCACATTAACAAAGTGTGGAACATAGAAGTCATTCATACTCAAAAACTTAGCTTGATTTCTTAGTGGATTAGAGCCATCAAGCATACTTATCATTTTCTCATCTATTGACACCAATTGGCTATACTTTGACATCATCCATATTAGGCAACAACCTTAGAGCTTCATCAATCTATTATAAATTTGAAAGTTGACCTTTTCTATCTTGTTTTGAAAGTTATGATGACTTGGCTTTCCCTCCATGAGAGAATTATTGGCAACTATTCAACCAATGGTGCCTAAATAAAAGACAAATTACATTGGTTTAAGGTTGGGGATAGAGCCTCCAAAGAGATATTACGATATTTCAAGGACAGGTGCAAGAAGTTGGGTCCACAAAATGTTCAAAAGGTGGAAGTGTTTTTCTTGATTTTTAGAATTTGTCACATTTGGCCTAAATTTGATGCACTTACAGATTGAACCTTAAAAAAGTCCAATAATATAAAATTTATTATTTTGACTCTAGCTTTTAAATATATAATTTATTCTAATACCTAGATGATACAAATTATTTTTTAATAGGAATGCATAAAAACCAATTTTTAAAAGTCGTTTTTAATTACCATACCATGCATGTGTATGGACACCATAATTTGACCTGAATAAAAGTGATTTTTGAATTCCTTCTAGGGAAAGGTGTGTAATAAACTACAAATTGGTGAGAATTTTTTTATATTTTTTTCTAAATATATTTTTTTTTTTTTTTCATTGGCCATAATAGTTGTTATTGAAATCCCTCTTGTACAAACACCATAATTTGTATTGAACTAAAGATTTTTTATTTATTTTTTAATTTTTTAATGAATTGTTTTTAGATTGATGTCATATAATTTTTACAAGAAAATTAACAAATAAAAAGTTATTAAAAAAATATGAAAACCTAATATTTCTAGTTTATGGACCAGTTTATAGAAAATAAATCCAATCATAAAAAAAAATACATATTTGAAAACTAGACATTATGATCTATAATGGGTTTTAATTTGACAAAACAATTTAAGAAAAGCAGTCAACCATATTACCAATATCAATTATTTCTCGACATTTCCATGACTTTGTACTTGCAGGTCCAAGGCTAAAGGTCAGGTTGCCATGCCTTTGTCGAGCTAAAAACCAAATCAAAAAGCAGGTTGGGATTTTAATTTTTTTTAAATAGCAGCCCATTTTAATACTATGTTTATAACTAAATACCCATTACCTTACTTAGATTTCTCTTATTAAATCACTCCTAATACCTAGGATCTGAACTTACACCATCTACTTCCTCGGATTTTGGGGCTTGAGCAAATTGATGCCATCAAGTACAAATATATTGTAGATGATATAATTACAACTTGAAAAAGTATAAAATGGGCTCAACACTCTCATCAAAACTGGTTTTCCAACGCCTATGACTACATTGAACCGTCATTTATTCTATCAATGTTATAAGCTCTAATATTTGGGCCTCAATTCATTCTATATGTTTGTATGTTTCTTTCTAGATTCCTTTGCTTGCATTACTATTAATGGTCAACACTCCGATACTCTTGGGCTTTACAAGTCCATTCTACAAGGTAGTCCTTTGGCTTCAGCTCTATATATGCTTGTTTCTTAAGGGTTTGATTACCTTCTATGTAACTTTGTATCTCAAGATCTCATTAAAGATGTTTATCTACCCAATTCCTTAGTTCAAGTTGTTGAAAAGGGTAAATTGCTTGATTAATACTATTGAAACACTAGAGCATATTTGTATAAGGAGAATTATAACTCTAATATTGTATTTGTGTAGCTAACAATGTAATATTAATGTTAAAACACTTCCCCCCTTATTACATTATTCCTATAAAAGTGCCCTTGAAATCTCAAATTTTACCTTTCCAAGGGATCCCCCGGCAAGGCTTACATAACAAAACTTGTTGATTACATAAATACATATTTATGAGAAGATTTTTATTTGGAGAAATAAATCTTGTAAACTCCAACAAGTTGCCTCATGACCCTTGAAAGGGTGTAGCTTCGATCTAAATTCCTGAGTTCTTAGACTACTATTTTCCCAAACTCCCGAATCATTGATTCTCAAATTATTCAACAAAAATCCATATTGAGCTCTACAAGCATAGGGCTCCATCCAATTGTATTTTTTACCCTCTTAAGGGTATAATTCTCAATCACAACCTTGTAAACTTGCTAAACAACAATCAATATTGAGTTCAACACCAAATCCCTTACCTGTCTCCAAAAATCAAACTTTACAATATATGTATTCTTAAAATCCATCAGCATCAACAAGGGAAACAAGAAAGAAATAAAAAATGCTTCTCATACAAAGCACCATCTCAAAGTGAGAAGCTGACTTGAGATGATAAAAAATCCTCTATCCTTTGGTGCCACCAACCTCTAATATAACGGCTCAAAGTACTAATCCACCAAAAATAGCACCAGAGGAAGTATTGCAACATTTGATGGAGCTGTAACAGATACAATAGACTCTTGATCAATCACTCGATTGATAAACCCATGCTTCAAAGATTCCACTAGAGACATTTAATTTTCTTTATCAATAAACTTACCTACCATACGTAGGCACTCTCCATAAACCTAATAAAGATAAATCATATGTGTGGCCATGATAAAAAAAACAGACTGACCAATACGAATCTTTAAACCACAAACCACCAATCACTCACAATCTCCATAATAATATATCCCCTTTAATTAAATTTAACTCAATCTCACAAAATATCTCACTGCTTGCGTAGAAAACATACAAACTTCCTCAATACCAGCAAATGGAAATCATTCCATAGTATTGTCAATCATATAAACATTCACTAGCAACAGGATAAATAAATCTACTTTTGGTAGTACTTGAATTCTCAGATATCAAACACATCATACCTTTCGTAGGTGCTTGTATTGGCTCCTTCACTTATGGCCCTCCAAAATTTTTGTTTAGAACAAACAATAAATACCCACTTATCTCGCTAATCTTTCTACGTTGGCAAAAGATTTCTAGATCTTCAAATATCCTTTATGGATGAACTACTGAGGAATGAACTATTGCATGTTTGAAAAAACTCAGACCTTCTAGACTTCATTCTTGAGCAATGTATTTTTGTCTTTGTATTTTATCTCTTACAGATTGTTGGGAAAGGAGGCTTAAATAATGGCTGCCCCAATACGTTTCCACACAAACTTCTCTCATATTAGAATGAAACAACACCTTACACGATTCGGAATCAATTGGCCAATTTTTCTGACTAGTAGTATCTCATATAGTGATATAAATCTACAGTATGGATGTGGATTTTTCTAATATGATAGTAACATATTATCATATCATAAACCAACAAACACAAATTTGTTTGACAATTTCCTGCACTCCCTTATTTCCAAACTTATGCCATCAATTGTCATGTTGGATTTATTTTTATGCGTGAATATGATGAATTTCCACACTACTCTTCAAAGCTAGTGACTTGAACAACACATTTCTAATTTAGAACATCACTCGGGGCTTGGAGTTTGGCTTTGGCATTATGCCTAATACAATTGAAAGTGTAATTTACTCCCTCTGCCAAGATCCCTCCTACAGATCTATAATGTAAGGAGGGGTTTAGATGTAGAGATAATGCAATAATTCCAATGGTTACATATAAAAATTAATATTTTTGTTATCGCAAGTAGTAAAACTCCACTTAATTCACCTATAGATCATTACGCATTGCCACCAACAACATAAATAAATCATACCATAGCTTTATGATATATCGAATTGAATGCCCTAAAATACACGAGTACAAATATTAGATTATATTTTATCCCATATGTTACACATATCAACCACATGGAATCCCATGCAATTAAAGTATTGAAAATCTATAAGATACTTATATGGCATTAATAATGAATGTATGCTTGCACAATATATGTTGTGCCTTTATCCCACCATCTAGTGATTAATTCTTTTGGATTATGCCTTCATACATCCTTTCTCACATAAATTGCATAGGGATAGGATCAATTCAACGCTCTAATACCAAATGAAGATGGTAAAATGCTTGATTAATATTATTGAAACTCTCAAGAAGATTTATACAAGGAAGATTACAGTTAAGGAATAACAATAACTTTGTAACTACGTAATTAACAATATAATATTTATGCTAACAATTGTTAATAGTATTTTCTACAGCTATCTCATCACTCTTAAAAGAAAATAAAAATATTAAAGAGGGCTTGTGTTGCTTGGATATATGTTGTAAAGCCTCTCGTTTTCACATTCAATGGCATAAGACATGTTTACAGAGAATCCTTCCTACTCACATTGTCACAATTGAACTCCTATGGTTGGAAATTGATTGATCAAGGATAATTTGTTTAAATTTTTAGGTATTCCCTTTTCTTTCTATGCATCTTTGTGGCAAGCTATTATTTCCAAATTTGAAAAGAAATTGCCTAACTAGATCACAAAACCTTTATGTATAAAAGGGAAAATTCATATTTCTTCTAAGATTCTTGTTGCCACTCATATTTATTACTCTTCGTGCTGGGTTCTTTCTAAGGCTTTCTACATGAAGCTAAAAAAGCTTCTTTATTAATTAATTTGGGAATTTCATCACGTGCCTTGGGAGTTTTATTGCCTCCCCTGGGCATTTGGAGGATTTACATAATTATCCACTGATCATCAAGGTTTGACTCTTTACGCTAAGTGGATCAATGGTTTGACTCTTTACACTAAGTGGATTATTTTGTTTAAAATAATCGAACCTAACAATTTTTATGTGTGGAATTATATCTCTTCTAATTATCATATAAGGTGGCCCACTTGGAAGGGTATTTGGCTTCATAACCTTCTTATTTTGAAAAAACATTATGATCCAAAGGGTTTTTGTAATAAAAAATACTTGGAGACCCTCAAAAGCCATGAAACCTTGGCTTCTCTAGAATGGTTTTGGCTTTCGTAATAATATTTTCATAAATCAACATAATACTTGATGGTCTCATATTTTTCAACAAGACATTCATCCTTTAGGAAGACGTCATGGGTTCATTTTCTTATAATTTATCAAAAATTAATTACAACTACTCATGAAGTTAAGGCCAAGTTTTACCTTTCTAATCAAGATCGAGAAACTTTTGAAATAATTATAAGGCCATTCTCACTTATATAATTTATAAAATTGGTATGAATTCCTACTAACATTGGTGGAAATATTAGAAGGGGTATCCAAACACCATTTTCTAGAATTATAAACCATAGAAAGGATATCATTGACTCTCTACCCATTTTCCCATGGTACCCACATTTCATAAATAGTGGCATCTAGCTATAAATACAAAACTTTCACTTTTACAAAAAAAAATTACAACTTTGATTCAAATTTTTAACTTGAATCACTAAAAAGCAACATATGTTTTGAACTTTGAAATGACATAATCTAGTGAAATATATATTTTTAGTGTATTTTATGTTTGTATATATTTTTTAAATAAAAGTTTATTTGAATATATTCATAAAATTGACACTATAATTTAGTTGTTGATAAAATGCTAAAAAATAGTTACATGGGACACCATTTTTTATATAATAATTTTTTTATTTTTTTCTATTTATTTATTTATAATATGAAACCTTAATGGTGGTTGAGGGTGGCATGTCTCAAAGCGGGAAAAATATTCAAACTGGGCAACGAGCCTTTGTGTCGACGATCTCTCCTGTGGGCTGCCGACTGGGGAATGCGCTGGGGTTTCTAATGTCGGACGATGATGCTGTTGCTGGGGTCCCTACTCCGTTTGTGCTTGGTTGTGGGGGTCTGTCCATTATTGGGTGTGGGGGTGGCGTGGTTGTGGGGCTCCCGCCTAATGTTCCTGCTAGTGATCTTTTGCCTTCGGGCCACCTCCAAAAATCTTTTTTTGAGGTTGTTTCCAAGGATGGTTTCAATTCTTTACCTGCTCAAACTAGGGTGAAACCTATGCCCTGTGCCCGTGCTTCCCCGGTGGTGGTCTGTGAACCTGAAGTTGCTGAAAATGAGAACTATAACCTGAAAATGGGTGTGGTCTGTAGGTTTAATGGTCTATGGACATCACTCCCTGATCTCCATGATTGGATTTCTACCTCTTGGAAGCCTGTTGTTTCTGGGAAGATTGAGCTTTACCCTTGTGTTAGGGGTTTCTTCCTTGCAACTTTTGCCTCTACTACGAAGCGCAATTGTGTTTTGGATCAAGGGTGGATGTGGGGGGTTCATTCGTTGTCCATTCGGCCTTGGTCTCGCTCTTTCAATCCGCTCACTAAGCTGTTAAATACCAGACTTGTTTGGGTCTGTTTACCGAATCTTCCTCTCCAGTTCTGAGAGGACTCATGTTATGAAGCTATTGGCAACTCCATTGGACGGCTCCTGGTGGTGGATTCAACTAATTGTGACTTAGGGCATCCTACTATGGCTCAGGTGTTAGCTGATTTGGACATCTCCAGACCTCTCCACAGGGATGTGATCTTAATGGTGGAGGATAGACCTTGGATGCAGCTGCTGGACTATGAGGGCCTCCCCTTCCTTTGCAGGAGGTGCTTCTCCACTGGTCATTTGGCCTCTAGTTGCCCTCTTGCTCGCTGCAAGAGCACTACTACTTGGTGGAAGAATGCTTCCATAAAACACCTAACTATTGGTTCTCCCCCTTCGTCGTTTGGGGAGGACGACCTTCTTGAGCCTACCTCGGTCCCTGCTGCGGAACCTTCTGTTGTCCCTGTTGTTGTGGAACCTTTTGCTGATGGTGTGTTGCCTGAACCTGCCAGTTCTTTGTTGTTTGACTCTGTCAGACCTTTGTCAATCCCTACCTCTGTTGCTTTGTTGTCAACCCCCTCGCTGCGTGGTGGCTCCTCTCTCGGGTTGGCTATTGTGGATCCACTCCCCTCACCTTGCTCGTTGGCTCTTGTTTTTGAGCCTTCCTGGTCGATTGTGCTACGAAATAAGAAGGGTCTCCCCAAATCTGTTGCCTCTTCTTGGCCTCGGGTTCGGGGAGATAGTTTTGATCCCTCCGGTTTGGGGGTTGTCTAATTTTTTCTACAGCTGACGGTCAATTGTTTCTGTGTGTTTTTTCTAGTCCAAGTTTTGTTTGAACTATGTGTTCCTTCGACCCTTTGGGCTCTCTGTGTTAAGGGTACAACACCCTATAAATACTACTTACTTTTTCAAAAACATGAAACCTTAATGGATGAATTTATTTTTTCTCAATTTTCATAAATATATATTTTAATTAAATCTTAAAATTTGTGTGCACTAAAAACATAACTATTTTCATGGGAATATCACCTTTTGTCTTAACTATTTATCTAAAATAGCAAAAAAAAATATCTTGACATAGAATCTTTTCTCTATTACATCATTTTTTTTCAAATTATTTGAATAAATTTTAGCATATTTTTTAGATTGCAGGAATCAACTAGCCCCCCTATAAACTGTAGTGTGCATGGTAAAAAAAATTCACGTAATCGGTGATGTTGGTGTGACACACCCTCTGGTACCACGAGGACGAGGGGGAGACTAAACCTCGTGAACTCTTGCATGCAATAGGTTGCTTTAGCCAATCAAGCTAGGCCCTCAACCCAAAATTTTAGCGTATTTTTTTTCAAGATAATCAACCTTATATTTGGGTGTTAATACATAAATTTAGTAAAAAAAAATTATTAACAATCATTAAACTATTAAAATAATTATATTTTTAAAAAACACTTATATATCTACACAAGGGTATTATTATATATTTGTGAATATTATTTGCATGAGTAAGAGTTGTTGAAACATCAAACTTTTCAAATAATTTATTTTGTTTGTTAAATTGACCCCAAAGTGGTGCTACATATGCATTTAATGGACACTTCTAGTTGAAAAAATTGTGGCCCATATCTAACTAGCTAGAATGAATAAAAATGTTTAAATTCACTTGTGCTCATAAGTTGGTTGAAAGTGTGACACAACTTTGTAATTTTACCATTTTACAATCATTGGTTCGTGTTTGGGAACGTATAATTCACACCATCTAGTCGAAAATTCTAAAACCAAAAGTGGCTCACTTAGTTTGGTGTCTTTTTTTTTAATTCCTTTTCACTAGCTCCAAGTTATCCTATTTGGGACAACATAAGTCATGCAAACACCTTTTCTAGTTTTGTCCCAAAGCTTAGAATGTTTGGACTTAGGTACATGACTTCAAGCTATTTAGACTAGAAATTTATTTCATGGAATATGGTTATTTAAGGGATTAACCTCACATTCCTCACAAATTCACTCTAATTTGGCATGATTTCAAGATGAAAATTATTTTAGGACATAAAAATTTGGAAATTTCTTTTTTTTATCAATTATTTTGTGACCCAACCTGTGTCACTTTTATATTAAAAATATGTCTTTTTAAAGTGTTCTACTACAAATTCAAATACAAACTAATAAAGTTGCACTTGAGGTGGCTCACTTATAGATTCTTCTTGACCATTGGGGTAATTCCCCTTATGTTTTTATCAAAGTTCCTTCATATCCCTCTTACTCCTTGTGTCACTCCCATTCTCCTGGGCGCCATCATTGACATACTCTTTCCTTTCGATAACTAAGAGAACTACTTGCAAGCTTCTCCCCAATTATGAGAAGGGGTCGCAATTAATAGGATTAGTCACGATCTCCTCTTTGACACTCTCCCTCTCTACAACCTAGAAGAACTTCTAGGTGGCCAACAAGAGGTGCTAATATATGGTTTGATTCCAAAAAATTCCCTCGACTAGCTTTTCTTTTATTACCCATTCGTGTAAATGAAGAAGATCAAGAATGTAATATTGATGGGTGGGATACTTTCATGGACAATCTAGACCCTGTTGATATATGGGGTAAATTGGTTTATCTATATCCTCATCCTCCCCCCACTATTATTGCTCTTTCAACTTAACAATTTTATTTTTGATTTTATAGTTTTAGTTGTTGCCTCGTAGAGACTTTAGGGGTGTGACTATTTCCACCCACCTTTTTTGTGAATATGTTAGCAGAAATTTATAAATATTGATATAGAAATTTGTTCATCTCACAAATAATTAAATAAAAAAAATTTAAAAAAACATTTTTATTATAATTAATGTTATGATTAGTTTTCAAGATTTTATGATTAAAATTGATTTTAAATAATATAATAGAAGTGATTCTTTTAAGGGTGATCCCACAAAAGTGGTTTAAACTTTTTGGCCAAACTTGACATTGAACTGATTTTTTTTAGCTAAATCTTCACTTTTGGACACCTATAACTGATAAACCATAACAAATTTTAAGAAGGTGCAAACTAGTGATTTGTAACATTTTGTCGGTAGATTCTAAATATTTTTTAAAAAAAGGAATCGAATTGCATCTTTATTCATCTCCTTCGAAAATTAGTTTTTAACAATAAACACCATTTTCAAAGAGTGATGTTCACCATAAACAACATAAATTTTTTCTATGAAGGATTAAATTCTATTTTTTTCGAATTTAGATTTGTAACTACAATATCTAGCACGTTCAGTTAGTTTCATAGTATTTTATTTATTTATTTTCTTAATTAAGCTTCAAAGTCGAACCAATTACTATTTAGACATAGATGAACCATATACAAAATACCTTTCTTATATGTATCGAAACTCAAAAATAATTGTTGGATCAAGGACATCAAAATACTTAGCATGGGAAAATTTTCAGATTATTTTTTGATAATATACTATTTTTCCATATGTGTAGAACAAAGAGCTTGATTTTCAGTGAACAACCTACATTCACAAGAAATACAAATAAATATAATAATCAAATTAAATAGATAGCCTAAAATTCATGTGATAAAAGCTAGCAAATTATGGGAATAAAATAATCATAAATGATAGTATTTAAGGCTACAAGAATTTATGGAAGGTAGATTTATTTATTAAGAAATTTTATTCATGTATTTTTTAAAGATTGAGTGTTCTAGATAGGTTAATTGTTCAACCTTAATTTAATAGAAAATTTGTAGTGATAAACCTAATTTATGGTGGTTGTATCACTCAAAAATGGTTATTTTAGATGGTTTTGATTACAAATAACACTTGTACTCTAATGTGGTGAAGCAAACCTTAATGTAAAAATAAGTAATAAAAATTACCTAACGATTCTAATACTTTCCAAGGATCATGAAAATTCATATTATTGACTCTTATCTATATATACATGCATACATCATGATCAGTTCTAACCCCAAATAATTGGAGCCCCTTGTGTTCTTGATTTCTTCATCTCTACTCTTCTTGGTTTTGTGCATTTTATGTGTTATCCCTCGCATGATAACATCCCATGGATACATCTCTCTATATTTCTTCTCCTTAGAATGACTTGTGCTCCTCTACGTAGAACACATCATTCTAAAGGGGTATATCATCTATGATTATTTCATTTTTCATTTTCCAAAATATATCTAGAAAAAATCTTAATAATTTATCATCTCACCGTCTAGCTTTGGAGCAACTTGACTAGACTTGTCTTTTTTGAGATTGTTCTGAAACACAATTTGCAATAGCCATAGGCCTATTTTCTTGTTGCATGGTCTCTATCATAACACAACTTGTTATCCATACTTATCAACGACGTCTTTTTATCTAATCCGATTTGTATCTCGCCTATTCTTTTTCTTTTTCACCTAACGTGTTTGTTTGCAACTAATATGTCCATGGTGAGATTGTAGTTAGTATTGCAAGATAGAAGACCCATGTCCTCTTTGTGTCTTGTCTTAGCTTCTTAATTGCATATACTAGATTGACTATCTACATCCACTTCATCTTGTATATATTCTCTTCAATCAATTTCTCTCTACTTTGGCTCACAATTATTAGAATACATATGTGTAAGGAAGCTAAGGTAGCGAAACAACTTCCTACACTCATCTTGAGAGGAGAATAATACAAAACTTTTACACATCTTTAATATTTCTAAAAACAAGTAAACATAAATATATATAAATATCTTGTATACCACAACACGATGATTTACATGGGGAAAACCCTTTCAAGAGAAAAATACCACCCTCCAAAAGCCGCCCAATATATTATTCAAAAATCACAAATATTACAATACACTTGCAAAGCAACCTTCTCACAAGAGTATAACCAACCAAGATCCGGAGGCAACACAACCACTATTAGATTCTCAGAGTACATTACAATACACATTCGTAATACAATGCCCTCATAAAATAGTGTTGCCTTGTAGGGAAAGTAAAGCTAATAAAATATTGATCGTATTAGATTCTCAGAGTACATTACAATACACATTCGTAATACAATGCCCTCATAAAATAGTGTTGCCTTGTAGGCAAAGTAAAGCTAATAAAATATTGATCGTCGGATATGTAACATAATGTTGAACAATCCAAATTTAAGTCTTTGTATGCTCTATATGTAATTAACAGTACCTTATGTATCAACAATACTTTATGAAATTGCAAGGTTGAGATACACTATCTCAACAATATGCTTGCTAAAGTGAGAGCAAAATATAGATCCAAAATTTGCATCCTATGTAACTTTGTATACCATAACATCCCCTTTAGATTAATTAAATTTGATTATACAATACCCCTCTCACCTAACCTTCGCTTTGTCATTAACCATTTCATTTTCATCTATTAAACTGAACTTTTATCACAGATGATCGTGCATCGTGTAGAATTTTGTGCAAACATCTCGAAAATATTCCTAACCACACAGATGTTTCAACGTTACACTTCCCATTTGCCTACGAAGTGTAATGCTTGTACAGCTTGTAAATGCACCAAAAATGTCCCTTTGCATGCCTATATTCTTTTCAAACTTCCCGTTTTCCTATTATAGATTCATTCGTTCAATCGATCTTACTCGTTTCTCTCTCTCACATTCTCTCTCACTCTATTCACTCTCATTCTCTTATTATATCAAACCCTCCAGCACTTGTCTTTCTACATCAACACTTTGGTATCCTTGGCAGAGGCTTGGATGTTGCACACTCTACCTTTCGGCATTTCTTGTTTCCTAAAGGGATGGTAACTCTATTCTTCATATTGCATTATCATTTTACCTTCATAGAATATTATTATTCTAACACTTCTATCACCTTTATCTTGTTTATTGTCATTTTATTTCATCGATCTCTATCTATCTGGTTTTCTATGGAGGTGGGAGTACCTACGCGGTGGTTTGATAAAGGCATGCCCCTCAAAAACACCCCAACCATTTTCTCGTTTCCATGTGTGCAAGTTTTGATGTTGTTGCTTTGTGGGAGGAATTATTTGCGGACCTTTGGTGAGTTCCCTTTCTTCCTTCTCATCTTCCTCATTTCCTTTTCATCTAGTTTTTTTAATGCTAGCTATTGTTATTTTGTTACTATTTTGTTATTCAAGAATATTCCAAAGATTTCCAAAATCACACAGTTAGCTAGTTCTTTGTGTTCTTTATGTGATAAACTCATTATTTGGCTCGTAGAAGACTGTAGACCGTCATGGTGACGTCCTTGCAACACGCTATTGTCATTGGTCACAAGCTTGTTGGTTTATCCAGAGAATCTCTGCAACTTGCTATTTAAGTTCTTGAAACTCTTATTTTTATTCGACATAAAACAAAAAATATAAATATTTTCCTTTGTCTTCTCATGTCATCACCTGGGCTTTGAGCGTTGAGGTAGTCGAGGAACATTTTCAATTTGAGATCACATCATTTTGGGGTGTCGAATTTCCTCCCCTACAGATAGATATTAATTTATACATATATATAGGCACTTTCTTTGTCATTGTTGGTTTTTAATTCGAAGACTAAAAATCTATACCTAAATGCTTCGGTGAACCTTGACAATTTTATATCTATTATTTTTATATTGTCATTGCTCAAAGCACCTAATTGTGTGTAACTCTATAATGTTAAGTCAAGCACGATAGCGTTATATGGATAAATGTTACCATTCTTGTTGAAATTTATGTAAGTTTTTTATCGAGCATGAATTAATCAGTGTTATCTTTATAGGTGTATCCTATCTTTGGCAAATGCCCAGTCGAGCATGGTATAGATGATAAGTTGTCATGAAATCTCAATATATTACTAATTAACTTAGCAATTGAAACTTATACATTCCCACTATGGTTTAAAGCCTTTCGACTTAGCCATTATGTGTGCTCTATTATTAGCCTTTCATCTTAACCATTATATGAGCAAATTTACTAGCTAGTTGGCTTAACTATTATAGGGACATAGATATTAGTCTTTCAATCTATCCATAGTAAGAATACTACTAAAATCCTTTGAACTTCACCATCATATTATTATTGAACTAAGCCTTTTTCGATTAACCATAATGTAACAATGATAAAGAGCATTTTGATTCAATCAATACTTGGTATTGTAGACACTAACCAAATGATTTAGTCAGTAAATATAATTATTACCTCATCGTCTTTCATAAAGACTTCGGTAGAAAAATATGATTAAGGTAACCTCCTATATATTGTTGATTTTGGAAAGGTGTATATTCACCCTCAATCATTTTATTAGTCTCGGGAACATATGTGAAGTGTCTACTTCAAGTCAATAGGAATAAATATATATTCCAAACTCGTTTTATATTTTGTTATAGTACTATTATTTTAATTGTTATCAGATTCGAAGGTAGTAATGAATATGTTAGGAAAAGAGAATTCGGGGAATATTATTATTGTTACTATACAAATATTTTGGTTGTTATAGATATAGTGGAGACGTGACTGAAGGTCGCAAGTCTTAAAATTATTTCTCTATGAAAAATAATATTTTTTTGAATTTAATAAAATACCTGAAAGGTTGTATTTGTACTCATATGAGTACATGTGTATACAAATTTAATACATATATGGATATGAGTAAAAATACTATTATATTTTACTTTATTTGAATTTAACCAGTTCAAAGAGCACACGAAGATTTAAATATCTATATAGTAAATGCAAATAAATACAGGAATGTATTTATTGAGATGTGGATGAGTTTTTTATGTAATAGTAGTGTACTAAGTGAAGGAAAAGATACTACTTATAAAAGTACACATATACATTAAAACATATAAACATGTGTAAATTTAATTGTTGTATTCATCATTTGATTCAACCAATCAATAATGTATAGATAGAAATACTATGTTGTAGGTTGATAAATTTACATATAATTCTACCAATCAAAATAACAATTTTAGTTAGCACTATGAACAATTGATTTGTGTATTCTAATTAAGTTGGAAAGAAGATAAAGTTGAATATCTTATCTCTATCATTAATTGTTAATTGTGGTTGAAGATATGTTATTTGCGGAATCACTCTTCATAATCAACTTGAGATAATAGTATACGTGAACATATGATCACATAAGTCTACGTGACATTCTTTAAAATAATTGGGCAAAGTAATACAAAATAAGTGCTTGCATTATCGTTTCACCATGTCTAAAATTGAAATTTAATCATATGTATCATGTGTAGCTAGAATGTATCTAGGACTTTCTTGATATATTAATTGCATTAGTACACAACAATAGATCTCGAATGGCTTGATATCCTCATTATTTCACTAAATATGCTACTCTCGTGAAGCGTAAGTCCACTTCCAAAAAGAGGGTGTTGGTCTATGGTTGTAGAAAAAGTTATCAGGTGATGCTCACCCTCTTGTTGTTAATTGCCAAAGACTTGAATTATCAAAGACAACATTCATGATTCCTTTGTTTTGAAAAGTGAAGCAGCATTTTCAAGGTGTTGTACCCTTCACAAAGGGCCCAAAGGCCAAAAGACCAAAAGCATAGTTCATACCAAAATTTGAACTATAGAAACAACCAAAAACAACTGACAGACAGTTGTGGAAACCCAAAGAAGTTAAGCAACCACAGACACAGAGGGTTCCACGAAGGCTCCACGAGCCCGAGTCTAAGAAGCAGAAACAGATTTTTTCTTCCAGAGAACTACCGACCAAGGAGGCTCAGAAGCAAGAAGCGAAGAGAACGGGGAGAGGAGTGACTCCATCCCAACCACCACGGGAAAACCAACCAACGTGGGAGATGACAGAGAGGCAACCAAGGACAAATCAGCCAACGAAACAGAAGAGGCTTCCAAAGGAGGGCAGACAAGGTTTGGCAGAGCAACAACAGCGGAAGCAGAACCAGGCACAACAGTGTCAACAGACCGGACCAGAGGTGGATCCACAGTAGAGAGGTTCGAGGGAGGAGCAACATCAACCCCCATTGAAGACACCTCTGAGGAAGAACCCATCGTAAGGTGATCCAGAAGCGCATCCTTCCACCAAGTCATAGCACCCTTGCGACGAGCAAGAGGGCAAGAAGTGGCCAAATGACCCACCGAAAAACATCGCCTACAACAAAAGGGGAGACCTTCATAATCCAAGAGTTTCTTCCAAGGTCTATCCTCCACTAACAATATAACATCCCCATGGAGAGGTTTGGAGATGTCCATATCAACTAGCACCCGAGCAACCGTGGTGTTCCCAAATTCCTGTGTAGTAGAATCCACCATTAAGAAACGACCAATCGAATTGCCAATGGCCTCGAAGCAAGATTCCTCCCAGAACTGGAGAGGAAGGTTTGGCATATGGACCCAAACAGGTCTGGTGTTCAACGGCTCCGTAAGCGGGTTGAAAGAGCGCGACCAAGGCCTGATGGATAGAGAATGAATATCCCACATCCATCCTCTATCCAAAACACAGCTACGTTCACGAGGGGAGCTAAAAGAGCAATAAAGAAACCTCTCGTGCTAGGGTATAGCTCAATTTCCCCAGCCACCAAAGGCTCCCAAGAGGCCTCCACCCAGGCATGGAGATCTGGGAGGGAAGGCCACAACCCATTGAACCTGCAAACCACACATGTCTTGAGATAAAAATCCTCATTTTCCACGATTTATGGGCCACATACAACCATAGGAGTATCCCTAGCACAAGGCATTGACCTACCAAGATTACGAGAACCCACCAAGGCAGCAAAGGATTTGGTCGAACCAGACAAACCCCCCAGTAGCAGGTAACCGAGGGGCAATGACATGCTCAAACATTGAATCCCCCTTGGCAGGAGCCACAGAGGCAACAACAGACTTGCTTCCACCGAACAGCACACCCCCCGAAGCAGACTGGTGCTTAGCTGACCTCACACCCAGATCAGGGATAGGAGGGACCTCGGAGGGAACAGCAACACTCAAAGCCATCGCAGGCGCACCACCAAACGGCACAAACGAAAGCCCTAGAACCCCCGAACCAGGAGCAACCACCGCCAATGACTTCTTGCGCGTGCAGGACACAGGGGCCCAGAAGGGAGGGAGGTCGGAGCCCCCAACAAATTCGTATGACAGACCAGAACTAGGAGCAAGCCCATCCACGCCAAGGGAGGATCCAATGGACTTAGCAACCGTAGCGGAAGGAGCAGCCGAAGGCGCCAGAGCCGTTGGACCCGCAAATTCAAAAATTCCCCCGCTCATTGTTTCATGATTCCTTTGTTCTTATTTTGTTGATGTAATATTATTTTTTGTCTAGATGAGATGAGACATGAAGTTACATTTACGTATTATTACACAGAGTTTTTAAGATGTAATCATAAAGATTATTTGTAATCTTATGTAATATGATGAGAAAATGTTAAATGTAACTAATTATTTCAATTCATATTATATTTATGCATATTGTTATAGAGATAAAAATTTATGCATACCACTTCTTTATATAACTCTTTTTTTATAAAACAATTATGGCATTTTGAATTATTAAAACCACGTGAATTTGTTACAAGGGAAAAGGAATGAAGGAAAACTAAATGCAATAAATATTAAGCCAAAATTGCAAACCATTTCAAGCCCAATATCTCATGGGAGCCAAACAATGTAAAATAAAGATTGAGTTTTCCCAATGGAAATATAGATGTTGTAGTGTAGGAAAATGCATACCCTTGCATGTTTACACTTGTTTGGACCCACCTTGCTTTATTTATCTTTATTTATGTTTCAATTGGTCCTATTTTGCATCCACAAGCCTAATAAATTATATATTTTTATGGATAATCTCAACAAACATAAAAAGATAAATGATAATTTAATGATTATGGTTGTGTCCCTGATTTTTGGGTCGGGACTAAGATGCCACTTATGGCATCTTTATCCCTCAAAGTTCGTGGGACCTAATTTCAAAGGCACCTTAAATGGGCCCCTTTCTGGAGTCTATCCCTTGAGTTTCAAGCCTCGGGACTAAGACATAACCTAGGGCATCTTAGTCCCCCTCAAGTTATTTTTGGGATTTAATTTCAAATCTTGGCAAGATTTAGCCTCCTTTAATTAATGAATTCATATGTCGACTTCTTGTGGTGTAATTTCAGGATATTAACCATAGATAAGTATAAATGCAAGGTTTTTTCACTCATTTTCATCTAAGACTTTTGTGAGAGCATTCATAATAGCATAATTGGAGTTCACAAGAGCATTTAAGAGCAATTATTCAATCATTTGGAGCCATTATCAAGATTCAAGCATCATGTCAAATATATTCTTACATCATGTGTGTTTTTCAGCTAACATTTGTGATGTAGGGTTTTGATTCAAGTAAGCAATTCAAGTCGAGGTGTATCAAGCATTCCTTTGATTCAAGATCTATATTCAAGCTAGCCATCTCACACAAGTTTGTAGATTTCATAGCAAGGGTTTGGTGAGTTGCAACATAACACTTTGTTCATTCATCATCTCCCTCATTTATTTCATTTTATTTCAAAGTTTCATTACCAACAAGCGGTCTAACCAAGGAAAACTCCCATTTACTAACGGGGTTTGGGTTTGCAGGTTTAAGTTAAATACTTGAGGATCATTTGAAATGTTAAGTTACATTGCAAAGTTTTCATTCTCACGAAAACTCGCCTATAGGCCAAATCTGGAAATTTCGGGACCTAACATCTGAGAAGAAGAAAGTGCACATATTGAGCCTCAAGATCACATTCAGAGATTTCAAAAATTCAAGACGAGACTAATACAACACTAAGGGCATCTTAGTCCTCCCAAGGGTATTTTGTAAAGATTCTTCTAGATTATGTTTCAACATTTGAATATTTTTTCTTTCCCTTGGAAAACAACAACGCATCTAAGACAACAGTAGGGCGTCTTACTCCTCCATAGCACATTCTGATAGCATTTTTATATTCCCAAAATTTTCAGCACATTTTCTGACTTGCCAGGTACACATACCCTAACTTGTTGCTTACTTTCATCATTTTTATTCATGATTTGACTTGCATTACTAGGTTTTGTGAGTTGAATATCAAGTTGTCTTTTCCAAGTTTTTTATTAGTGGTGAACCCTTCAAAGCTTAAAAGAACCCCTCCTAGGTCTTCCTTGTTGAGAATTGAATCACTTTGGGTTGATAGTCAATCCAATTTGGGATCTTAGGACGTTCTTTAGTAACAACTCGAGAATAGTAGTGTTTTATGACCTAGGTTATAAAGCACACTTTTTCACCATTGTTAAGATGTGATATGAGAAATAAATCACAATCCAAACTTAAGTAAGCCACATGGATAAATATAACATTACCAAGACACGTACCGTACCATTTGTCAAGATATTACAACACTTGAAAAACCTAAAGATAGAATTTAAAACAACTTTGATGTAAAAGGGAAATGAAACTATAATTAACAAGTAATACAAGGGTTCAGTATTCCCCTACAGGTCAACTCTATTAGACGCCTCAATGTTTGTAGAGTAAATCAAGATTTAATCTTGATTAAAACATTCTTCCAATGTGTGTGGGGCCTCTAGAAGCATGGAAAAAAGGATATAGTGGCTAGCCTCACCTTTAACACCTTCAAAGTCAATACAAATTTATTGGGTAATTGATTCTTCTTGTAGAAAAAAAATCAAAAGATAAACATGAATCTTGTATGAGTTTAACTTGGCATTAAAATACTTTAAACTCTAGAAACAAGATGGTACCAAAAAAATTAAAATATAGATAAGATAATAAATTAAAGTAACTTTAATTGATAAATTTACATTTTTCAAACAATTAGAAGGAAAAGGTATTAGTACTGTTATTTGTCAATTTGTTGCCATTAACAACGCTACAAAATCTTGAAAGAGCTTCCTCTTTGCTAAATTTCGTGTTTGTGTCAAAACTAATAAGATTTTGAAAGTAATATCAAATTGTTTTTCGAGCTAGGTGTTTGGGAGCAAAAAGTCCTTTATGAGTCATCTTTATTGGAAAATGTGCACTCCATGAAGAGGCATGAAGTAAAGGCTTTTGATTCACTTAAGCAAATCCTTTGAGGAAAAGGTACCAATTGCATTGTGCCCTAAGTCTTTGGACTTTGGGAAGGTGTTAGATTTTGTGATGGCGGTCAACTCCAGCATGGACTATGGCTCCCATTACAAGGAGAAAAGAAATTGTGTTGCAATTATTGAGAGCCCTTTGGATGTGACTAAAAGCTCTTTAATGAGTTTTTGGTGTTAAAAAACCTTGATGATTTCAAGTCCCTCTTCGGTTTTTTGTCATTGTGGTTTGTTGTATGTTTCTTGGGGTGTTTATTAGGCATGTTCCAATGTTGATGGTTGTTCCATTTTCTTTAGTATTTCTCTTCTTGTAAAATATTTACGGATCCTTTTAAAACCTGTTTCTGATTCATAGCTCTAATAAAAATATTCACCTTAATAAAAAATAATTAGAAAGAAAAGACACCAAAATATTTGTAATGATTGAAATCCTTAATAGATAATATTCTTTGTTCCAATGTTGAATGGTTGTTCCATATTCTTTGGTATTGCTCTTGTTATAAAATATATTAGGATCCTTTTAAAACTTGTTTTTGATTCATAGTTTCAATAAAAATGTTCACCTTAATAAATAAATAATTAGAAAGTAAACACGCCAAAATAACAAATTTGATATGCAATTGATTCTTATATCCAAAATTGTATTACATTAAATTTTGGGTCTTCATCAAATCCCAAAAAGGAAAACCACAAAATGAAAAGGACCAAAAGACTGAAATAAGATTAGACAGTGATTGGATCAAAAGAATTAAGAAAAAGGAGATTAAAATAAGGATTTTACATCACATGAGAACTCAAATTCAATTACTATATCAAATAAATTAGAAAATTAAAGGGCACTTATTGAAATAAACCAATGTTAAAAGATGGATGTGTGGATGTGATCAAGGATTAAAACAAGTTAGATGACGAAATTAGATCTAATAAAATATTAGACATAAGACTTAGAAAATCACATGTGATGCCAAACCCAAGTTTGCAATTATCAACTGTGTTTTCTATAAAACATTGGTGAATAACTGTAATTACCAAAGCTCAAAAATTTATTATTTATTTTTACATGTCTTAAAATACCTTATCCATGTTATACTCAATTAAGTTTATTTTTATATAAATTCATATAATATATGTTTTAAAAAATAAATATAACTAATGGATTTGAAATTAGATATTATACTTGTCAAATATAATTATTCTATTTATATTATTTTAAATATGAAGCAATCATTATAACTACTACTTTGTATCATTTGATTTAGAGTATTTAAAAATATTTAATTTATTAAAAATAATCATTTTAGTGTTAATATAGTTTAATTATTTTTTGATCATATTTTTATAATTCACTTTTTTTATCTAATCAAGATATGCTGCCTTAAATAGAATCTTAAATTTTGAGATTTATACTATCAAATAGAATTGGAATATATGTCAAATGAGATAAATCATGTAAATGGTATATATGTATGCATGTAACTAATACAAAAATATATTTTTAAATTGATAAATTAATATTGTACACTATTTGATGGGTTTTTTATATTATTTTTATTAATCTAATTAAAAAGAAATTTATAAGATGATAAAGAGTCTAACCTTTTTTATTGGTGTCTTTTTTTCTTGATTCAAGCGAAGATCCTATATAATCATCAAGATAGACAAATATGTATATGTAAATAAGTATTTTTATCTCAATGAAGTGAAGTGATATGTGATTAATTAATTATATAGGATAACATATTTCATACCTTTTCGGATCTAATAAGATGTAGTCCTGCTCCAATCTTAAGTTCTAATTCGTCCAATTCATTTATGCTCAATTCTTCAATATTTTCACCTTTCAAATGACTATACAATATAAAATTAATATTTTCTACTAAAAATAAACATTTCATAATAAATAAATAGATTAAGTTTATATTATAACAAAATAATATAAATTTACCATATGGAGTTGTATGAATCTTCAATCTTTTGAACTAGATTCTCCATTTCTTTACCTTTGCACTAAAACAAAAATTAAAAAGAAACTTATATTAAACTATTTAAAAAAAAATGAATTATATAATAATTTAAAATTTCGAAATTATATAAAAAAATTTAAAAAATATTTTTTCTAATTATATTCATAATTTTCAATAAAGTAAGATCATAGATATTAAAAGTTTTATAAAAATTTAAATTTTAAGAATTTATTATTTAATAAATTAAAATATTTAATAATATAAATTATTTTAATTTTTAATTAAAGTGAGGTTTAGCCATTTAAGGATTACAAAAATTAGTGCTTGAATCTAGATTCTTAGTAAAAATGTATTCACAAAAAATGATTACATTTTATCTATCTAGATATGAACATCAATGTGACTATACACAACCCATCTACCACAAACCACAATAGCATATGTGGCCAAGAAGATGTGAAAACCATAGCTGAAAAGTAGGTGATTGTCCCATATCCATTTCACAAATAAATAATTCTAATTGTTGCATGTTTTAATAATTTTTAAGATACTATACACCAAGCTTCTATCTAAATACAAAAAAAGGCTCTAATAGGTGATGTGTGTATCAATTGTGTAGCACAAAACCATTAAAACCAACCAGCCATAAGATATTATCACAAAAATAATCTTTGACCTTTAAGGTAACCTAAGCAGGTACAAATTACAATAGCCCCTCCTCCAATTAGACCATACTTATAAAGATGTCCAAACAATAGCTAACAAGGGACAATATGAATTAGACAAGCCTCGACGAGATGCAAGATACATTTTTTATGTCTGATATAAAATCCATGCTTCTACGAAAGAAATACCTCCACTCAGTCATCTAAATTATCAACCTCTTTGCAACATGAAAATTAAGATTTTCAATTAGTCAAAAGATAAACCATGTGCATCGACACAATTTTATCAACAATCCAATTCAAATATTTCTATCAATGCCTCATGGCATAAAAATGGTCCAAGGAATAACTAAAGTAGACCTCTACCTAGTGTTTCGCATCTTCTATATTGTTGTGGAGTAGATATGTGGCAAAGAAGTTAGACAAAATGAATGAATTAAAGAGAAAACCTACATCTAGCACATTTACCCTTCCCTGTGATTAGCCATGATCAATCAAGTGGTTCATCATAACCTTTTTAATCATAAAAAACACAAAACTATCCATCTCATTTAAAAATTCCTAGATCCTCAAAACCCATAGAAATATGTACAATTTCTTGATACGTTGATCCAAGTAGACAACCATATATTTCAACATCACCTTGTCAATCACCCATTGATTTTGTTATCTTTCTTTCCCCTTAACACGTAGTTTCATATCCATTTTCTTCTCACATAAATTATATTTACAATGCTCCACCCTTCCTAGCGTCATCAAAGAAATCCCTCAAGCTTTTGATAGATGGAAACAAGGCCCCATCTACCTTACAATGACACACAATATGCTTCAGATTCCACACTAGAAGATTAATGTTTTTGAAAAGGTAAGCAGCATTTATAAGGTGTCGGACTCTTCACAAAAGGCCCAAAGGGCCAAAGGACATCATAGTTCAAAACAAAATGAACTATAGAAACACACATAAACAGCTAACTGGAAACTGTAGAAACAAAGAGACTAAAAAGAAAAGACTAGGAACAAGAGGGGACAAAGCCCACAACTGGAACTCAAGGCTGCGGAGAAGACACAGGTTTTGGGAGTCCCTTCTTTTTTCTCATCACAACCGACCAAGAAGGCTCAAGAACAACCACTGAGCAAGGTGCGGGGAGAGGATCACCAACAGCCACCAGGGGCAAGGAGCCACCACGCAACATGGGTGTCAAAAACGAAGGAGAGGGGACCGGAGAGATCAACGAACCAACCGAATCGAAAAGCGAGGAACAAGCGGGAAACGACTGCACAACAACAGCACACTGGAGCAGTAAAGGATTAGCAAAAGAGGTAGCCAAACCAAGAGCCTGGGGAGGCTCAAACACTAACGGAGGGACAGGAGGATCGCCATCTTCAGAGGAATCATCAAAAGAGTATGAGGAGTCCGAAGAGGGAGCATCAATCGTAAGGTGATCTAAAAGAGCATTTCTCCACCAAGTAGCAACACCCTTGCGACGAGCAAGAGGACAACTCAAAGAAAAATGACTAGTAGAAAAAAACCTCCTGCAACGAAAGGGGAGGCCCTCATAGTCCAATAGTTGCGACCAAGGTTTGTCCAACACCAGCAGAACCACATCACCATGAATGGGTTTGGAAATATCCAAATCAACCAAAATACGGGCCACTATAGTGTGCCCCAAATCACGAGATGTAGAGTCCACCTTGAGGAAATATCCGGTGGAGTTACCAATAGCTTCAAAACAGGACAAATCCCAAAACTGGAGAGGGAGATTCAAGAGACGAACCCAAACAAGTCTAATATTCTTGCCACCATATTTTGAAATGATTCCCAAACTATAATGTCCCAATATCCCCTAAGACCACATTACCATCCCAAACCATCAAATTAATCATCACACCATAATGAATTCACTTATATATTCCAATCCATTATTAAGTGAAAAGAGTATATATTACTATAAAATATATTAATTGAATAAAAAAAACCCTAAGACCACATTACCATCCCAAAACATCAAATTAATCATCACACCCTAATGAATGCACTTATATATTCCAATCCAATATTAAATGAATGAAAAATATATTAATAACATAAAATATATGCATCATAATTAGATTTCACACGCTCACGTAAAGGAGAGAACAAAATCTCGTAATCTAAGGAGTCTTGCATAAGTATGACACCTTGTACTAAGAAAGAGATATTTTTGTTGCCAAATAAAGCAACATCTTCTACTTTTGATCAAGAGGGTATCTTGTTGAGACTCCAAGATTGTTTGATATTTCTCCCTCCAAGAACACGAAAAAAAATTTACTACAACAACTCATTTTGTGCATATCATAGAGTTCATGGTCATTCTACTAATGAATGTAAGGCTTTAAATAACAAAATCAACATCTTAAGGATCATGGTGCTCTTCCTTGTGTTGAAGAACCTAGTTCCTCTAACTGAAACTTATTTTCATCCTATTCGACTCATCGTTATCCTGCACTAAGTGGGGGAAAGGGGTTAAGTAGCTTTGTCCTCTTCTGTCACTTGTTGTTGTCTCTTTTGGCTAGTCGATCACCTTTCATGTACATATAAGAGCAAGCTTGGGATGTGGGCGACATGCCTTAAATTGACTCACATGTGACATACTTATTCATGATAAAGTTTGATTTGAAAACATATGACTTGTCATAGGGCTTTCTGAATAATCTCTCATGTTTTCTTCTACTTTAAAGCAATTTCTCACAATAATGATGTTAGCAACCACTTTAAAGTTGGAGCATACATTGACACTCATGTTTCATTGTGTGATTTTCTTATTTGTGTGGTGCATCTGTTTCTCTATGCTATCATTGTGTTTTATTTCCTCTAAGAGCATGATATTTCTTTGACTTTTCGTCTCTTGGAGATAGTAGATACAATGTTCCCTAAAGAAGAGACCTTACATGAACTAAGAAAAATCTCCTTGAACATTCCTTACACTATTTTGCATTTACAATATATGTTATATGGCCACCTTACACAACACACTTCGCATGCCTGTGGAGCCATCTTGTTTGTTCATGAGTTTCAAGCATACAAAGTTTTGCTTGCCTCATTAACCTCAAAGTTTATTGTTGTGTGGCATCTTATCAAATTTATCAAGAGGTATAACTTTGGCACGGTTTGACGTGAAGCCAATTCGAGGCATGACTTTCCCTTAGCCACTCGTTTGTGTTTTGTGAGCGCATACCAGTCCTGTGTGTGTGTTTCTCACCCTATTCGATTACTCACCCATTGAACAACCTAAAGTTTTGTCGCCCTAGAGTGAGTTTTCACCTTTAGAAAAACAACTTAGATCTAATCCACATCATGTTGGACAAACGGTCGAGGCTTGATCCACCTCTCTTCATTTTTTCTTGTTTTTGTGTTTCTCTTTTAGTTATTAACATTGCATGTTTGTGTATCTTTATTCTACATATCATTCACCCTTGTGGATGTGATTTTTTCCTTATATCAGTTTGACATAGGGTCCTCGATCCTGGGGGCTTGGTTAACTCCTTAATCTTTGTTATCCTAGGCCATTTGCATTGGTATGATTGGACCCCTCTTGAATGTCTACTTTAATGTGAGTTTGAAGCAAGTTCATCCTCTCACTAAAGTGGGGGCTAAATGTAGTGTCAAAAAATGTCATCACGTACATTCACACTTAATTTGGGAATAATTAATGATAAATTGGACTTAAAATCGTCTTGATCTAGTGTTCTGAGGTGTTTTACACATCCATATTACGTCTAGGGCTCGTTTAAGCTAAATAAACCTAACTTTTCCCTAATTTAATATTGTAAAGTGTATTTATTCACACCCTCACATTAAATTTAGGAGAATTGTAAACTAAATGGACCTAATCCATTGTTGTAATTTGTTGTACACATTCACATGGGATTTTGGGTCTTTCTAAGATAAATAGACAATATTTGGCCTTAATTTAATATTGTAAAGTATATTTATTTACAATTTCAAATTAGATTTTGGGCCCTATTGCATTGATGACCTTAATATCATCATTAGTAGGCCCCTCTGACCCTATATTATGCATCCCAAGGCATATTTTAACCAAAAACCCGACAATATGAACAAATAAGCTTAATTTATACACTCACCGACACTTTAGCAATCAAAATAGGCCATGTGGGACCCATTCACCTAGCTTGGTGAATGAGTCCCATTTGGCCTATTTTCAAGGTTTTGAGCAGGAAAAATATGATTTAAGTTCAAATTTTATGAAAGTCAACCTTTGGGATCTAATACACGAGATATTAGTTGGATGGACTATATAAATGAGGTCTCAAATCATTATTTGATTAATCATTCATGATATCAGGCCAAGCACTCAAGAGTTAAGCATTCCAAGACTTCACAAGATAATCTAGAGAGCATTCAAGATGATAAAATAAGTTGAAAAGTCGGATTATACCTTTCTTGTGGTGTATAGTCTTCATTGCTAGATAAGTCAAACTCGTCTTTTGACTCAATTGTGGTGTTTAGACTATACACTTGGGCATGCCAACACAAATATTTTTCTTTCACACATTTCTCAGCGGTGCGACGAGAGGAATTGGTGAGTGCCTGAAAACTAGAGGAGGAAGGGGTGGGTGGTGGGTGATAATTAACAAACTGATTGACGAAGTCAAGTCTCCACTTGCCCACCATAATTAGATCATCCTCAATTATCAATAATTCAATCTAGGCTTGTTCAATCCCACAAATCTTACCTCTTCTTAGCATAAGTTGTACATCAAGATCAGGAGAAAAAGTAAACAAATCAAATTGAATTACCTTGCTTGGTTGCTCTAGTGTAGGAATCCATTAAAGAGATTGATTAAACTGATAAATGAACTCCCTCATGGATTCAATTCTTTCCTTCATGATCTTGAAGATTTTTTTGAGTAGGTCAGTTGTACTGATAAGATTATGGAAACGTTGTAGAAACCATCTATGTAGGATGGGTCTTGGCTACGAGGCCATCTTAGGTACCCTTGTACAAATGCAAATACAATCTCTCAAAAACGGAGAAAAGGAAAAAACCCAATGGGATAAAACTCCTCTCCAAAAGAGAGAAAAGAAAACAAAATTCTCTCAATGATGAATGATAAAGACAAAACCCCATTCGAGGAAAAAGTCCCACCCATAAGAGAGAATAAGAGAGATGATGCAACCCCCCTCAAAGATAAGTCTCCTTCAATGATGGTAGAAGCTCAAAATTGAATGTTGATGATCCAAAAGTGTTGAACAATGCTCCTCCCCTTCGGAAGAAACAAAACCAAGATGGTATGAAAGATGTGTGATGTCTTTGAAGAATGCTCAAGTGTGTCGATGTCGATGTCAAAAGGTGTCACACTTCAAACAGGGATTCTAGCCCACACTCCTGAAGAAAAAAATCCAAAATCTCCTAGAAACGATTGTAGAACATAATCCAAACACAAGGATACCTCCTCTAAAGTCAAAGAATCCTCCTTCGAATGTTGTCCAAAAGAATCCACTCATGTCAAATTGTGAAGAATAATAATGTAGAGAATGAATAAGAGGGTTAGAGTGTTCCCTCCCAACAAATTAAGAGGGATAATCTCCATCAAAGAGAAGATGAATAGAATCAATGATGTCTCCCAAATCTGAAATGTAGAAATCACAAAACAAACTAGCATTGTCTATCAAGTACTCATCCCAAGTAGCTATCTCTGGAAGATGATGTATATCCTGCTACAATGAATCACAAGGAACCAAAATTATTACAACACAAGCATCATTAGGTACAACCATCGATGAAGGAGATGGAATATCAACACACGTCACAAGATCCTCAGTAGATGAAACAATACCAAGATTCAAATGACCATACTAAATCTCCTCAAAATTGTCCACATAAGATGCCTCAATGTGAACATCTAGAAAATCTTTAGGGGAAAAATGGGACAAGGTGTAGACTCGAGATTAGTGATCGACCTCCCTAACTGCAACTATATCTCTTCTTTGAAAATCCTAGATTATGACAAAATCTGGTGTGAACTCAACACTCTTGCCTACTCTGCCATGTTTGATAGGATATATAGAAATGATATTAGTTGACAATGAAGGCACACAAAGAACATAATTGAATGCTCTTTTAAATCCATGTAAATTGATCCCTTCCCAAAAATATGCATATATGTGTTGTTCGCCTTTAATATGTGTGGTGATGAACAAGTCTCAAATGAAGAGAACATACTCTCTAATGAAGCCATGTGATGTGAGGCTTCTGAATTGAGTATCCACCTCTTTGACTCAAAATCTACAACTGCAACAAGTGATTACCCCTTATGTTTGTTGGACTTTGATAAAGAATAAGATGAACCCTTTCATGATGAAGACTCATTGTTTTTATGCTTCTTAAAAAATGCTTCAAATCATAAATCTGTTATGAATAACATTAATGTTAATCATGTCGTGATTTCTTGCAATATGTACAAATAGGCTTCTCCCTCTTAGATGATTCCCCTTTTCAAGGAGAGGATGTTGATTCCTTATGTGGATTTTTCTTTTTAATCTATTTATTCTTATCAGTATTCATTGATTTTTTTTGTACCTTAAACTCACTAGCCAACAAAGCTTGTGACTTGGAAGACTTGATTAGACCCATGTTATTTAACTTAGCTTCCTCTTGGATCAAGAGATTTGAAAATTCATCAAACTTGGGATCAACATATTATGCTCCCATAGAAATTCGATGGATATGAAAGTCATAAACAAATACCGAATACTCAAGACCAAGCTTGGATAACACATTCAAAATCAACTTTAAAACCTCCTTATCAATGTTATAATCTTTCAATTTTGTTCTTAGTTGTTTAATTTTGGAGATGTAGTCTTAGAAGTGGTCAAATATTTTAGGATTAAGATTCATCAAATCATTATCAATCTAATATCCCCTAATATTATATGTTTTACCATGCAATTTTTCAAAAGCCTCTCAAGCCTCTTTAGGCATTTTACATGATTCAACATGAAAATGTAAATCAAATGAGACTAATGAACATATGCATCCAAGTGCTTTCTCATGATCAAGCTCCCATTTTGCCAATTCTTTATCATTAGTAGGTTGAGGAATGGTTTATTTTAGATAGTCTATTAGATCTTTCATCATGAGATAGTTTCATACTAATTTTCCCCATCTAGCATAATTATGTGGAGTTAGGAGTTCAATTTGAGATTTTCCCGTTACAAGAGCACAAACCAAGCAAAAGACAGCAATCAACCACTACAAGATTTACCACTCCCCCTCCCCCCCCCCCGCACCCAAAAAAAAAATATTTTTGGCACTTTATACTTAGTGCAATTATAGTTGCCACTTGCCGAAAACAACTAAGTGGACTTGATCTTTGTGCATACAAATTGTCAAATTTGGCCACAAGCTCAAAGTAAAAAATTTATAAATAATGAGATCAATCTGATCACAACATTGGAACGTACATGAAAAATTATGCACTTTCAAAAAAAAATCACCCAAAAATGTTACTATAGGAGCGAGAACAGACCTCCTAAAGTTTTGAAAATGAAAACGACTCGACAATACTTGTGACAATCTGCAATTTTTGGAAAAAAAAACACATACCAAAATTAAAATCTAATTGCACCATCGCATAGAGCATGAAATTCTACCCCAAATCAAAAACAACTAATTGATAAAAGGAGGTCGTATGAGCAGGTTATGATGCTTCAAAGTTGGATTGCAAAATCAAAAACTTCATTAGAGGGGGGGCAAAAAAAGTTTGAAAATATTGATGTAGGTTGACGTCAGCAAAACCTGTGTTTAAATTTGATGGCAACTGGTCGTCACCAATAGATGTGGGTCTGAGGGTCGAAAATAATATGTTGTGGAATATTCTCAAGAATATTTTGAAGAATCTTCTTCCTATTGATGGTTGAGAGAATCTTTCAAATCATCAAAACATTATTTTAGTTGTTGAAATATTAAAAAGTTGTCGATTTTAAATGGGGCCATGAGTGGGGCCATGGTCAGGTGGCCACATGTCACCTTCATAGGGTAGTGTACCCTATTGTTAGAGTTTCCAATAAACTCCATAAAACCAAAATCACCTGCAAACCCTAGATTATCCTTATTTAAGAAGAACAAAAACAAAGATGCAAGAGAAATTTGCAAAAGATGTGCAAATAATATTATTGAGAACAAAGAATTACATGAGATAACTTTCTTCTATAAAGCAAGATGTAAAACCCTAACGGTAAAACCTAATTAAAACCTAACTAAATAAAGCGTAATTACATATTTAACTACACCAACACCCCCCCTTAAGTGCAACATCGAGAAAATAAGAAACATGCAAATAATGCAAGGATGGCTCCATGAAAGCATAAATGGCTCCTGACTACAAGGCCATGTTAAGTACCCATGTAAATATGCAATACAAAAAAAATAGAGATTGCGACCAAGTGATGAAAGGTGGGGGACTCTATAAGACTCCCCAAGTACACCATACATCACATAGATACATAAGAAATTCTCCCCATAAGAGGGAAAGATATGATGAAAGAATCAAGAGGTTGTGTATCTTGATGTTGATGTCAAACTATGACTAAAATTTATCCATAGAAGCAAGTACCATGAAGATTGTGAAACAATAGCCGTAAAATGAATGGCCTTTAAACTGATATGTGACCTGATGAGAATCTAATACTATTCAAGATCATTAACCATAGATTCTCAATTTGAGACATGAACTTATGCGAACCAAAATGTGTCAAGTTATGAACAAGATTATGGCCAAAAGAAACTACATAATCCATATATAACTCATGCGAGTTGTCATCAATATGAAGATGGGATCAAAGTGCAAGTCATGCGTCTACAATCTAATCAAATTATTATGCAAGAAGCCCCCCCGATGGAACTTTATTGAAGTTTATTTCTTACAACACCCCAAAATTGTAAAAGGACATGCAAAATATGCAAAAATAAAAAATAAAATGGAAACATAAAGCATGCAAAAATAAAAAAATTGCATGCAAGGATTAATGTTCACATGTCTCCATGAAAAAAAACGACCTCAAATCTACATAGAGGACGAAATTAGCGTTTGACCATATAAATTTTTCGAATCAAAACACTCTATGCTCAAGCTATGAATTTTCAAAAAAAAGGGTAGATTTTGTTAGCCGACAGTGTAGAGACAACCCTTCTGATTTGATTTTTGATAAATTTACTTGTTACATGCAAAAACTAATGGATACTCAAATAAAATTTGGGTGCTGCCAACAAAACCCAAAAAGCATTTTTGAATCCAAAAAGAAGAACATACAATTTGGTAAAAAACAAAAGCTTCACCTATAGGGAAAATAGTCATGATTTTGACAGTTTTTTTTGCAAGTTTTTCTCGCTATCTACAAAATCTAGCAAATACCCAAGATGGTATTTTGTTGTTTTAAACAAAACCCATAAATTATTTTTCTCAAAAATACACGAAAAAAAAGATATTGGTCATTTTTATCCAAAATGCAAGAAAAAATTGCTCAAGGTTGATCCTCTGAGGATCCCCAAAAAAACTCTTTGATTGACTTTCTCCTGGATTTGAGAAAGGGCTTGCAGATCAGTGCTCTAATATCATGTTAGAGGTTCCAATAAACTCCATAAAACCAAGATCACTTCCAAAACCTAGATTAGCCTTCTAAAAGGAGAAAAAACAAAGATGCAAGAGCAATTTGCAAAAGATGTGCAAATAACATTATTGAGAATAAATAATTTCATGAGATAACTTGCTTTTATAAAACCAAGATGTAAAACCCTAAAGGTAAAACCTAATTAAGACCTAAATAAACTTACTAAAAGTGTAATTAAATATTTAACTACACCAACACCTATGTCTACAGTACTCTGATGCAAAGTACGTTTACAGACTTAAAAGGTTTGTAAAATATTTTAATAAAAAATTTCAAATAAATTTTCTTTTTTATCGTAAGAATTTTTTATTTGTGAAAAAAAAAAATTGTACAGACGTAATTATGGCAACCTTAGGGGTCGTACGACTCCCTAAGCCAAAACAAATTGCCACAACGAACAACTTTTCCAAACTCGACGATTTGACAGTTGATCTTAGGTTTTTGGCCCTTTTGGATGCAATGACAAGGTTGAATTTGACCCAAAATGCTCCAAAATTGCAATTACCTTTCGGATCTGGCATCCACTCTTCAACTTTAAACCTTCATAGATTTGGTTTCATATGTCCGATTTGGACAAAACAAAAGGCAAAATTGACTTTCTTGAACCCTCTAATCTCAATGGTGAGCTTAGACTTGCACCAACAAGCTCCAATTTGAACCTACAATATAAAGCCACAAAGAAGAAACCCCCAAATTTTGTATTTCTTTTAAGAGTTTTTTATTCTCCAGATCATCATTCGATGCAAGAGAAAAACATACTCAACTTTTCAAGATTTACCAAAATCTTTCAATAAAGACTAACAAGAAGTAATCCCACAAGCTCTGATACCATGTAAGAGTTGGTATAGAACAACTCTACACCATGCAAGATTGGCTGAAGATTATAACCACCTGATATCTAGGCACTTCATGAAAGCACAAGAGAGATCAATATGCAATGCTCAAGATTGCAATGGAATTGATTATTCGAGAATATCTTATGACAATATTACAATGAGGTCATCTCGCTATATAGCCAAAGTGACAGGATTAAACATGATTGTGACAAGTGTCTTAATCTTATGTCATGTGACAACTTAAATAACAACTACCTAGGACACGTGTTACAAGTCAAAAGATATGATAAGATCTAATGAAAACTAACACTTTCTAAAAAGATTCCTTCCTTGAACTTAAGTAAAATTAACATGTCAATAAGTCCTCTAAATCCCCTAGTAATGAATTAATTGGGTACAAGACTTTATTTGCATCAACAATACTTACCGGGAACTCCATCCTTGAATGGATTTAGCCTCGTTTGACATATTTGTGCTACTTCAAACTTCGAATTGACAATTTTCAATCCATGGCCAACAACAACCATCTTCTTGAACCATTAAATAATCTGTTCCTCTTTATATTTGTTCAAAACTATTGGTATCCCTTTCTCCTTTGTAGAATCAACACCAATCAACCAATTCATCAATGTGGTTATTGGAAGACCCCACCTCATTGCTACCCCTTGTTGACATTCCATTGTCTTCAATGTCTCTCATGGTTGATTCCATGACATCCGTAGACTATTCTCATTGCATTGAAACCTTATTTTTTGTAAGATTTGCATTCACTTGGATTACAGGGTCAATTGGTTGTAGAATGGAAATAACTTAATCCTCTTCACATTGTGGCAGCCTCACACATCTCTTGTGTGCATGTAATGTTGTATGTGCTCTCTTTATAACTAGCATAGTTCTTTCTTATGCTTTATTCTTCATCTACATCGAGCCAAGTGTAAGAAACAATTAAGAAGAAATAGACACACAAGTATATTGCAGAGATATATATAATATGTATGGACATTGCATATAGAGAGAGATATATATTAATAGTTATATAGCAATATATATATATATATATTGAAAGTAAAGGAGAGGCCTAATGGTGGTGCAAGCTATGTTGTGTGAGGGGTCCACATCAAAAAAGGACACATCAATCAAACCTTGAATGCCACGATGTAGAGGGTCCAATTGGCAACTCAAAAATTAAGACAAACATATGTATATAGAGTTTTACAAAACCATATATAACAAAAGGGCATATATATATATATAGCTAATCAAAGACAAATATATATATTAGTTTTTTACGAATATATAGTTTTACAAAACCATATATACCAAAAGGACATATATATATATGGCTAATTAGAGGTAAAAAAAACTAATATATATTGCAAATTTATAACAGTTGGCTTTATTTTGTAGTTACTAACATCTAGTTTTGTATAACATGACGAGCTTGTTAAATTGTTTATAGAACAGTTTGAAATCTGAAAGAAACATTAAGTATAGAAGGGAGAGGGCATGATGGTGGTGTGGGCTATGGTAGTGTAGCGGTCTTTTCATTGCAGGGAACAGTTAAGCTATTACTGTAAATTTTTATGTATATTACTATATTATGAATCTTAATCAACTTAAAATTCACAATGGTACATGCTATTCATTTCAAAAATTTAAAAACAATTAGCCAACAATAATGAAACCGAGTATGAAAACCATATTTTAGTTCATTTAAACCATTATATTTTATGCCATAGTAAATTTGACATTCTTAAAGCAATTGTAAGCTAAGGATGATGGGTGGAACTATACGTATACATATATATGTAAATGTTTTTAAATAAAATCATGATATTTACATGAATCTTAAAACAACTTTGAATTATACATACCATTGAAGCTGCAATACGTGTGATACTAGTCTCCAACAGTTGTTCGAAAGTAGTCTCCAACTGGTGTGTGAAACTAAAACTATGAAATTTGAATTCTCAAATAGGGTAATATGCAACACACATCATAGGTAACTTGTATAAAAATGCATTGGTTAGTAAGTGGAGAAATTTGAATTATTGGAGGGAATTTGAGGTTGCATGCATGAAAAAAATGGTAGACGTGATATGAATTATTTGGTGAATGGTACGTATAAATGTGATTTGAGAGGTTAGAAATGGGGTTGGCAATATATTAATAATGTGATTTAAGAGTTGTTTTGAGAAATTCAAAATTATTTTGTGTTCTAATATTTGGCATGAATTAAATAAATAGCATGTATCATTGTGAATTATGGGTGAAATAATAAGTCCCTATTTTGTAAAATCGAATTACATGGTGAGCTTGAGAGTTGTTTTTAATTTTTGCAACGTAAATTTGTAATTTGCATAAAGAGGGGTATAGGTGGATATGGTGGAAGAAGTTTATCAACCAAGGATGAAAAGTGGAACATTTTTATTTGTAATATGTTCAAATGTACCTCCAAGTTGGTCATTTGTCATATTTATGGTGGATGAAATATAAATGGGTTTTGTGCATGTCATATCACTATTTTTCTATTAGTGCATATATAATGCAAATAAAATATCTATTTTCATTCACTTAAATTTGGAAAGCTGAAAAGTAATTAATATATCATTGATTGGACACAGTTGATTTAACATGTACTTATTTTTGCATATTATAAAGTCGGTTTACAAAAAGAGGGGGTTAGTTATTAACTTTTTGTGGGGCCTAGGTTGTCAACTCCTAACCCCATGATAAGAGCCCACTCCACCATTGGGCCCTCCCCCTTATATGGGGATTGAAGAGATAGACATATGTATGTCTAATATATATACAATGTTTATAGATATTGTAGATATATGAATATATATCTTGGCCAATTGTGTGTGTGTATATATCTATATAGAGTTGGTCAAAAGATAGATGCATGATGGTTGATTGAAATGAGACAAGATTTACTATATTGTAAAGAATATTTCGAAAACAATTGAAATACACATACGATGGAGGTTCATTACAGTTGTGAAGTTGGAAGACAACCTCACCTGTGATGGCAGAATTTTATTATTTTCCTTACAATATGGAAGTGTTTCATAAACACGAGAAATGAGAAAGTATCACCATGACTTGCTCCCAATGTCTCTATAGTTGGTCGTGATGTGCACCACCATTGGTCCTTCAATGAATGATGTTATGTGCAAATGCCAACTTTGAATGGTGTTGCAAAGAACCCAAATGAAACCCTACATAGTGAAAAACACGTCAATGTGGTTGCCAAAAGGCTGAAGACAGAGAGGAGAGGGGAAGTTAGTGCATCAGAGGGACTAGTGTGGTGAGACACAGATAAGCAAGTACCACACATCCGTCAATGATTGATGCCAGCTTTTGCCTCGTAAAAAGTCTTTTTTGAAAATCGTTTGATATGAATTGGAAAATGTGCAAAATTTTCATGGGGTTTGATTTTTTTGAGTTGCCAACTCAACCCTCTACATCGTGCAATTCAAGTTTTTAATCGACATGTCCTCTGTTGATATGGACCCCTCGCACTACATAGCCCTCACCACCATCAAACCCTCTCCCTTAGTAGGCGTGCTTGGTGTAGAGCACAATTGAGTCTTTGCATGGTTAGGGTTTTTTGGGGGTTTACAATTGCCATATCTAGCTATGAGAAATACTTCATATTTCTTTAATGTTATGGTATTATGTTCATTGCAAATTAATTTTGAAGGTTTACAATTACCTCGGGTGGGTTTTGTTGACCTTGACTATAAGATAAATGCTACTTGGTATATTTTGACATAAGGAAAACTTCACAAGACTAAACCTCCCTTCAATATGCTCTAATCTTGTATGGCTCCATGTGCCATGCTATATTGCTAGCCCAAATGACTTCTTTACACCATTTAGGTGTATTTGTTTATTTCTTGTCTTATTTGTCAAATAGTTGCCACATCATTGTTGTGGATGTTTATTTCTTATAAAAATTTCCAAATATTTTGTCGAATACTTGTCACACCTTTGTTATAGATGCATACGCCTTAGATAAGACATTTTGTGAAACATTTCCCATGCATACCACAATGGCTTACTTATGTTGCAAATTAATATTATTTGGGCTTCGTTTTATATAAAGTATGGCACCATTTGTTAATTTAGAACTAAGGGCGACCCTGCCACAAACTGAGGTACCATATTCATGCTCCCTTACATGCCAGTTTTTTTCTACACGATTATGTGCCAATATATTGTTAATCAATGTGCCACATCTTCTTGCTGATTGAGTGCTACCTTTGCCTAGAATGGATTTTAAATGATATGGTTTGGGGATTTTAAATTATATGGTTTGGAAGGGGCGATTAGAATTCTGTCTAGACCAGCATTTTGTGATTAGATATCAATTTATAAGTCTTGGAGTTTGTTGTTTATTGTCTTGTATAGTCACCCAATTTTTATAGAACCTCCTTCAGCATTTGGTCAATGGAATTGCAAGTGTGTATGGAATTGCCTAGAATGGATTTTAAATGATATGGTTTGGGGATTTTAAATTATATGGTTTGGAAGGGGCGATTAGAATTCTGTCTAGACCAGCATTTTGTGATTAGATATCAATTTATAAGTCTTGGAGTTTGTTGTTTATTGTCTTGTATAGTCACCCAATTTTTATAGAACCTCCTTCAGCATTTGGTCAATGGAATTGCAAGTGTTTATAGGATGTTTTCTCAAGGCATTTTAGTTCTCCTCTAACTGGAAATAGTGATAATAAAATTGCTGCTGTTGTTTGCATGACATTGGTTACTTTTGTCTTCAAGCATTTCGTCAAACAGCTTACCAAAATTTCCAGCTCGGGTCTAAAAAGCTTCTTTAGACTGTTCATTTGTCATGGAAACGATCTGAGTCCAATAATTCTATTGTTAAAAGAATTGAGAAGAGAATAAGAAGACTCATAAGTTGAGTTGAGGACTATAGTTCCTACATTATCCTTTAAATTTCTAGGACCAATCGCTTACATGTGGTATTATTGTATGGCCATCTTTCAGAACGAAAACTGCTGTAGCATTACTGAGTATTGGCAAAATATTATTTATCTATTTTACTCAAACACGTTCCCCTAATAGGTTATCTGAAGTTTAAATGACTTTTGTTGGGGTATATTGAAGGTATACGGTAATAATAATAATTAAGGATCTATAGGATGGTTATGAACCCTACTCACAGTATGGCTATGACTTTTATCACTGTATGAAGTCAAAATTAAATCAAGCCACATTCGTAATAGGAGTTCTTACCTAGTATCTATAAGAAACATGATAGAGACCACATCTTTGTATGGGCATGAATGTATTGTTTTACCATGCATGGTGAAAAGTAAATTATCAACATAAACCTGACATAGTCAAGGAATGATTGCATTAGGAAAGCTATAATTATAAGCCTTTCATTTATCCAATGCTGTCCTATATCCTCTCGGTTAAGCTGTAAAATGGTTAGAATAAGGTTGAGTCATGACCTCAAATTGAGCAGTATTGTACTTTATATGTTTTATTTTTAGAAATGGTCTGATCACTTTGGTATCCTATCGCATGATTGAAAGAGTTGTAGATTGAGACAAGACAATCAAACATAACAACAATATAGGTTATTTACACCTTGCGTAAGTACGCTGTTGTCTTTAACTGTGTTAACCATTGCCAATCTTTGCTGCTGCCCTAAACATCAGGCTGATATCGGAAAAAGCTGCTCTCACATCTTCATTAATCTTTTTAATCACTTTCTGGGTTTTATTATTCCATTTCCTAGTTTATCGAAACATTTTTTTTTAAATCATTCCGTAAAGAAATGAAGATGCTAGGGCAGTTTCATGACAGCCTAGTAATTATGTATTTAAACTGCTGAATTATCTTTGTCAATCAGACAAAATATTAAACGTTATTAATCTAATATGTGTCTGCTAGTATGTTGGGTTTCAAAATGCTAAGCTGTGCCAAGTAAGATCTCCTTCACAGTCCCAAAGAAGCCTCAACAACACCCAAACATCCAATCTCATTAGATCAAACATAACATATATATCATTTATCTACATGGATGTAATCTTCTCATAGAAGATCAAACTATTCCATTTCCCATCTCAGGAAATCAACCCACTACCATCCCCTTTAATCATCATAAATGATAAAGTAAACCCAAGGAGATAACCATGCTATCCATCTCTCACAATGAATCTTCCAAATCCATCTAAATGCAACTCAAAATCCATGTCAAAGAAAGAAAGTATAAAGCACCTGAGAGAAACAATGGGCAATACCTCTCAAGTGATAAGCCGCCGAGTAGACCAAGAGTGGGGAATGAGAACACTCCTCCAAGAAATGCAAGCCATTATGACTCCTCCAAGAGAAATCTCCTCATTGGTCTCTATTGAACTCACGTCCAACCAAGGTGTAGGCTCCTCCGATATTCTACTGAAATCTCATCAAGAGTAACCATCTCAACAACACTTCTCTCATCTCAAGAGAAATACAACCTCACCTCATTCTTTATGTATCCATGAGCACCAATAAATAATTATCTCATGTTAAACTCCAAATGCCTCATTACATTGTCATGAAGTTCTCAAGCATATGACCAATACACCCAAAACATAAAGAAACACCAAACCACTATAAAAGCTACAATCAACAGAACCAAGAACTTATCATGACATCATGTGATCTTACCATCCCCCTTAGGAGAGCACATGCTCCAAGCGAACAAACCATGATGTCAAAAGCAATGCAAAAAGCCAAAACTCTAATGCGCCATCAAGAGTATACCATGACATACCAGCAACATACTCTAAACCAACATCACATGTCAAAGCATTACTGACACCCCAAAAAAAGACTCCAAGAGCCCTCCATGGATCTAAGGTATCACACATCTTCAATCTCATGAAGATGACCATCTCCAAAATAGTGTTCATGCAAATGTGAAAGAACCCTTCTACAGCAACAGGATCTAAGAGCTCCTCCTAGTAACATCAGCAACACTCAAGAAGATCATCCATCACCAAGTGATGAATTTACACATCATTGTCAAAGCTCCCACTGAACAATGATACTGAGCTCTCCAACAATCATGACAAACATATCCTAACTGAAGATCCTCCATGGCTCTAACACAATAAAATGCAAAGTCAGCAACATCAATTGAAGTAGAGCCAAGATCTCCAAGCTAAGAAGATAAACAACATGATACAGGTCCCTGTAGCTAGCCATCTAGGTACTCAACACCATCCTCTCATCCTAATGCAATAGATACCAATGCACAAATGACCACAGACAAGGTCAACTGATGAAATCTACACCAACACTGAAAAATTCTCATGGATATAGAAAGTCCACATCCGATTCATCCCACTGCAACCAATGGGTAGCTAATCTACAAACTGCATAACTCGTAGATCACAAACATTGAAGCGTGAAACTCATCATCACATTAGTAACATGCAAAACTGAGATAAAAAAGAAGATAACATGTAGATTTTAAGAATCAAACACCAGATCACTAAAAAACCCAATTCACCAAACAAATCCACAACTGAATTCCTACAAATCTTCCCTTGTTTTCATCCATAAAACTCCAAGAGTTTGAACACAATATTCTCCACATATATCTTTATTTAGGAAAACTGTAACATGCAAACTTGCAACTATCTTAAATCCAAATAACCCAAAGGAAACATAATCTGAAAAATATTTCATCAGTAAATCTACAAAACCACAAGTTTTCATTAACCATGTAAAACCTACAAAACCACTATGTTTGTACACACACATGCAAATCCATATCGACTTATCATCTGGAAGATCCTCAAGTCTATATACAACCATAATAGTTAAACCAAAACAATGGAATATCATGAATATGCATAACCATGCAGATTTTTAACGAAAAATCAATAAAACCCTCAAATCCACCCAACATGAAACTGAGACATGCAAGTCCAACCAACCAAAGGAAGAAGAGGTCCAAGAACCCCAAGCCCATTAGTAGGCCATCTCCACCACCACCATGTACATGCATCTGAGAGAGAATTAGACTATTTCAGACGCTTCCAAATCATCCATTGGTCAACTCCATAGCCTACATGCATTCCAGGTTATTAAAACAATGCCTTCCAATGTCAAGGATTAAAAACAAACACCAAACACAAGCACACCAAACTGAAGTAATAACAACATGAGTCTCTTCATATGACCAAATAGTCCATCTCAGACACCCAATATGAAAAATCTACTACACATGACCGTAGAATGAAAAATAACCACTATGCATGAGGGTTATTCAGCTATCCAATCAAGAGATTCAGATCAATAACATATCAAATGTGACCACATGACCAACTCCATAAAACCTCTATCTTTTCCATTCTTCACAATGCCTTTTATTTCCAGAAAACAAGATCAACTGCAAAACTTCCACTCAGCCAATTCCTTCAAAGTAGATTCTCTCAAGCTTGCCAGGCTGAGAAATCACAATAGAAGAAATACCCAAAACCCCAAACACCACATGCAACACCATGCAAGCACATGCAAGTGACATACAAGTCAATGCAATTACATACAACACAAATGCAAGTACATGCAACTTAAAAACATACACATGCAACCACATGTAAGTGGCATGAGAGTCCATTCAAGTAAATGCAACTTACAAAAATACACATGCAAGTGATATGTAGGTCCATGCAAGTACATGCAACATAGCAAGTACATGCAAGCACATGCAAGTCTGGAAATGAGTTGTGATACCAAATGAAAGAGAATGACGAACTCGAAAAACCTTCTAAGAACTAGTATGCACCTTCAATATCTTATGTTTCTTTAAACAAATCAGATTTCAATAACCCTGATACAAGCACATACTACTATGCCATAAAGCGAAAACAAACACGATTTAAATTACCATGCATTAACCCTTAGAGGAAAGATGATGTAGTTCCAAATCTAAGAAAATTTCAGTAGCATAAAAACATATAAATTAACACTTATGAATGAGAAACACGAAAAACAAAAGAAAGATAGACAAAAGAGAAAAAAACACGATAAACGTGGGGAAAACCCTTTTAGGTAAAAAACCCCACACTTCAAATCATTGAACCAATGTATTAATCTGCAACAATTCAATTACAATACATTTTAGGCTCGCAACCTTAACATGGAGGCTACATCTTGCTCTTTTGGAAGAAATTCGGCAACATAACCCTGCAATTAAAAAATTCTCCTCACAACTCCTCAAGCAAAGTCTCATATTTATAGAGTTTACAATGTACAAATTAGACATTTCTAAATCGACTGCCAAAGGCTAAGGATAAAATCAACAAAGAAATAGAAAATGCCTTCATGGACAACTCCTCTGTAAAATTAACTTTCCAACAAGACAACGTGATAAAAATAGCAACATTTAATATTTAAAAAATCAATGCTATGGAAAAATAAAAGGTTGAAACACCTTCATTTTCCTAACATTGTTAAGGAAGTATTGCTTCTCTACCTTATGAGGATTGCATTTATAATGTTGTGTCTAGTTGCAAGTTGGTCATATGATGTTTAATATCAGGTGATGTGTTGTGAATTTTTAGTGTTTATGCATCTTATGACAACCAAAATCTAACTATAAGCACCGATTTGCAATCCAATTGCTTCCATATGAGATCATTGACTAATGACCATTATGACCATATTTAGTTAGAAGCAACAAGTGCAAACATAATGAACTACAGAAGAATATTTTGTGGAACAATAAGGTAAACAAAATCAATAGATTCAAAATATTATTATTATAGTTATTAATATTATTGAGTGTATCTTCATATGACTCTATGATGGATATAAAGTTGTCAACTATCTAGCAAGGTTGAGAGTCGTTGAGGGTTATACCTTGTTAATTTATGTGATAAAAATGGTTATGTTTAGTGTTTGTATATTATCTTAAACTAAGAAAGTGTCAGTTCTCATCTTAATAGTTGAAATCTTTGGAGAGCTACATAGTATTTCAATTCTATTTGGAAGTGGATATGTGTGTACTTCGTGGATGAAGGATGTCCTTATGACCCAAGCCTATAAAGGAAGGTATAAGGGATAACACCAGGGTTTGGGGTTGCTCCTAAACTTGAGTTTTTCTAGATTCTCTATTTTCAATTTACCTTGGTTTGAAGCTAAATTTGCATTAGATGGCTATGAATATATTAAGATAACTTGTATCTAATAATGATGTGAGATTTGGCTAATGGGATCTAATGTTGTGAACAATGTTTACAACTATTGAATACCGATAGTCTATCTATTCTATCTATGTACATGATTTTGTGTTGAATTTGGAATGACATTTCTTAGGATCGCTTATGCTATCTATAGGAAATAACTATAAGTATTACTAAATACAATCGGATATTTTTCCCAAGTATATGTTTAGTGAAGAAATGTATGATATGATTTATGATTGGTACTATACAAACTATTATGTACTTAGAATAGAATATTGAATATTGTTTAATATCAATATTGTGAATTAATTTCTACCTAAATAATAATGTACTCTTAAATAGCAATTCAAAAAAATGAATGGACTTTATTATTTTATAAGTTGGCTTTATTTATATATATGTGTGTGTGTATGTGTTGATTAGAGACCAATTATGTGGGTCTAATGTGTTAACAACTTGTGTTTGTAAAATTTGATCTAAGACCTATGGGACTCTACATATAAGTTCATTGATTATTTGATTGTGACATATATCTAAGTCCACTTGACCAATATTTGTTAACCCTTGTGATGTGTAGATTATGTGTATTTGATTATAAGATGACTCCGCATGTTGGAACCAAGTCTGGTACGAGTGTGTATGGCCAACTATCACAAATACTATGTAAGTGACAAATGCCAAAGGCTAACCATTATATATTCAAGATTATGGCCAACTATCACGAATACTATGTAAGTGACAAATGCCAAAGGCTAACCATCATATATTCAAGATTAGCCAACCTCCACCAATAGAACCAAGGTGAAGAGTGTTAGGTGTTGGCGTTGTTGTTGCACCAAAAGTTTGGCATGTCAATGCCTTATACAAGCATTAGTTAATATCCACAAGAGGCATTTAGACCATGTTGTGAACCCCAAGCGTCACACATGCACAACACAAGGAGACCAAGGGCGACACCTTGCAACAATCCCCCCATTGCAATCAAGGGATTTGAACCCGTGACCCGGATCTGATACCAATTGTTGGCCTTGTCGTTGCACCAAAAGGTCGACCTATCAATTCTCGATACAAGCATCAGTTAAGATCCACTAGAGGTGGTTAGACCATGTCGCGAACCCTGAGCACCACGCATGCACAGCAGAAGGAGATTAAGGGTGACACCTTGCAACACCAAGAGCTATGCTACTTGTGATACTAGAATAATTTAGTCAATTATTACTAGTATTATGCAAGTAATAGAAACCAGGAGATAAATATTGTATTGGGGGTTAGCCAATTGTCACCTGTATCATATAAGTGATTGATGCCAAGTGCCACCCATATTGTGAAGGTGTTAGTCAACATATCACCAAGGCCACATGGTGATATATTTCAAGAACTACCTCCTTCTAGGATGGATAGACTTGTCGCTAATAGCCTAGAAGCGATACACATCAAAATCCACAAACTTGATGGTCCAATGGGTTGTGGGAATCCTATAAATGGCCTAAAGTTGTGTGTTTGTGACACTTGCACCTTATCTTGTAATGATGACAAGTAGTATAGGATGGTTGCCTATCATTGTAGCTAGTGCAGAGGGTTTGATAAAAAAAAATTGACCTATAACATAGTATGGTTTGCACCAAGATTATTTTTTTAGCTCGAGAAGATGCATGCAATAGTACTACATTCACTTCCTATTATTAGTTTTTCACTATGTACTTGTGTAAATGGACTCAAGTATTGTGCATGTTGTTATATGTATGCCCTTACCAATGATTGCATCGAGTGGTACGAGATTCTTGATTGCCATAAGTAATGATAAATTAGGAAAATGATGCGAACCATGGTGCAGTATGTGATGCATCAACATTCCTTTTTAGATGGGATCTAATTACGATCTTATGTTTCAATTAATCAAGTAATTGGATGATGGATGCAATATATTGTATCCACTTATATTTTATCAATTGATGTTCATGTGAACATGTGATGTTTAAGTTATTCACATTATGCATATGATGGGTGCATGAGCAAGGAACACTATGTATTATCACATTTTGTAAATGTGATGTTTGTGAATCATTCACATTGTGTGTATGTGACATATGCTTAAACTAGTCATTATTTTTAACTACGATGTGTGTATGAACTAGTCACCTTGTGTATAAATGATATATGCTTGAAACAATCACTGTGTGAACATTAGATGTTGAAATGATATGGTCCCTATGTGATTTTTTATGTGTTCATACACTAATTATTGTTGTGGAACCAACCCTTACTTGATTAGGCTGTGTTTGTTATCATTCTAATATAATTAGACAAATTTGAAAGCATAAGTTCAATGAATAGTCGTGATTTAAAAGTGAGATCAAAGATCTCAGACAAGATATAATGAATTCCCTCAATCTTTGGTGTAGAAATTACAAGGCCTCTACAAAGTCATCATGAATGTGAACCCTCAAGGATTTCGTTTGAGTCTAGAAATGACCCCAACTTTAGGATCTTACCACTTTCTAATGTAATTATAAGAGGTGTAAAGTCATCACCACGACTATGATGGCAAATGTTAAGAAGTCAACACTTCTAATTTAGATGGACGATGCTTGATCAACTAAGTTAGCATTAGTTGTGAAAAATAATTAGTAACTGAGTGATAGTTATACCAACATTTGAGTAGTCTCCCTTATTTTATGTATATTTCACTAAAACCCTTAAGCATCTATCACCTTCTTCTATATCCTCTTAGCATTAAATATTTTTAAAATTTCAATCCTTTCTTAAATTGTAATGATTCTAAACAAAAAACAAAAATGTGGTACAAAGAGGCTCAATGTGTTTTCTTTCAAGTATCACATATTTATGATATTTACTAGGTTGCAAGAGCCCTTGGACACCATACTTAAAATCTTATTGAGCTCTAATTTGATTACTCTTCCACCTAAATTCCCATTAGATCCAATCAGAGGGATACCCAAGACTTACAATGTGACTGTATTTTGCAACTCCCATAAAATTAATGAACATCACACAAAGGGTTACATGAAATTGAAGAATTAAAGTAGATATTTTAATAGAAATATTAGGATTCATATTGTAGGTGTTAGTGATGGCTTGAACAATCATTATGTTGGTCCATGTAATCAAACTATGATTATACTTATACATAACAACACCTAAAGCTATTGCCAAATATGCAACAATATTCCTCTACAAAACATAATCATGGTATTTGGATTCCCTCATATTGGTAGTTGTCTTAAGCTCTACCACACATAAGAAGATAAACATGCATAATTAAAATAATTATAAAATATAATATTATTGTCATATATTTGAGGGTGGGTGGGTGAGTGTGTTTGTTAGAAACCCCAAGCCGCCCCATTTCTCTCATTATTTTGCACCACTCGAATGCAACTAGCTTCAAATTTCTAGTGCTCCAATTCCAATACGAAATTTAAAGTTCGTAGCAACATTTTTGTGCATTTACCAAGTTTTTCCCAATTCCATTATTTCATTTTCATTTAAAAAATAAGATTTATATAATTTTGTTTCATTTGGCATTTTCATGTCAAAACTTGTTCTCTTTTATTCATTTTATAGTTAAATTTTTCATTTAATTATTTTAAAAGTCATGTTTGACTCCAATTTAGGAAAAAAATTGCAAATATCAAAGTTACAAATGTTCCTCTCAACATCATGATCCAAGCCAAAAAAAACCCAAAGATGTCGATGACAACACAAAGTTATTAATCCAACCACAATATTCAAAGAGATTTTTGTTTTTTCCACTAGGGATGCTTGTAGACATATTTATGTGGAATTTGCAAAAGCCTACTACATTAGCCAAACAACTAAGTGCATAGACTAAATAAATAAGAATTGGCTTTAAAAACGTAAGTCCAATTTTACCAATCTGCCAAAGAATCTACTTAGGAGTGATTTTATTGAAGAATGTAATGATTGAATCACACTTTTGATTGGAATTACTATTCAAAAAGCAACTTTAGAATTCGAACCATGGATGTCTCAGTTCATTTCGAAAGTGTTGTTTGTAAAGTTCGTCATCTAGGCTACTATAATAAGTAATTATGTAAATGATCAACTTTCAAATGTGTTGTTAACAAAGAAATTATATGAATTCCTACTTAATCTATTCCCTAGACAAGAGATAATTTTCAAGTTTGCAAACAATAGGTGCTATGCGGTTTCTACAACAAAAGGTTTATAAATTTCATCCTTAATTGGAGTTAATGGTGAATGCACAAAATTTCATTAATAAAAATTGTCTTCATCTTCTACATAGTCAAGGTGTTAAAAGGGAATTTGGTAAGAGAATGTCTAAAGAAGCTTTGAATTAAATATAATGACTAGGTAGCTAATACATTCAATTTCCTATTTTCACCTATATTAGAATTTGAGGGTGTGACAAAGCTCTTTACATGCTTCCAAGATATTTCAATTACAAGGTTTCACTACTAGATATTTCTAAACAATTGTCAAAAGTACACAAATTATGGCCTAAAAACGGTTTAAGGGGTTGGATTATCCATTTTAATAAATAAATAATCTTTTTTAACAAGTCAAGCCTCGAAGAATGTAGAGGTAAAATTGGCACAAATCAATCTAAAATTATACGAGGAAAGATCATCATTTAATCCAAGATCTACCATTTAAATCTTAAACAATGTCTACAAGCATAAAGAAAGATTAGAAGACTTAAAGTAAAATTGTGAAGATGATTATATGAAGTCAAAAAATAAGATTATTCTAGAATGAATTCTTTTTAATTTAAATTGTATTCAATACAAAAAGTGCCTCATGTGATTAATGATAATGGAAATGTTGTTGATCTTGTTTATAAAAAAGAACAAGTTGCTTCTAAGTCATTTCTTAGAACAGGGTTGGGTCAAAGACAAGTGAAAATCTTCGAGAAAAGAACTAAAGGAGTATTGAAGAACAAAAATGTGACTAAATGATATGAAGGCAAAACATGGTCTTCCAACAAAAGAGTTGAAGATTTTTATAATTATTGGAAATCATACACAAAGAATTCCTTAACCCCTGCTCTCCCCTCCACCTATTGTTCCATATCCACCATCTCCTCCCAACCATATACATGCCTACACTTCTCAAGGGCCCATGGTTTCCCAAATTGCACAAAAAATAACTTCTTCCCCTATGAGAACTCCATCTCCCATGTCACATAAAATAGTCACCTCAAAAATCCTTATAATACACCTTCACATCCTCTAAGGAAACCTTGAGAATCCCTCAAGATAATGCCTTGTCATCCTCCCCAAAAAATACTCACTCCATCACTAAGGACATCTCCTAAATCTTCTCCTATTAGAAATCCTACTCCACCTCCTATTCATCCAAGAGTAAAATAAATTGATGATTAGATAGGACAAAAGGATACTCAACAGTAACAAGTAGTTTAAGCATAATGTGTACAAGATCAAAGTTTGACCCAACAATAAACACGTGATATAAATTCTCCTCAATGGCTCAATCAAATTATTTAGTGCAAGAAGAGGGTATTGCAGCCACTAAATATATGATTTTTCTCAACTTTCATCAATAATTACAAGGCCATCTATTCCATAGAATAGCCTAGTTTAGATCTATTGTCACTACATATGCATAAGGATCCTGACAAGCACAAATAGGTAGCCCATAAAAGATGTTCTAAGAATAAAAAATAACCTTATAATTATATTGTTACTATGGTATCATTAGGGAAACCAACAAGGGAAGAAGAAGCGCAAACTACAAAATCCCCAATTGAATGGATGTTGCTGAAAATGGAAAAAAGAGGAATCCACAAAAAGACAATTCAAATAAAATGTAGGTTATATGACTTATTAAATTAAAAAATTAGTTGGTCCGATTGATTCCTCTACTGCAACTTCAACATCACAACCAAGTTTAAGAATATGAATAGTAATGCCACATACTAATGAAGTTAATTATATTATAATTACTACAAGAGAATGGAGCAATGAATAAATGATGCTAGGTTACAAACTATTGAAGTAATGGTGATAAAATATAAAAAGCTCTAAATAATAAAGGATGCTATGAAATTGTCACTTGGCATTGATCAAGAAATAAAGGAAATTGATAATGATCTTTCTATTATTTTAAAACTTGTTGCTACACATTATCAAATCCTTGTTAATCAAAAGATTTGAGATGGGATTGATGAGCTTTTACATACGAGATGGAAGGAATTTTTGGAAAGTTTTAAAAATAGATCTTGGTCATCTTTCTATGTGATCTAAAATCTTTTAAAAGAAATGGGTGATTTTCCATATAGATTGGATTCCAAATATTTAATTCTCGGGGTGATCTAAGTACAATTAAAAATTTGGAAGCACAATTTGATGATGGGCTATAAGAAAAGTTACACTATCTAGAGCAAATTTTAATTCTTCTTTAATTTCCAAACCAATGAGAGTAGAGATCACTTGTGAAGAATTTGAGAAGAAAAAGTCACAATATGAAAAAGTAGATGATTCAAGTCTATATAAAAAAATTCAAGTAGTTTTCATTTTGTACACTTGTATGGTCCAAATAGTAGCATTGCGAAGGCTATTTTTGATGAATTTCAATTGTATAAGCAAAGACAATATCAAAGGGGGCTTGATTAGTGTGCAAGATGTATTCCTTTTTGCATATTATTTGATCATATCGGAGGGTGGGTGGATGAGTGTGTTTTATCTAATTTGTAGTGTATTTTGATTTATCATCTACCTATTTTACTAGTTTATACCACTATCTTGTTTTCTTCGTTGCACATGTTGATACAAATTTTTACTTAGGAGGGTGTTTTTATGCATCCCTAAAACTTCTACATTTTTTATATATAGGGCTTAATTACTAAGCAAGACCAAGTTGTTGAGATCTCTTGATTCTCTATCTAATGACAACAATGAACCATTGGTGCATATATTCCAGATCATTTTTTTTTCCTCTTACATAGTCTATTTTTTTAGTTTTGTCTCTCCTAGTTTGTTGTCACATTATTAGACTCAACTATAGTGACTATTAATTATTTCTAAGCTAGTTGGAGTTAATCTTAGTTAACATTATTTTGCATTAGTTTAGACACACAATCACACTTAAAAGAACCAACCTTACCTAAGGCTCATCTTTCACATTCTTTAAAAATTAGGTAAGTAAAAAATTGAAATTACTTTCCAATGTACCTCACAAACATATTCAAATATTATTAAGTCACTTCTAATTTTTATATTCACATTAAATTAATATCTAAACTTATTACAAAAATATGTTAACAATTTTCATATTCAATACATACCTCATTACAATTGTTATCTGGAGCTTTGGAGTGCTTATTGCAGCTTGAATTCATCCTTAAATAAAATCCAACAAAGATGACACATTAATATCGTAAAAATAAAATAAACCTTTACCATATTTAAAAACATAATTTTTAATATTTATATTTATTATGATAATCATTAAAAAGTAAACTATAATTTACAAAATTCAAATATAAAGATAACCGTATAGTAAGATTGTTGCATCACTTAGGATAGGGCAAACATTTTCGGCTTTGAAAGCACAAATAAGTTAGAATATATGCTTTACAATGTATATTAAATGTATGTTTGTGCACGCTTTCCATTATTTCACTTGATATTGCCACTCTAATAAAGGAATTATCTCTTGTTACAAATCTTCTTTGTTTTCATTCTTAATCAATAGGTGCAAAAATGTAATGGCCATCTTTCCATCCATATTCTCATACACATTGATCACACACATATGTCAGTAAATCTTAGTTATGTACTCCCTATTCAACTTTTCAATGAAGGAAAATATGCAAAGGGCATCTTTCCATATTCTCATACACATTGATCGCACACATATGTAAGTACGGCTTAGGTACATAATCCTTGCTCAACTTTTCAATAGGGTATAAAATGCAAGGGGCATTATTCCATAATCTCATACATATTGATCACACACATATGTAAGTATTCCCTACTCAACTTTTCAATGGGGCAAAAAATACAAGGGGCATCTTTCCATATTCTCATACACATTCATCACACTCATATATAAGTACATATTAGGTATGTATTTTCTACTCAACTTTCCTATTTATGTATCATGCTTTGTTGTACACTACTTTGGCTCATGAAATCACTTCCCCTTCCTCCCCTCAATTCATGAATACTTATCAATAATACACACAATTCAAGGGGGCATATTATTATTGATTTGATGATTTCATATTTAATATTTGCATAGATTTTACAAGTTGAGAATACGCATTTAATCAAGCAATTCAATTTCTAAAAGACTTGCATGCTTTATGACATTGTTATTTTATTTATTTTTACTTTGATGTATATGAACAATAAATTTTGCACATGCACGAAAGTGGGTAAAAATATAAACCAAAAAATTACATATCCTGGCATATTTCCCTTGTTATGCACTACTTTGCACACATGATTATGTTTTTAAGGTCATTTTATAATTAATCAAATTGTACACATGTTTACGTTTTGAAGGGGATCCTTTTAGAATTAACCAAACTGTACACATGCTTCTATTTTGAAGGGGTCCTTCTAAAATAAACTAATTTAGACACATGTTTATGTTCTAAAGGGGTTCCTAACAGACCTAAATTTATGCATATGAAGAATGTATTTAATAATTTAAAGGAATCAACCCAAGGTTATTTTTAAATTACATCAACACATCTATTAGATCAAACAACTCTAAATCAAACTAGGGAAATAACTCTACACATTAAACTCTAATATTTTGTAGTTTAACAACAAATTCCTTTATCTACACTTACACTCAACATCCACACTCACAATCATTATAATCATTATATATTTTTATTGTTGAATCAATTTTGGAGTTAGACTAAGACACGGGGTAGCATACTTTGACCTTCTAATATAGAATGGTCCATGACTCTTCTTAGCAACACCATTAATTTTATTGTCAAATAACACCAAGAAAATAATTTTTGCAAGTTATGAAGATCAAATTTGGCTCTAAACCAAATCATAGAGATCAAACAAGATTATAGTTTTGCAAGATAGCATCACTATTGTAATTCTACCCAAGCTCTCAATTTCTTGGGTTTTGTTGTCTTATCAATCTTCTAATCATAATAAGAGTCTTAGAATTTAGTATCTAATTTTTATTCTTCTACCACAACTTTCAATCATGTAAGTTCATATTGCATGATACTCAAAATTCTAACTATCAATTAATTTAAAGACGTGTCAATTTATATTCTAAACTAGTTCATTTCAATCCATTTATCAAATCAGCTTATATATTCTGTTTAATTATTTTATTCATTTAACACTCTTAAATAATTTTAAAAGATATGTTTTCCTACCTTGTAATACTGTATTGAATATATATTTTTTAACTTTTAAACATATTTCCATATATAAAAATGTACACTGATGTTGTATAAGAGAATTATATCATATATAGATAAGTGGTCAAGGAATCTTGGTGACAAATTTATATAATAACAAATCATTTAAAAATAAGAAAAATTACAGTCTACAATATTAATTTGAATATTTGTGGATTATATTATGCGAGTTTTTTAATCAATATTTCAGAGTACTATCCATTATCCATCATCGGAATGAACAAGAAGAAATCATGATCCATTATTAGAATGAAGGAGAGAAGTCCTGATGATGAATAATTGAATATAATTTAAAACATTAATGAAACAATACTCTCGTATATGCTGTTTATTTTATCAAAAACAAATAAATATAATCCAGAAATATTCAAGCTCACAGAAAAACATAAATAAATAAAACATGAAATAATAAGGTGCGAATCTGTCGCATAATATGAATGTTGCTAGAGTATGCTGCGTTTCAAGTCCCTCCCTTTTCGTAAAATGTTGTGACCCAGAACAGAAATAATAATGACGTTACGTTTGATAAGAGGCTACAAGGGTTAAGAGTTCAGACAAAACACATACGGCTGCACATTTATACATCTGTTAGGAGTTATCTGTGGGTTCTTATTTTATCTGTCTACTACACTTCTAACCTGCATCAAAAAGATTTATGTCTATAATTGTTAAACAAAACCTAACGTCCGTTCATGCACTGTAACAGTCAGAGCTAAACAGAAAAAATGATCATCGACTTCAGAGAGCACAACATAAACAGAATAAGGCGGGCTCTGATATAGAATTACATCATCTAAGTCATGGGAAGAACAGTGTTTTGGGATCATCTGTGCAGATTTAAATCATTGTGAAAAGCAAATAGAAGCAGCGTTCAAAAAAAGCAAAAATAGTGAAAACGAGATACTTTTTAAAACTCTTATAGATCAAAATATTCTCAGCCCATTTTAGTCAGCATTTCTTTGGTGCAACAAACACTCTCGATTTGGTTCTTTCTATCATTTCTAAATTTGCTGAAACAAAAAAAGCCCAAAATGGTAACCATACGAAAATAAGCAGATGGACAAATGGGTACCTGTTAAATGATGGAAACGGTTTGCAAATGCTCTAACAGCGGGAGTTCTTCTTTGTTCTGCAGCCTGCTGCTATTGGAGAGATGGATGGAGATGAAATAAATGGAGCCAAAGTTGTAAACATAAAGACTACCAGTACCACTGCATTGTCTCTACCGAAAAGTGATGTTTCCGGTCAAAAAAAGGCACTTGTGCAAGCTACCTTTTATTGGGAAGTGGGGTGGGTTTTTCCCAAACAAACAAAATGTACATTTTAGTGTAATCTTATCCCGTGCCGAATGGTACAACCGTGGCAATTTTTCCAATTTGTTTTCATCGCTCATGACTGCAGATAGTACCCACTACAGCAATAAATCAATTCTTTTTTGTCTATAAATGCACAAGTACCATCATGTTTATGACGTTACAGGACTAGTGCAGATTTTAATGCTGCCATTAAAGTGCATAAAATCTATTGATAGGATATGGGTGTGTGGATACAACGCATATCCCTGTTTACCCTTCCTCGATCGCCAACAGCTGTAAAATGAGGATTTGTACTAGGTAGATTTGTCAGATTTGTAACTTAGTGAGCCATTAAGATTTACTGTTAATCACAACTAAACACATAAATAATGCTTCCGTACTAGGTCGAAATTTTCAACAAATACTACAAACTGCTCTTGAAAAGTAGCCCATTCGGAGATGGAACTTGTTTTCAGTTTTTAAAGCCACAGCATCTTATAGGGGAGAAGTCTAGTTATCGTCATTTATTGAATTACGACCACTTTCATGTTCACTTAACTTTCAAAAAATAATTCACTTTGATTCATTAAAAAAATTATTTGATTGAATAAATAATTATAAAAATATCAATGGTTGTTCATTAAGTGTTAAAGTGAATGTTTTTAAATGGATTTGAATGATAAAACAATTATAATTGATTGAAATTATAGTGGGCCGATACTAGGTGGTGACGACCGGATGGCACCTCTAAAAGGTGTATTTTCGACCTCTGCCAAAACCTTAGTTATAAGCAATTAACTCGTGAGCAAAAAAAACCCATAAAATAAAATTGATTCAACGTACGGTTTGAATTCTACGGTTGTGCGAAGTTAGCCCTAGCGGATACTAGGTCTTCTCCCCTAGCTTGGTTTTTTATCTAATATTATTATTTTGAATGTCTTGTGGATGCTGCAACGAACTAAATCAAATTAAGTACACATTTCTCACTTCAAATGTGCTTCTAAAACATTTTATACTTAATTTATTTGTACATAAAAGATTATGATGATAGATGATTAAAGATATCAAGTTTCCACAATCCATCTAGTAGCTAATAGAATTTTATTGTGTTTTAATTTTTCACATCCACGTTTTAATTTGATTGTGTTTTGGAAATGTTGATGTGAAAAATTAAAGCACAATCAAATCCAAAAAAATTATAGATGATAGATGATATCCATATTACTAAAGTAATTGAAAATCATACAAAAATAACTAAAAAACTTAAAGTAGACCAGACCATGATTAATTGTATCCTTGAATTTATTACTAATAAAAGATGTTGCAACATCTCATTCCAAATTTCATATTGAAAATATAAATTTTATAATTTTAAAAATTTATCCCAAAAATTCAATATTCTATATATCCACCATTAACTCCATAAAACCCATGCATTTGCCTCTCCAAATGAAATGGACTCAGAAAAAATATAAAAGGAAACTTAGGAACCCGTGAAAGGCTTATTAACATGTGATATTAAAATAAAGCAGGTTGAAAAGTGAGCATGGAGTAAAGACAAAACGAAAAAGGTCATTCACATGTTGAAGGTACTTAGTGTGGGGGATAAAGGTGAGCCATGCTCTTAAATGGGAAAGACTAAATTCATTATTAGCAATGACACTTCAATGTATAATGATTACGCTCATAGTATTGGGTAAATTTGTTTAAATAGTTGAGTAGAGTTTATTAGAATACAATACAATTTTTTAATAATAAATTGCATGATTATTTTAATAATAATATTAATAAATATTAAATTTGTATTTATTTTAAAATTATTTTATAGTTATATTTCTTAAATAAATGTCAATTTTCAATAGTTATTTAATATAATTACGATATGATGGTTTTTTATGTTATTATAAAATGTCTTTCGATACAATTATTTATAATCATTATATGTGTTTTCTTTTTTATTTTTCAGATGTGTATGTGTATTATTCTTAATGCATGAAAATAATTGATGCGTAAAAATGAGAGATATTGAAAGATTAGAAAGATAATGAACCCTTGATATGACAATGATTAAATGTGTGCACCACAATTATAATTTATTTATCATGAAAATAATTTTGAGCTATAGTAAAATGAGTACGTAAAAGTAGGAGATATTGAAAGATTAGAAAGATATTGAACCCTTGATATGACAATGATTAAATGTGTGCACCACAATTATAATTTTACTTTTCATGAAAATAATTTTGAGCTATAGTAAAATGAGTGGTTAATTATGTTATTTTTCATTGATATAAATAATGGTAAATAATTGTCTAGCTAAAGTCCACATTTAACTTTGAACCATTTAATATTTAGAAAATCTTTAGAAGCTAATAAGAATTATAAGGTGCTCAATCTTTATTTTTTACTTCGATATAGTAAAAACTACCAAGTTAAAGCTAATATAAGATAATATATATTTAAATACTACATAAAAAGGCAATGTAATTAGCAAATAAGAAATTTTTTTTTATAGACATGTTGAAGGATTGAAGTTCTATGACTAGGAGAAATGAAGGATTGTATGTAATCTCTATTTTGAAGATATTATAGTCTTGCATCAATCTTCTTGGTGGATTTTTTTCCCAAAAGGGTTTCTCCATGTAACACTATGTTATGTTTTTTCTTCTATTTCATATTTTTATTGTGTTGCTTATTTCAATTCCTGCAATCTGCATTTGGTTATGTATTTTTAAGATCATTTTGTAGTTCAATTCAAGTTTTCATATTTAGTGGTCACCTTCATTTATTATCATTTTTAGACAACAAAAAATTGCATTATTTATTTCTCTCAAAATCTAGACTTAAAACTCAAGTTGAAATGCTTTAACAAGTGTATATAATGGTCAAACAAATTGTTTGTATGTATGAAATATAGGCATGACAAGGAAGTGTGTCCCCTAAATTAGTGCACATGAATCTAGAGTAGCACTGGAGAATACCCTAGATGGGCATTTCTAGGAAAGATATGCAAGTGATAAGCTATTGACAAGTGAAACGCAGAAAAACATGGTTTTGGTGTAATATGAAAGGGGGTTCACCAAAATGATAATAGATAGACCTATTTTCCTTTATTTCATTAAAAACTGAGATCCACAAAATGAATTGACTAACAACCCTTAGGTGAATCGAGTCAATGTGAGAATCTTCATTATTTCCTTGATTGAAGGACGGGGGTCAAGGTCAAACAACACTTTGGGGAGAAAAACTAAAAATAGTAAATCAACTCCAAAATGCAATCTAACACTTGAAACAACAATATTAAACTCAATATTTGCATAACCAAAAAATAGATTGCAAATCTAAGAAGGGAAAAAACATGTGTACTAGTGACCAAAAGTGCTTTCTGGAAGTTGATATGAGACTCATTCGCCCATGGGTGAATGGGTCCAAGTATAGGGGTTTCGATAATTTGTTGGGAGCCTCTAACATAGATTTGTAGCTTCTTATTTATCTGAGTTTCAATGTCAAAAAGTTGTAAATCAGATTTGTAGGTTAGATTATGTGATTTGACAACTTTGATAACTTTTGCAAATTTGACAAATTTTCAATCTTGCTCTTCAAAAGGTCTTCAATCTAAATCTTCAATCGCACACACAAGAGAGAAAAAATGTTTGTTTTAAGGTGAATGGGGGTTTGTCTATTTTGGTAATCAAACCTTGAATTGAAATAATGAAATGAAAGAGGGAATGAAGAATGAACAAAGCTATGTTACCACTCAACAAACCCTTGTATGGAACCTTGATAATGGATATCTTAAGAGGTCTACAACTTGCATGAAATGGTTGAATTGGATGTGGATCTTAACACTTGAATAATGCTTTGAATGCTTGAACTTAATATTGAGACCTACATCACAATGTTAGCTCAAAAAATATGCATAATGCAAGAAGACTTTGACATGATGGATAGATCTCAGTTGTAATAAATCTCTATTATATCCTCTCTTAAATGCTCTTGATTTCTCTTGAAATACTCTTGAAAATATCATAAAATTGCTAGGTGAAACATAGTGAAATAACCTTGTATTTATAATTATGTATGGACTTAATTTCCCAAAATTCAAATATCACAAGCCGACATTGAATTATGAATTTGAAGACATTAAAATAACATCAAAAAATGTTTTAAAATGGGTTCAAAGGTCTAGGGAGGACCCATGGGTGAATGGGTCACAAGTTCCTATTCCTGGAACACACATTGCTCAAGGTAAAGTTATGTTTAGGCATTAATTATTGTCGGGCTTCCCCTTTGGAAAATATAATTTATTAGGCTTGAAAATGAATTAAATGGCTGATTAAGGCTTAATTAAGCTCAATTTAATTAAGAGGGCCCAAATAAGTGTGAAAATATAGATGGGTACATTTATCAACACTAGATTAAGGCATTATTAAGCCCATTTTAATTAGGAGGGCCCAAACAAGTGATAAAATGTGTATATTACATTTTTCTACACTAGACATTTAGCCTCCACTTTAGTGAGAGGATGACCTTACGTCAAACTCACTCTAAAGTAGCCAAATATGCGTCAAGAGGGGGTCCAAGTGCATCGATGTTGATGGGATAGGATGACAAAGATCAAGGAGGTGGCCAAGCCCCGAGATCCAAGATCCCATGTCAAACTAACATAAGCACAAAGGGACACACACAAGATGTATGATATGTGGTAACAAGACAAGATACACAAACATACAATGTCAAAGACTAAAAGAAAGAAAAAAATAAAAAGGGGTGGATCCAGCCTTAGTTATCCAACTCGATGTGGATCACACCTCAACTATTTGTCCAAAAATGTTTACAAGTGGAACTCGTTGTCCACTATGCAAACAATAGTGCACGCTCACACGGGTTGGTGAAATATGTTGTCCACTAGGTGAGCCCCCAAGGATGGTAAATGAGAGAATCTTATTAGGCTCGGTCATACCATACCAAAGTTATACATCTGATAACTTTAATAAGGCACCACACAATATAAACTTTGAGATTCATAAGGGTTAGCAAGCTGCATTACGTCAAACACTTATGAACAAAATGCAAATAGGATAAGACATGTTCAAAGGGGTTTTGCTTAGTTCATGAAAGGTCTCTTCTTAGGGAACATCATGCCTAATGTCTCCAAGAGAGCACTACTCAAGGATAAAGGATTCACAACTTAGAGAATGTCATCCATAGAATTACCACTAAGAGGAATATCATATGCTCAAAAAGGCCATGCTCTTGAAGGAAATCAAACCCAATGTCACCAAGAAGAAGACACATCACATGAATTGAGAAGAGCACACTTTGAATAAAATAATTCACACTTCCTAGGAGGTATATAATATCATCACTAAGAAGGGACCATGTAGACAATGAACAGGGGACCATATGCCCCCCACTTAAAATGCTAACATACTTGTTATGTTGGTATTTTAAGTAGAAAGAGAGGAAGAGGGGATCCTTGAAAATAATGCATCCCAAAAACTAGTTATTCTTGCCCCCCAATCATAGAGATAAAGACATCCACCAAGAACTATCATGTTACTTCCAAGAGAAATATTATTGCACCTAATATTGTACCACCATGAATGACAATGAGCAAGACACATAAAGCTACTAATGCCACATAGTGATGAGCAACATGATAGGATGAAAATAAGTATTAATTAGAGAAAATAGGTGCTTCAACACAAGGAAGAACACCACAATCCTTAAGATGTTGAATTTTACCACCCAAAGCCTTACATTCATTAGTAGAATGACCATGAACTCTATGATATGCATAAAATGAACTTTTGTTGTAAAATTTCTTTTGTGTTCTTGGAGGGAGAGATATCAAGTGATCTTGGAGAAGTATTGACAAGATACTCTCTTGATCAATAGTAGAATATGTTCCTTTCTTTTGTGAAAAGGATATCGCTTGCTTAGTACAAGGTGTCATACATACACAAGACACTTTAGATTGTGAGATTTTGTACTCTCCCTTAAAGAGGGTGTAAAATCTAATGAACTCCAATCATTACAAATACATTTCCTAGGAGTTTTTTACGCGATGGCATTGATATTAAGCTAATATTTATTTGATTCTGGGTGATCCCACAATAGTGGTTTACAATTTTTGGCCAAAATAGACACTGAAATAATTGTTTTTAACTAAATCTTCACATTTGGGCACATATAGCAGCTAAACCGTGAGGAATTTGAAGATGATGCAAACTAGAGTCTCGTCACATTTTTTCTGTAGATTCTAAAAATAAAAAAATAAAAAAAAATTGGAATCAAATTTTACTTCTTTTTCCATCTCCCACGAAAATTTGTTTTTTTCAGAAAACAACGTTTTTAAAAAGTGGCACACACCGTATAACGCATAACTTTTTTTCCATGAATGATAAAATTCTAATTCTTTCAAATTTAGATTTGTAACTCCGATATCTAGTGCTTCCACTTGGTTAGATAGTTTTTTATTGAATATTTTTTCTTTAATCAAGTTTTGAAGTCAAACCAATTACAATTCAAATATAGTGCGATCGTATAACATGTAAATTTTTTTGAATGTATCGAACCCCCCTTTTCCACATATGCAGAACAGAGACCTTCATTTTCAATGAAAAAATAGAACTAAAAAAACAAATACATAATAAAATCAAAACATATTAAAATTATATTTGTTGGATAGCTCGTTCGAAGGACTACCTGATTCCAGTTGAGTTCGTGAAGTCTCCTCCATTTTCATCCTCAACCCGAGCTTCAAAGGGCAAAAATTCTGGTTCTTTTTGTGCTAGAGAGAAAGGAGGTGGGAAAAGGGGGGTTCGCTAGAACTAGGGGGGTTCACTAGAACTAGGGGGGTTCTAGCGAACCCCATTCAGTATGCATTTTTCTTTTGTTTTTTTGGGCGAGAAATGTGGGCCCAGTAATTAATGGATTCGCTCGAACCTTAGTTCGGTCAAACTTGTAGGTTCATTCAAACCCCTAAAACCAATTTTTTTGCCATGGGGTCATTTTTTCTTAGTTTTCCTTCCTCCATCAAATCGTAAACCACTATTGTGGCTTCACCCTTCTTTCATTTCTTTCGAAGGACAATAACCAAGACCACTGGTTGTTTCTATCAGTTCAAGATGTACTAAGGTTAAAGCTGGCTTAGAAGAATATTTTGTAATAGTGTTGGTGTTGAGTGAAGGATTTTTTTATGATTTTGTTTCTTTTGATGGGCAATAACCATGACCACCGGTAATTTATTGTGTATTAGGCTATGTAGGGACACAAATACCTTATTCTCTAGCACCACATCCTTTTCCACTATAACCAAGTTGTTAAAAAAAATTGTAACCTCTTCCATAAAGTTCCATTTATTTTGGATTTGATGGTTGTTCATAGTCAACTTCATCAAAGTTTGTTGTGTAATTTTTTTTCTCCTTCTAAAGTGATTGAAGTGGATTCTTTTGAAGGGTATTATGAATTTTGTGTTGACATTATTGTTGATTCTTTTCCCTTTTCAGAATTTTTTTTTATGATCTTATATTCTCCCATGAATGTAGGTGTAAAATCTAAGGAACCCAATCATAATCCAATAGCTTTGTGACTTTTTCAATATTGTTCTCTTTTTCTTTCTCTTGAACAGGTTCCACTTGTGTAGTTGGTGTCAATGTTTTTAAAGGACTTTGCTTGTCTTTCTCAATGCACAAATTATTTTTTGGTTCAGGGTCATCTTTAATTGTATAAACCTTGTTGTCATAGACATCATTATACGATGAAGCGTTGAAGGTACCCCATTTTTTGCATGAATCCATGATCTACCCAAGACAAGATTATATGAAAGATTATCAGGCATGACATGGATAGGTTTTTGCAATGTGACTTGTCCAACTATAACAACTAATGTGATCACACCAAGTGATTGTTTTCCTACGTTATCATACCCAAAAATAGATAAAGAATCAAGTTGAATTTTTTTCTTGTCTAATCCAAGCTTGTTTAAATGGTTTATAATACCCACATTAAGGGTTGAGCCATTGTCAACAAGGGTTCTCTTTATCCCAGTCCTATTAATGAGAGCTAATATCATGAAAGCTTCATTTTTTTTTTACACTTCCAAAGGAGGTAGCTCACTTTGGTGGGAAAGAATGTATGAACTCATTCCTTGAATTAGGGTTGCTATATCATTTGGTTACACATTGAGGGGGGTAGGAACTTGTTGTAAAGAACTTTGAAGCATGTTATGATAACTAGGTGAGGCTTGAATAAGATCCCATAAGAATATTTTAGCAGGAGTATACCTAGTTGTTCAACAAGATCATACTCATTTCCACTATGTAAAGGCAAATGAGGAGCACTGGGCAAGATAGGTTGAGTCAATGGTAATGAAGTAGGAATGGTTTGTGGTTTCCTATTATTCCTTGTGTTATATGTGTGAGCAATGGTATTTTAACTCAGTTACTATGAAATGTTGTTACTATCAAGTTTCCTTGTAAAGTTCAAGATGGATCCTAGAAGTAATGGTTACTTTTTAGGTGGTTCTAAGATAAGCATAGGTTTATTTTGAACTTGAGGTTGATGTGAGGGTGGATAGAGGATAAGTAGTGGCTTGAGGGATCGCTTCAAGGAATATCTAATTTTCATAACCTTAAATGATGTATCCCTATTGGGATGATGTTTTATTGAAGGAGAGTCTAATGTCACCTTATCATCTTCATCTAATGAAGCCTCGTTACTATTTTTTAAAAGACATGTATCAATTTTATCATCCTCTTGCACCATGATATCTTCTCTAGTAGGATATCTTTTAGGAGAGGAGCAAACAAGATGTTGATCACATTCCATGGTTAGATTTTGTAAGATAGCTTCATCACAAGTAAGGGAGGCATCAAGAGAAGAACAACTATGATTTTCTTGCTTACCAATGATTGTGTGCTTTTTTTCAACAATATCTTCCCAAGTAGGAGAAGCACTAGGAGAGGGAGAAACAAGATTCTCATGACTCTTAGTGAGTGTATCTTCTAACACAAATTTATATTCTTCACAAATAAGAGAGATATTAGGAGAAGAACAAATGTGATTGTCATGGTTATCTATGATTACATCCCCTTGTCCTATAATGTCTTCCCAATTAGGAGAGGTAGAAGAAGAGAAACAAATAGGATTTTCATGACTCTCAATCATTGGATCTCTTAACACCAAAATATCCTCTTCACAAATAGGAGAGATTTTGGTAGAATAACAAGTGTGATTAACATGATTGTCCATAATTGCATCATTTTTCACTAAAGCATTCTCACAAGTAGGAGAGGTGTTGGGAGATGAATGGAGACTAGGTAAATTAATGTTAATAAATGTTTCAATGATCTCATCTTATTGTGTCATTATATCTTCCCAAGTGGGAGAAGGAGAGGGACAAACAAGGATTTCATGATTCTCAATGATTGTATCTTTTTTCAACAAGATACCTTCATTACCAATAGGGGAGTATCAATGGCAGAACAATTATGATTTTCATGATTATCCATGATTATATCCTCTTGTATCATAGCATCCTCACAAATGGGAGAGATAGTAGGGTTTTCTCGTGGAGGATAGGCAAGGTGATATTAAGGAATGTGCCAATGGTTTGGTTCTCTTTCTCTAAGATGTTTTATAACTAGGAAGATAGTGGGAGGATGACTAACATGTTTCTTAATGACCTCATTTATTTTCTGTAAATTGGAACCATAATATGAGATTTTGTACTTATATATATTCCATTCTTAACTATGTCAAAACCACATCTTTGAAAAGGAAACATGTTAACTAGAAAATTAATCCTTCCAACTTATGCAATGCTTCAGAAGTGTAAACATTTGTCCTACAAATCTGATGATTTTCAATACTGAAGTAATTTTGGAATAATTTAAAATGGCTACACTAAATGGATGATTAGACCTAGATGCATAAAACATAAATTCCTAAAAATTGCTAGACTAAAATAGTGGGTTACCAATAGACCTAGGAAGTGCAGACAACCATAAAAAAGCTCAAAAAAGTTGGTTTTTAGAGGCCCTAAGGGACTCATTTTCCAATGGGCGAATGTGTTTCTATTCATGGTTTTTTTAAATGAAAGATGTAATTTATAAGTTGTTCTATGTGTTCTTTGTTCCAGGTCTCAGACTGTAGCTTTTGTGACATAATTTTTTGGAATTTGTTGTCTAAATGCAAGTGAAATTAGTGAAAAATGATGAACTATATGAAAAAAATTGAAATAAAATTTTGAATCATTTTCTTATTTAAGTGACTGAAATTATGCTATTATTTAAATACTATGCAAAATAAATCTAACATTATGCAATTTTTGTTGATTTTTCATATTTAAAATTAGTGCAAAATGCAAGTTTACACCTAAAATACAATTCAACTTTATGCCAAATTTAGAAACCCTAAATGTAATAAATTAATTCAAATCCTAGATCTAGGGTTTGAATGTACTCCAAATCAGAAATTAGAATGTTCAAAACTCGGGTTCACTAGAATGAAACGAAGAAAAATAGGGTTTTGGTGTAATATGAAAGGGGGTTCACCAAAATGATAATAGATAGACCTATTTTCCTTTATATCATTAGGAAATGAGATCCACACAATGAATTGACTAACAAACCTTGGGTGAATTAAGTTAATGTGAGAATCTTCAAATTTCCTTGACTAAAGGATGAGGGTCAAGGTCAAACAATACTTTGGGGAGAAAAAAAAATCAACTCCAAAATGTAATATAACACTTGAAACAACAATATTAAACTCAATATTAGTAGAATCAAAAAATAGATTGTAGATCTAAGAAGGAAAAAATCATGTGTACCAGTCACCAAAAGTGTTTTCTAGAAGTTGATCTGAGACTCATTCATCCATGGACGAATGGGTCCAAGTACAAGGGTTTCAACAATATTTTGGGAGACTTTGACACAAATCTATAGCTTATGATTTGTCTAGGTTTCAATGTCAAAAATTCAGAAATCAGATTTGTAGGTTAGATTTCGTGATTTGACAACTTTGACAACTTTTGCAACTTTGACAACTTTTCAATATTGATCTTCAAAAGGTATTTAATCCTTATTTAACCTAAATCTGCAATCACACACACAAGAGAGAAAAAAAAATTATTTTTGGGTGAGTGGGGGTTTTCCTTGGCCAAACCCTCATTTTGGTAATCAAACATTGAATTGAAATAATGGAATGAAAGAGGGAATGAAGAATGAGCAAAGCTATGTTACCACTCAACAAACCCTTGTATGGAACCTTGATAATGGAGATCTTATGAGTTCTACAACTTGCAGGAAATGGCTGAATTGGGTGTGGATCTTGACACTTGAATAACGTTTTGAATGCTTGAACTTGATCTTGAAACCTACATCACAATATTAGCTCCAAAAACATGCATGATGCAAGAATATTTTGACATGATGGATAGATCTTGATTGATTCAATAAATCTCTATTATATATCTGCTCTTGATTGCTCTTGAAATGCTCTTGATAATCTCATAAAATTGCTAGGTGAAACATAGGGAAATGACCTTGTATTTATAGGTATGTATCCTTAATTTCTCAAAATTTAAATATCATAAGCCAACATTGAGTTATGGATTTGAAGATGTTAAAATACTGCCAAAAACATGTTTTGAAATGGTTTCACATGTCTAGGGAAGACCCATTCATCCATGGGAAAATGAGTCCCTGATCTCTATTCCTAGAACACACATTGCTCAAGGTAAAGTTTTATGTTTAGGCATTAATTATTGTCGGGTTTCCCCTTTGGAAAATGTAATTTATTAGGCTTGTAAGTGAATTAAAGGGCTAATCAAGGCCTAATTAAGCTCAATTTAATTAAGAGGGTACAAATAAGTGTGAAAATGTAAACAGTTGCATTTATCAACACTAAATTAAGGCATTATTAAGCCCATTTTAATTAGGAGGTCCCAAACAAGTGAGAAAATTTAAAGGGTTACATTTTCTACACTACAAGTAAAATTATTTTTAACATGCCCTAGAAATGTACAAGTGTAGTGTCAAAAAATGGGTCCTTGGACATTTTTGCACTCGTTTGGGTCTTCCTTGTGGATTTTGGCTTAATTTTGCCTTGATTTAGTGTTGTAATGTGGATGACACACTCACATTAGGTCTTGGGCCCTTGTGAACTAATGTATCTTAATGGTGCATTACAAAAGTGTTGTGAAGTTTTATAATACACTTTCACACTTTTCTAGGGTTTTATCAATTAACTAAGAATAATAAAAATAATTCCAATCATAATTAACATTAATCTTGTCTTATTTGGAGTGTTGTAAAGTGTTGTAACACACTTTCATATTCATCTAGGCTTGTCATTAATAATTGGGTTTTCTTATGCTTTAATTAGCCCTATTTTGCATCCACAAGCCTCATTTATTGCATCTTTTCAAGGATAATTATGACACCAGTCATTGACCAAACATAATTCAGGTGTTCCTAGCTTGTGGCCTAGATTTAGTGTCTGGGACTCATTCACCACCTTGGGCAAATGACTCCCACCTAGGTCTTTTCGACCCTGAAGTAGGTTTTAGATATTTCTAAACACTTTTTATTTTTGGTCCCATACATTATGTATGATGGGACTCACTCACCACCTTGGGTGAATGAGTCCCATGTGACCAAAATTCAAATTTAAATCAAATTTTCGGTGGGATTTTATTCTCCTAGATCTGATGTCCACTTGTAGTGTTGTAATTTTGGGAATTCTTACATAATTGAGTATAAATACAAGGTTCTTTCACTTATATTCTCACCTAGCAAATCTAACAAGCAATCAAGTGATCCTTATAGAAAATTGAGTTCACAAGAGCATTTGAGCAAGAGTATTCAAGGCATTTCAAGGGAAGATTATCAAACATTCTAGAGAATTCTTCAAGTGTTAATCATCATGTCAAAGATTGTTTGCATCATGTATTTTTAGAGCTAACAATTGTGGTGTAGGGTGTGTGATTCAAGCAAGTGCTTCATTAAAAGATCTATCAACATCAAGCTATATTCCAAGTCTACATCCATTGGAGCCATTACTTACATGTTTGCAGTACCTTATTGCTAGGGTTTAGTGAGTTGTAGCATTGTTTTTTGTTCATTCATCATTCCCCCTTTATATTTTCTTTCATTTGAAGGTTTAATTACCAACAAGGGGTTTGACCAATGCAAACCCCTATTCTTTGACCCTGCAACATTTTCCCCTCTTCTTGTGTGTGATATGCAAGTCTAGGTTGTAGATTTTCCAAGAAGTGAAGTTGGAGGAAAGTTGTCAATTCTCCAAAATTTTCAAAGTTGTCATCAAAACTTGGAGAAGCTTGGAGAATGTCTACAGGTGGTATTTTTCATATTCGGATCCAGAGACCAGCCAAAAAGAGCAAAGCAGACCAACAGACTTAGAATCCAATTTAGAACTTCCAAAAAAGTAGAAGTGGATTGATTTGCCACTATTGGCGAATGAGTCCCACTATACAGGTCTGATCAAGATTTTTACAGATCTGGATACCCTTTTGGTTGAAACTTGCTCCAATGTATTCTCCCAAAAAATTGGACTAATTTTCCTAGCTTAGCGAATGATTCCTAGTCAACTTAAATAGTAGATTTTTTAGTGATCTAGACCTCCATTCTACCTTCTTCAATATTCCAAGTGCACACTTTCAGTCTCATAGCATTATCCTACATTTTGTTCATCTTTCTAGGTCATTTTGTATATCACATTATGTTTTTCAATTCATTGTCTTTTCCAAGTTTACGCTTGGTGGCAAACCCCTCATTAGTTATCATTCAATCCCTAGAACAATCCCTTTGCCAGATTTCAATCTCCTTTGCATTGAAATCTCAAGGGCTTGTTCTTGAGTGAAGTGTGTGAAGATTGACCTCTCTCCTTTAATTCTGAAACCCTAGAAGCGAAAGAGAGGGCCCAAAATTTTCTACATTTCAACAAAAAAGTCAACTCTTCATAAAAATGAACATCAAATTTTATCATGATTTTTGAGATTTACATGTGTTGAGTAGGACTGGATATCTATTTGTAACTTTTTAATTGGTTTGAGTTAAATTTAATTCCAAGGTGGCACATATAAGTTGAAGACCATCAAGGTCAAGAATTAACTACTATGGTTATAAAAAATTGGAACTATTTTATTTGTAATAAGAATGTTTTATGGACTTAAAACTATGAGTGAGTTAGAATGTATTCAATTTTCCAACTCCATAATAGATTTAATTCGAATTTTGTGGATGCAAGAGCATAAGTGAATCATTGTTGACTTACGAGTTCAAATCTATAATAATATATAATATTTGTAAACTTATTATATATTTCATGAATTAAAATTTGAATAAGTGATACATTAGATTTAATAGTATGCTAGGTCCAAAATATTTACCTATTTTTAGCAAAAGCATGAGCAAGTGAATGAATTCCACTTACCTATGGACTTGAACATACCAATTGTAATTCTCACAATTCCACATGAACATGAAAACAAAAGCCAATATTTTTTTGAATAAAACACTAACTACCTAACATTTATCACACTTAACATAATCAAGTAAGGTTGTTGGTTGTTGAGTAGAGGAATTTTTTGGGATAAGATTTTTCATGGTAGTGATAGTTACTAAAGAAAAATCTTCTTATTATTATCTACTTAATATTTTGATGTTTATTTATTTCTTCAACAAGGGTACGTGTTCCTTTGATACCTCTTCCTCTTATAAAAGATCTATAGCTTTGTTTAAAATAGCTGGAGTATATCATTGAGTTGTTCACCAAGGGAATGTGTTCCTCCAATACATCACCATTATCTAAAACATTCTTTGAAAATTTTGTAATCTCAAAGGATTCGATTTGATAGAGACTCAAGATAGAATAATCCATTTCTCACACTTCATGTTCATCAATATGATTGACATCAAATGTATTCAAGGGTGGATTATTTCTTACTGATGTACCCAATAAATGGTTCAATCTTCTTCCTTGGGTGAAATTTCCCTTGAGATTTTTTATAAATTCAAAATAATTTTATCCATTTCTCTCTACACGTTCTTGGCATTATTGTAGGAGCAAGTATGTTCACTAATTAGGATAGTGAATTGAACCCTTGTCTTATGATTTTCAATAATAAATTTATGCACATTCATCAACTACTTACACAAATCCAACAAGATTATCCTAGAACTTGTGTATTTTGGGAGTTGATATGTAGTGATGTAGAAACATTCCTCTGATGTATGTAATTATGGAGAAATTGATAAACCAATTTCCCCATTGTGTTATTGGCTTGATGGTCTCCAATGATATTCTTTTATTAAATTCATTTTCCAAGACTCTAAATATGAAACACAAATTAATCATTACCCCTATTAAATAATTTTTTCTCTCCTTTAATTCTAATCGAGGATAAAATTTGTACACTTTTCTCTCAACCAACCCCATCATGCTAACTTTGGTTAATCCTAAGAATATTTCTCTCCTAGCTAGTAGATGGATGAGGTATAAGGCCCTGTGAAAATTTCTACTATCATGTACCTTACTCAACTAATCATCCAAATTATTACTAACTATGGTACTAATCAATTTGTTTGCCATTTGATAGAAAATTAAAAATAATATCATGGAAATGAATATTTTGTTGTTGGATTAGCCACTATTATGTTCAAAATGGTAACCAAATAATTGATATATTCATTGAATTCACTTCTGTGAATGATTTTGTCCATTCATTGGTGGAATCTCTCCCCTTAGGGTAAGTGCACAAAGATGACGAGACAAAAAGGGGTCTTAAGTGGCCACTTTTTTTCTACAATTAGAAAATACTGACCTTGGATGAGAAATTTGAGGATAGTTACACTCAAAAAAATTAGATGCAAAAAAACAAGGGTCATAGTGCTCCGAGTCTACTTTCTATACTACTATTTAAAAAAAACTAGTAGAGATTAAGGGGTTCAAAAAAGGGAGCCACATAAATTGGTGTATTTTTTGTCAAAAAAATAGAACATAGCTCTGTTGTGGCTCCCTCAAAAGGTTAGCTTTTTTTTAGTATTTTTAAAATTGCTTCAGTGATAATTTTTAATTAATATATGATTTTTTTACTAATTTTGAAAGTGGACATCCTAAAAAATAGAAATTTTGTCATGCTACCCCTATAATTTTTGAAAACTAATTCAAAAATAATTTTTTTAATATGTGTAGAATGGAGTCTAGTTTATAAAAGTGTAATATATTTAAAATTTCAATGAACGGTAAAAAAATAAAGTAAAAAATATCAAACATTGGTTTTTGACAAGAAATGGACACGAAAACAAAAGAAATTAAAGATGAAATCCTTAACATAGTCAAAATGTGAAAACAATTACAGAATTAAATAGCTAAGAGAGAGCCTAACATTACCTAGGTGTTTGATTTACTTAACCTTGAAACACATGCAAACTTAACGATTAACATGAACGAGATTATGTGAGATTTTATAGAATATGCAAAAATGTCTTTAGACATTGGGAAGGCACTTCAAGCCTTTGGGTTGGAAATCAAAAGAAAATTCAAGCCAAAGGCTTGGGGATTCCCAAAGCAAGACATAATGCAAGTGTGTTATAATGCGCTCGCGTTATGTCTTGATTTATGTTTTTACTTATGTTTGCTTTGTCTTGCTTTACTTTTTGGATTCCCAAAGCAAGGCATAATGCAAGTGTGTTATAATGTTCTCGCATTATGGCTCGCTTGAAATTTTTTTTGTGTAAGTTTGTTATTTGAATGTTTTTTGTATGTATGTTTGTATATATTTGTATGTATCTATGCTTGTATGTATGTATGTTTGTGTGCTTGAATGAACATGTATGTATGTATGTATGTATGTATGTGTATGTATGTATGTATGTATGTATGCATGTATGTATGTATGAATGTATGTATTTATGTATGTATGTATGTATGTATGTGTGTATGTCTGTATATGTATGTATGTATATATGTATGTATGCTTGTATGTATGTATGTATGCATGTATGCATGCTTGTATGTACATGCATGTGAGGATTTTGGGCTTAGGGTATATAAGGGTGAGGGTATAGGGTATAGGGTTGAGGTTTGAGGTTGTAGGGTTTAGGGTTTAGGGTTGAGGGATTAGGGCTTAAGTAATAGGTTTAAGGTATAAGGTAGAGGGTTAAGGGTTTATAGTTGAGGGATAATATTTAGATTGTTGAGTGTATAAGATTAAGTGTGTAAGGTATAGGGATTAGGGTTTAGAATATTAGGTTTAGGGTTTATGGTTTATGGTATGGATTGAGGGTATATGACATAGGGTGAAGGGTTGAGAGTGTATGGTTTAGGGTTTAAGTATAAGGTTGAGGGACAATATTCAAGGTTTATGGAATAAGGGTGAGGTAATAGGGTATAAGGATGAGGGTTGAGGTTGTAGGGTTCAAGGTTTAAGGTATAGGGTTGAGGGCCGAGGGGTTAGGGATTAAGTATAGGGTTGATGGTTTAAAATTGAGGGATAATGTTCAAGTTTGAGTGTCTAAGGTACAGGGATTAGAATCTAAGGTTGAGGCTATAAGGCATAGGGATGAGGGTTGAGGGAATAGGGCATAAGTATAGGGTATAGGGTATAGGGTAGAGGGATAATATTTGGGGTTGAGTGTCCAAGGTTAAGTGTATATGCTATAGGTCTATTAGGGTTTAATATATTGGGTTGACAAATTAGGGCTTAAGTATATAATTGAGGGTTGAGGTTGTAGGGTGTAGGGTTGAGGGTTTAAGGTTTGAGGGTTTAGGGTTGAGAGATAAGGGTTGAGGGTTAAGGGTTTAAGGGTTGAGGGTTGAGGGTTTAAGGGATAAGGGTTTAAGGGTTGAGGGTTTAAGGGTTGAGAGTTGAGGGTTTAAGGGTGGAGGGTTGAGGGTTAAGGGTCTAAGATTTGAGTATTCAGGTTTTAAGGGATTAGGTTTAGGGTTTAAGGTTTAAGGGTTGAGGATTTAGGGATAGGTTTTAGGTTGGTTGAGGGACGGCCTTTTATAGGTTTAAGGGATTAGAGGGTTGAAGAGATTAGGGTTAAGGGTTGAGGTTTAAGGGTTGAGGGATAGGGATTAGGGTTCAATGGTTGAGAGATTAGGGTTGAGGGTTAAAATTTAAGGGTTGAGGGTTTAGGGGATTAGGGTTTAAGGGTTGAGGGTTGAGGGATTAGGGTGATAGTTTAATGTGTAGGTGTGGTAGGGTGAGGGTTTAAGGTTTAGGATTTAAGGGTTGAGGTTTGAGGATTGGAGGGTCGAGGGTTGCAAAGGCTTGAGATTTGTGGAGTTTTAAAGGTTGAGAGCAGAGGGTTTAAAGGTTGAGGGTTGAGGGTTTAGGATAGGGATTAGGTTTAATCTATAGGCTAAGGTTTAAGGGAGGGGTTAAGGCTGGAGAGTTTAAGTGTTGGAGGCTTGGGGTTGGAGGCTGAGGTTTTAGGGTTTAAGGGTTGAGGGTTGAGGGTTGAGGGTTTAAGAGTTGAGGGTTGAGGGTTTAAGGGATTAGGTTTTAAGGGTTGAGGGTTAATATATTAGGGATTAAGGTATAGGGTTGAGGGATTGGGTTTGAGGCTTAAGAGATTAGGGTGTAAGGTATAGGGTTGAGGGATTAGGGTTGGGGTTTAATGTATAGTGTAGAGGGTTTAGGGTAGAGGGATTATGGTTGAGGGTTTAGGGTATAGGGTTGAGGGTGTAATGTATAGGGTTGAGGGTTTAAGGGTTGAGGATTGAGGGATTATGGTTTAAGGGTTGGTGTTTGAGGGTTGAGGATTGAGAAATTAGGGTCGAGGATTGATGGTTTAGGGTTTAAGGTATAGGGTTGAGGGTGTAATTTATCTAGGATAGAGGGTTTACAATTGAGGGTTCAAGGTTGATAGATTAAGAGTTTAAGGGTTGAGGGTTGAGGGATTAAGGGTTTAAGGTATAGGGTCAAGGGATTAGGGTTAAGGGTATAATGTATAGGGTGGAGGGTTGAGGATTTAAGGGTTTAGGGTTTAATGACTTAAGGGTTGAGGGTATAGGATAAAGGGATTATGGTTGAGGGTTTAATGTATAGGGTAGAGGGTTGAGATTTGAGGGTCTAATGTATAGGGTAGGGGTGATCCCACAAAGCTAGTTTACAATTTCTTGGAGATTTTGATTTTTGCTGAAATCACATATTTTAAGAAAATATAATGATTTTCCTTAAAAATTTCCATTTTAAGGATTTCAATTGAAGAGGGTTTGATCAAACGACCTTAGATCAAACCCCCTTAGGTATAACCCCGCTAGTTTTAAACAATACCTACAATGAACTCTCCTTTACACCTATCAAAATGATGACAAAAATTCACTTTTGATTTACCTTTTGGGGGATCAAATGAATTCATTTAAAATTTATTTCAAATGATCATGGCATTCCTCGGAACGAGCTATCCAATGAATATAATTTTAATATGTTTTGAGGGTTGAGAGTTGAGGTCTAATGTATAGGGTAGAGGGTTTATAATTGAGAGTTCAAGGTTGAGGGTTTAATGTATAGGGTTGAGGGTTACAGGATTAGGGTTTAAGGGTTGAGTGTTAAGGGATTATGGTTGAGGGTGTAATGTATCTAGGGAAGAGGGTTTTATTTGAGGGTTCAAGGTTGACAAATTAAGGGTTTAAGGGTTGAGGGTTGAGGGTTGAGGGAGTAGTGTAGGAAAATATAACCCTTGAATTTCACACTTGTTTGGGCTTGCCTTGCTTTGTTTATCCCTATTTATGTCTCAATTGGTCCTATTTTGCATCCACAAGCCTAATAAACTACATCATTTTATGGCTAATCCCAAAAAACATCAAAGGGTAAATGATAATTTAATGATTCTAGTTATGTGTTCCTATTTTTTGGGTCAAGACTAAGATGCCACCTAGGGCGTCTTTGTCCCCTAAAGGTCTTGGGACCTTGATTTCAAATGGACCTTAAATGGGCCCCTCTTTGGAGTCTATGCCCCAAGTTTTAAGACTTGGGACTACAATGCCACCTGGGGCGTTTTAGTCCCCCTTAGGCTATTTTTGGGATTTTATTTCAAATCTTGGCAAGATTTAGCCTCCTTTAGTTAATGATTTCATATGTCAGATTTTTGTGGTGTGATTTTGAGATATTAAATATAGATAAGTATAAATACAAGGTTCTTCCACTCATTTTCTCCTAACAAGAAATCAAGTGCTCTAAGAATTTTATGAGAGGATTCCTAATAGTATAATTGAGCTCATAAGAGAAATTCTTCAAGAATTTGGAGCCATCATCAAGATTCAAGCATCATATCAAGTATATTCTTGCATCATGTGTGTTTTTGAGCTAACATTTGTGATGTAGGGTTTTGATTCAAGCAAGCAATTCAAGTCAAGATCTATCAAGCATTCCTTTGATTCATGATCTAAATTCAAGCTAGTCACCTCACACAAGTTTGTAGATTTTACAACAAGGGTTTGGTGAGTTACAACATAACACTTTTTCCATTCATCATTCCACTTCTTTATTTCATTTCATTTCAAGGTTTATTACCAACAAGTGGTTTGACCAAGGAAAACCCTACTAAAAATCAACAAGTTTTTCATCTCTTGCTTGTTTGTGTTTGCATATTTAGGTTGAAGACTTGAAGATAATTTAAAGTGAAAATTTGTAAATTTTCATTTCAAAGTTGCAATCTTCCCAAAAAATCACCTATAGGCTAGATCTAGAGGTTTCAGGACCTAAGATCTGAGAAGGAGGAAGTATCGACATTGGACCTCAAGATCACATTCAGAGATTTCAAAAATTTCAGACGGGACTAAATTTCCACCTAGGGCATCTTAGTCCACTTGAGGGTATTTTTTAGAGATTCTTTCAAATCCGGTTCCAACATCCGAAGATTTTGCATCTAACCTGAAAAACAACAACAGGACTAAGACACCAGTAAGGGCATCTTAGTCCTCCCTAGCATATTTTTATGACTTCTTTGCATTTTTGGAATCCTCATTACATCTCCAGACTTCCCAAGTAGACACATCATAACTTTCTATTGCATAATTTCATCATTTAGCTTACATTACTAGGTTTTATGAGTTGAATGTTAAATTGTCTTTTTCCAATCTTTTTATTGGTGGTGAGCCTCTAAAAGTTTAAAGAACCCCCTCCTAGGTCTTTCCTATTGGGATTTGACTCACCCTTTGGGTTGGTAGTCAATCCAATTTGGGATCCTAGGACATTATTGAATGACCTAAGGAAAAATAGGGGCATCTCAACCCCTATTTTCATTACGATTCATTTTAGTGAACCCGATGGTTCATTTTGGTGAACCTAAACTTTTAGAACATTCATTTTCTAATTTGGAGCTCATCAAAGTCCTAGATCTAGGTTGCATTCATTCTTGTATTGCATATTGCATTAATGAAAGTGCATCTAGGGTTTCTCATATTTGCATTAGTGAAAGTGTATATAGGTTGCATTTTTGCTTTCTTGCATCATTTTATCTCATTGAAAAACTAAAAAAGTGCATTTTTAATCATCCTAATTGCATTTAGAAACATTTTTATTGCATTCAAAATTGAAAAATTACATTCAAATTTGCATCCAATTGCTTGTCTTTAGTCACTTTTTCTTGCATTCATTTACATAGTTGTTTGTTGCTACACATTAGGTCCCTAGGTAGGAAACCTAGGAACATTGTAAACAACTCATAATTTTTTTTTTTTTTTTTGGAAAAAAAACCTCTGCTGGGACTAAAACGTCCTTCTTGACATCTTAATCCCTTTGTGGGTTTTTGGCTCAAAACTCCGATTGTGTTGTTTTCTTTTTGTTTCACTTTTTGAAACTTCAAAATTTTACCAATAGGACCAAGACACCGTTACTAGCATCTTAGACTCTATTGACTTTGACTTTGCATTTTTTCAGGATTTGAAATTGCTTTTTTGTGCTTCTGTTGGTTGTTTCAGTTTTTGTTACAGTTTGCAAAATTGTTGTTATTTCAATATCTTTCATTACAAGTGTATTTTTTCAATCTTGCATTATGGACATGTGCTTTAGAAAGTTTTGGATATCCCTAAAAAAATTGGTAGATGTGTCAAGTTGTTCCTTTGGTAGCGATCCTAATGACATTGAACACACTTATGCTCAATCAACTCCTAATGCATGTCCTCCTTGTGATGTTGAAATCATTGGAGAACATGAATACATTCCTAAATGATTGTGTCAACAACCTTGAAGCTAATGCATCCTTTTATCCATCAATGAAATAACCAACATGCCCTACAATACCACCTCTTGATATGTTTATTTACTTACACCCTGAAACTGAAACAAAATTTTAACATAAGTTCCCTACAATAGGTGAACCTAGCTCCTCTAAACAAGAAAATAATCCAATCAATCTAGAAGAAACATATGGAAAAGGAATCACAATCTTGAGTAATAATGACATGATACAACAAGTGAACATGAAATTCATCAACTCCTAGAGAAAATACCAACTAATGAAAACACAAAATTGTTAGGATATCAAGATCCCCCTTGCAAAATAATTGCTCCTAAAGAATACCTAAGGCTTCATAGTGATGGTACAGTGATCTTAGATTCTCCTCCTGATATGAGTTTTCTTCTTCCTAAAGAGAAACCAATGATTTATAACAATGACAAGGATGATAGGATCACCTTAGGTCCTCTTCCTCAACCTTCAACTCAAGAAATTAGTGAATATAGCAATCGCAAGAGGCCCTAAGAACTAAAAAAACTAAAGTTCCCTTGCCCACCACCCGAAAGTGAAAGGAAACTACAGTTTATTTTGAACAAAGAACTAATAACATTACCACCAATAAAATATAGACTAGTGCTATATCCCAAAGATGTAAAAGTTCCACATTGTCGATACCACAAAACTTTCAGACATAGTACCGATGAGTTCTAGGCATTCAACTTAGTATTGAAAAACTTTCTATTTGATGGCAATGATTGTCATCCATTGATTACATAGCCTATACCTTTCCATCCTTTGTCATGTAATAGTTGTAGAACATTATATTCTCACTATTATATGATCTTTCTCATCACCTAGCTCAACTCATTCTTGTCTTGCACTCAGTGGGGACAAGAAGTACGTATTCTTGTTCTAGTAATGCATTTGTTGTTGTCCCTATGGTTTGTTATCTACCTCCCACTTATAAAGAATGAGAATGGGGGGAAGATGAATTGCTTTAGGTTGGCTTGCATGTTCCATACTAGTATTTTTCATTATTTCCTTCTCTTTTATGTGATTGCATGTGTGTAATGTGATCCCTCATTATGTTTGACGTTTCCTCTATCTTCGTGCATTCCTCTATTTGTACCTACATTATTCTCTATGTCATAAGGTCTTGAATTTTCATTAGTTTTTACCTTGCATTTTTATGTTTGTCTTGTTTTTTTCTTTTGGGGATGACATAAGGCTTCAAGACACCCAATGTCTCTTCCATGTTGAACCAAAAGGATTTTCATTTTGTTTTTGATCCCTTTGTGTCATTCTTCCAATTCTATATGTATTTAAGGAATGATAACAATTCCTAGATCTCTAATATCATTGCAACAAAGATAGATACTAACTCCGAATCCATAGATCCCTTATGTGTTTCTGGGGGCAACCCTCTTTTCCATTTTCTTTTGCATTTTTGTCTAATTTAAAGTAATTTCTCACAATATGGTGTTTAGCAATTTCTTTAAAGTGGGGGGATAAATTGGCATGATTTCATTTGCATTTTCATGTTCTCATTAATGTCTTAATTGGTCCTATTTTTCATCCACAAGCCTAATAAACTACATCTTTTTATGGCTAATCTTGAAAAAAAATCAAAGGGTAAATGATGATTTAATGATTCTGGCTACGTGTCCCTAATTTTTGGGTTAGGACTAAGATGCCACCTAGGGCGTCTTTGTCCCCCAAAGGTCTTGGGACCCTAATTTCAAATGGACCTTAAATGGGCCCCTCTTAAAAGTTTGTGCCCCAAACTTGGGACTAAGACGCCACCTAGGGCATCTTAGTCCCCCTTAGGTTATTTTCAGGATTTAATTTCAAATCTTGGTGGGATTTAGTCTCCTTTAATTAATGATTGTATATGTCGGCTTGTTGTGGTGTAATTTCAGGATATTAAGCATAGATAAGTATAAATACAAGGTTCTTTCATTTTCTCCTAACAAGCAATCAAGTGATCTAAGAATTTTGTGAGAGAATTCCTAATAGCATAATTTAGTTCACAAGAGCAATTCTTCAAGAATTTGGAACCATCATCAAGATTCAAGCATCATATCAAGGATATTCTTGCATCATGTTTTTTTTTGAGCTAACATTTATGATGTAGGATTTTGATTCAAGCAAGAAATTCAAGTCAAGATCAATCAAGCAGTCCTTTGATTCAAGATCTACATTCAAGCTAGCCACGTCACACAATTTTGTAGATTTTACAACAAGGTTTTGGTGAGTTGCAACATAGCATGTTGTTCATTCATCATTTCCCTCCTTTATTTCATTTCATTTCAAGGTTTAATTACCAACAAAGGGTTTGATCAAGGCAAACCCCCATTTACTAACAATCAACAAGTTTTTCCCCTCTTGCTTGTTTTTGTTTGCATATTTAGCTTGATGACTTGAAGACCATTTGAAGTGAAAATTTGAAAAGTTGAAAAGTTGCATTGCAAAGTTGTCATCTTCACGGAAACTCACCTGCAAGCCAGATATGGAGGTTTCATGACCTAAGATCTAAGAAGGAGGAAGTGAAGACATTGGACCACATTCAGAGATTTCAAAAATTCTAGATGGGACTAAGTTTCCACCTAGGGCATCTTAGTCCTCTCGAGGGTATTTTGAGATATTCTTTCTGATCTGGTTCTGGCATCCAAGGATTCTGCATCTGCCCCAAAAAATAGCAATGGGACTAAGACAACAGTAAGGGTGTCTTAGTCCTCCCTAACATATTTTGATAGCTTCTTTGCATTTTCAGAATCCTTATTAGATCTCCAGACCTCCCAGGTACACACATCATGACTTTATGTTTCATAATTTCATTATTTGCACTCATCATTTAGCTTGCATCACTAGGTTTTGTGAGTTGAATGTTAAATTGTCTTTTCCAAGCTTTTGCTTGGTGGTGAACCCCTCAAAGTTTAAAGAACCCCCTCCTAGGTCTTCCTTATTGGGAGTTGACTCACCCTTTGGGTTGATAGTCAATCCAATTTGGGATCCTAGGACATTATTGAATGACCTAAGGACAAATAGGGGAATCTCAACCCCCTATTTTCTTTACAATTCATAGGGTTTGAGGGTTGATGGTTGAGGGATTGAGGGTTGAGGGATTAGGGTTGAGGATTTAAGGTTTAAGGTTTTAGGGTATAAGGTTGAGTGATTAGGGTTGAGGGTTTAATGTATAGGGTAGAGGATTGAGGATCTAATGTATAGGATAAAGGGTTTATAATTGAGAGTTCAAGGTTGAGGGATTAAGGGTTTAAGGGTTTGGGGTTTAAGGATTGAGGGTTGAGGGATTAAGGGTTTAAGATATAGGTTCAAGGGATTAGGGTTGAGGGTTTAATGTATAGGTTTGAGGGTTGAGGGTTTAGGGATTAGGGTTTAAGGTTTGAATGATGAGGGATTAGGGTTGAGGGTGTAATGTATCTAGGGTAGAGGATTTACAGTTGAGGATTCAAGGTTTAGAGATTAAGGGTTTAAGGGTTGAGGGTTGAGAGATTAAGGGTTTAAGGTATAAATTTGATGTATTAGGGTTGAGGATTTAATATATAGGGTAGAGGGTTGAGGGTTACATGTTGAGGGTTACACGTTGAGGGTCACAGGTTGAGGGTTGAGGGTTTAAGGTTTTAAGGGTTTAGGGTTTAAGGGTATAAGGTTGAGGGTATAGGGTTGATGAATTAGGGTTGAGGGTTAAATATATAGGGTATAGGGTAGAGGGTTTAGGGTCTAATGTATTTAGTAGTGGGTTTATAATTGAGGGTTCAGGGTTGAGGGATTAAGTGTTTGAGGGTTTGGGGTTGAGGGATTAAGGGTTTAAGGTATAGGGTTGAGGTATTAGGGTCGAGGGTTTAATTTATAGGGTAGAGGTTTAAGAGTTTAAGGTTTAAGGGTTTAGGGTTGAGGGTATAGAGTTTAGGGATTAGGTTCGAGGGTTTAATGTATAGGGTTGAGGGTCGAGGATTGAGGTATTAGAGTTTAAGTGTTGAGAGTTTAAGGGTTGAATGTTGAGGGATTGGGGTTGAGGGTTGAGGGTTGAGGGTTTAGGGTTTAGTGTTTAGGACTAAGGTTTGAGGGTTTACAGTTGAGGGTTGAGGGTTAAGAGATTAGTGTTTAAGATATAGGGTTGAGGGATTAGGGTTGAGGGTTTAATGTATAAGGTAGAGGGTTCAGGATTCAAGTTCAAGGTCAAGGTATTAGGGTTGAGGGTTTAATGTATAAGGTAGAGGGTTTAGGGTATAGGGAAGAGGGTTGATGTTGTAGGGTTTAAGTTGGTATAGGGTTAAGGTATAGGGTATAGTGTTAAGTGTTGATGGTATAGAGTATAGTGTTAAGGTATAGGGTATAGTGTATATGGTTAAGGGGATTGAGGGTATAGGGTTGAGGGTTGAGGGTATAAGGCATAAGGTGAAGGGTTAAGGTATTTAGGTTATAAGGAATAGGGTTGAGGGTATAAGGTATAGGGTATAGGGTTGAGGGATTGAGGGTATAGGGTATAGAGATGAGGGTTGAGGTTGTAGGGTTTAGGGTTTAAGGTAAAGGGTTTAGGGTATAGGGTTAAGGTATAGGGATGAGGGTTGAGGTTGTATGGTTTAAAGTATAGGGTTTAGGGTTAGGTATAGGGTATAGTGTTAAGGTATAGGGTATAGTTTTTAGGATTTAGGGTTTAAGGCATAGAGTTGAGGGTTGAGGGTTAATGTATAGGCTTCAACGTATAGGGAGTTATGGAAAAACTTCATATCACATGCAAAATGAGACATAAATAGCACTTACAAGACATCATAATTTCTCAAAGAAAGGTATCATATATGTACCTCAACCCAACCCTCTATTAACACATGATGACGGTAAAAAAACCTTTACAGAATCAACTTTTTCAAAATACGAGTGCACTTTGAAAAAGTTGAAATTTGGTTGTTTTTAGAGTAAGCCAAAACACACTCCATTATAATGTGAGCACATTTTGTCTTAATCTAAAAATGATAAAAAATGGCAGGACACCCGCAATCCAGGCCCACATGCTCTATTATTCTCTTGCTTATACGTGTTATCCGATAAAATAAAAATCATGTTGTTGGGGAAAGCATATACGGTTTTTACACATTCCACCACCGTTGCACCACCTTTTTCTGGTTTTCCAAATTTGGAAGGAGGAAATAAGATAGTTTTAACATCAAATTTGATTATATGAACTCAATTTTTCATGTTTGTAGTGTTGCAATTTCAATTATGATTTTATTGTTATAATTTCACATTATAGATTGGTTAATTCTATAGCTTTTAGTAATTCTATTAGAGTTATATAGAATTGAACATTGAAAAGGAAGCAAGTTCATGAAAAGCTCAAATTTTTGAGGATTTTGATGCAAGTAGAAAAATAAAGTACACACAATTGGGTATTTTCTCAAATCAAATCTCCGATTTAAGGTATGTCAAGTCTTCATACATGTTCTTTTACATTTTCCTTATTTCTCTTATGTTTCTTTATCACTTCTTATCATACATGCTTAATATAATTCTTTGATTTTGTTATCATGCTGATTTTCGGATTAGATTTTGCTAAGTATTCAAAATTATGAGTGCTCAACATACATAGCCTTAATAAAATTCATTAGATTTTGCTAAGGGATTAGATTAGATTTTGTTAATATAATCAAATGTATCATATTAATCATAAATTTAACTTCATTAGGTCTTTAAAAACTATCTTAGGATAGTCATAGCTTCATTGGGACTGCCATAGCTCCCTTATGATAGTCCTAATGAATATATGACAATCCTAATGAATCTATGAACTCAACATTCATTCTAATTACAATATTTTTTGTGATAGGATTATACAATTTTATGCCTTGGATTCTTCAGTGTAGTTTATGAGGATGCACTTTATTCTTCTATAATCCAATTTATGAATTCTTCAAAATTAACTTTAATCTTGCCTTATTTGGGGTGTAGTAAAGTGTTGTAACACACTTTCACACTTCTCTAGGCTTGTCATTAATAATTGGGCTTTCTTATGCTTTAATTGGCCCTATTTTGCATCCATAAGCCTCATTTATTACATCTTTTGAAGGATAATCCATATACAAATCATTAGCCAATCATAATTTAGGTGTTTCAGGTTTGAAAGGCCCAAATTTAGTGATCTGGGACTCACTTGCCACCTTGGGCGAATGAGTCCCACCTAGATTTTTTGGTCTGAAACTCGGTTTCACATATTTCTAAGCATTTTTAAAAATGGTCCCAAAAATTAAGCCTAGTGGGACTCATTCACCACCTTGGGAGAATGAGTCCCATGTGGCCCAAAATCAAAATTAATTCAAATTCTTGGCAGGATTTTATTCTCCTAGATCTGATGTCAGCTTGTAGTGTTGTAATTTTTGGAATTCTTGCATAATTGAGTATAAATATAAGATACTTTCACCCATTTTCAACTAATAATTTTGTGAGAGCATTCATACTAGAAAATTGAGTTCACAAGAGGATTCAAGCATTCACAAGAGAATTCATGGGCAGATTATCAAGAATTTTAGAGCATTCTTCAAGCATCAATCATCATGTCAAATACTTCATGCATCATGTTTGTCATTGTGCTAATAATTGTGATGTAGGATATCATGATTCAAGCAAGTGTTTCATTCAAGAAAGAGTCAAGATCTACATCCATTAGAGCCATCTCAAGCATATTTGTAGCAGTTCATTGAAGATTTTGGTGAGTTTCAACATTTCCATCTGTTCATTCATCATTCTCCATTAATATTTGGTTTCATTTCAAGGTTTAATTACCAATAAGGGGTTTAACCAAGGAAAACTCCTATCCACTAACCCAACAAAAATTTTCCCTCTCCTTTGTGTGTGATTTGCAGGTCTAGGTTGCACATTTCCTAAGGAGCAAGATTGGAGAAATTTTTTCAAGAGCTCAAAGTTGTCAACAAGCCTTGGAGATATTTGGAGATAACCTATAGCTCACAAATTGCAGTTTTAGATCTAGAAACAAATCAAGAAGAACGAAGCAGACTAAGAGGCACATATCTAGATTTTGAAATTTTGAAAAAGAAAAAGTTGATTGATTTGCCACAAGTGGTGAATGAGTCCCATTGTCGTTACCTGACAAATATCTTTGTGGATTTAGATACCATTTTTTCTGAAACTAGTTCCTATGTAGTTTTCTAGAAACAAGACTAATTCACCCAACTTGGTGAATGAGTCCCAATCAATAATAAAATTAGAATTTTTAGTGATTCAAACCTCCATCTTGTCATTTTTAATTTTATAGGCACACACCTTCCTTTTTGTAGTTTTCTATGTTGTTCCTTTAACTTTTTCTAGGTTATTTAGTGTTGCATTGCATTCAACTAGGGTTTAGAGTTGCATTTTGTATTTGATATCTTTTCCAAGTCTAAAATTGGTGGTGAACCCCTTATTAGATCATATTCAGTCCCTAGGATAATCCTATTGTAAGATCTCTTTCTCTTTTGCTTTGAGATATCTAGGGTTATCCTTGAGTGGAACTATCTTGAAAGTGGGTGCGACAACACTTAATCACCAACTAAACCCCCCATTTCTAGAGGTTCCATTTTGGTGAACCCACCTTTAGAACATTAAAATTCTGATTTGGATTCCATTGTATCCTGGATTTGGTTTGCATTAACATTGCATTAGGATTTGTATCGGTTAATTTGTATTGTAGGGTTTCAAATCTTGCATTAGTGAAAGCTCACATAGCTTGCATTTTTGGATCTAATTTCATTGAAAATCATTCAAAATATACATTTGCATTTATGATCTAGGTCATATAGAATAAACAACATAAAATTCAATTGAAAATTTTCTAAAAGTTTGGAAAAAATCCATACTAGGAATCATTCTCCACCTTGGGTGAATCAGTCCCTTTGCATATTGTTCACTGCATTTTATGTCATTTAAAGTTTAGTTTCTGAGTTTTTGTTTGTTGTTATTACCTTTCTCTTTCAATTTATAGATCTTTTGTTTCACTAAATTCATTACATCTAGTTTGAATTTCTTTATCTTGTGCATTCCTTCAATTCAAAATTGCATCTAGAAAATTTTATTTCACATTGTTGCATAGTTTAGAATCTGAAATTTACATCATGGATATGTTCTTTAGTAAGCTTTGGATGTCCTTAAAGTCCTTAGTGGATGTGTCAAGTTGTGCTTTTGGACATGATCCTAATGAAATTTACCTTATGCTCACTCAACTTTAATGCATGTCCTCTTTGTGATGTTCACATCATTGGAGAATATGATGACAACATGAATAAGCTCCTAAATAGTTGTCTTAAGAACCCTGAGGCTAATGCATACTTTTACCCATCCATGAAACAACCATGTCCTACAACACCACCTCTTGCGATGTTTGGTTACTTACATCCCAAAATCAAAACAAAAGTTGAACCTAAGTTCCCTATAATAGGTGAACCTAATTCCTCTAAACAAGAAAAAACTCAACCATTTCATGATAACAAACACTCCAATCAATCTAGAAGAAATATATGGAAAATGATTCACAATCTTAAGTAAACAAGAATTTGATACAACAATTGAACATGAGATTCATCAACTCGTAGAGAAAATATCAATTAATGAAAACACAAAAGTGTTAGGATATCAAGATACCTCTCACAAAATAAAATCTCTTGAAGAATACCTAACACTTTGTAGTGATGGTACAGTGATCTTGGATTCTGCTCCTGATATGAATGTCCTTCTTCCCAAAGAACAACCAATCATTCATAACAATGAAAATGATGATAGGATCACCTTAGGTCCTCCTCCTCAACCTTCAACTTGAGAAATTGTTGAATCTAGTAAGTGGAAAAGGCCCTAAACATTACAAAAACTAAAGTTTCCTTGTCCACCTCCTGAAAGTGAAAGGAAACTACAATTGCTTCTAAACAAATAACTAATAACATTACCACCAATGAAATATAGGCTCATACTATATCCTAAAGATGAAATATTTCCACATTATGGATACCACATAACTATTGGACATAGTACTGATGAGTGTCATGCATTCAAATTTAGTATTGAAAAACTTTCACTTTGATGGCAATGATTGTCATCAAGTGATTGCATAACATATCATTTTCCACCCCTTGTCATGTAATAATTGTAGAAGATTAAAATTCTCACTCTTACATGACCTTTCCCATCACCTACCTCGGCTCATTCTTGTCTTACACTCAGTGGGGATAGGAAGTAGATAGCCTTGTCCTAGTAATGCATTTGTCATTGTCCCTTAGGTTCCCTGTGGGTCTTCCGCTTATACAAACTAAGATTGGGATGCATACAACTTGCTCATAGGTTGACCCGCATGTTCCTTACTAGTCTTTAGCATTATTTCTTTTTCATTTTATTTTTTGTGATTGCATGTGTGTGATGTGATCCCCTGTGTCCTTCTATCTCTCTTTGTGGCATTCCTTTATTTGTACCTTCATTCTTCTTTATGTCGCAGACCTTTCGCTTTTCACTCTTTATCTATTTCTCTTGTCTTTTTTTCCTTTCGGTGATGACGCAAGGTGTCGATATATTCATGCCTCTTCCATGTTTACCAAAAGCTTTTCCTTTTATTTTCTTCATTTCTTTTTCACTTGTCTTGTGTTTTCCTTTTGGGGATGACACAAGGCATTGAGACATTCATGTCTCTTCCATGTTGAACCAAAACCTTTTCCTTTGATTTTCTTTATTTCTTTTTCATTTGTCTTGTGTTTTCCTTTTGGGGATGATGCAAGGCATCAAGACATTCATGCCTATTTCATGTTGACCCGAAAGGATTGTTTTTTTTTTTTGCTCTCTTTGTGTCATTCTTCTAGTTTGATGTGTATTTGGGGAATGATGACAATTTTGAGCTCTCTTAAAAACACTGCAACATGAACATACTGATAGATCCCTTATCTATTTGGTGTTTTCATTTTGGGGTAAAACCCTCTCTTTTCTTTTCTCTTACATGACATAGTGTTACTTGGAAACATATGATTTGGCATAGGGATTTCCATGTTGGCTCTCATTTCTAGAAAGTATTTATCATTTACTACTTTAAAGTAATTGCTCACAGTATCGTGTTTAAAAATTTATTTAAAGTGGGGGCATACATTGGTATTATTCTTTTGCATTTTCCTTTTCCATGGTTTATGGTGCAATTTTCTTACTTCATACTATGCATTTTTGCTTTGTGGATGAAATTGGGTGTGATATCCTTCAAAAGGGTGAAATCTCTTAGCATATTACATTCCTCTTAGTGCCTTGATGTGACACTGCATACAATATTCCCTAAGTTAAAGACCTCACGTGAACTAAGCATGACTCCTTTGAGCGTTCCTTTCATTTTGCATTTGTAGTTATATGGCCACCTTGTATAACACAACTTGCATGCATGTAGAGCCATCTTTTTTGGTCATGAGCTCCAAGAATATGAAGTTTTTCCTGCCTCACGAAGCTCAAAAACCATTTTTTATTTGGCACCTTATTAAAGTTACCAAGAGGTATAACTTTGGTATGGTTTGAGCAGGAAGCCCAACTAAGGCATGAATTTCCCCATAGCCACTTGCGTGTATGTGTGAGTGCATACCAGCCATGAGTGTATGTGTCTCACCATCTTGAGCTTCTCACCTAATGGACATCCAAGATTTTTTATGCCACATAATGAGTATGTATTTTTTTTACAAACAACCTAGATTTGATCCACATCGTGATGGAAAAATGGTTGAAGCTTAATCCAACTCTCTTTTATTTTTAACTTTTTTCTCTTTCTTCTTTGATAGTGCATGCCTATGCCTTGTTGATGCTATTTATATCATTCTCATGTGTGTTATTTTGTGCCTATGTTGGTTTGCCTTGGGACCTTGAGCTTGGGGGCTTGATCACCCCCCTTTATTTTTGTTGTCTCACCTTATTGGCATTGGTACACTCAAACCCCTCTTGATGTTTGTTCATCTAATTTAGTGTGAGTTTAAAGCAAGTTCATTCTTTCACTAAAGTGGGGGCTAAATGTAGTCATGAAAAAAGTACCCCTTCTACTTTTTCTAGCTTTTTTGGACCCTCCTTGTGATTTAGGCTTAATGTTGCCTTGATTTAGTGTTGTAATGTGGTTGACACATTCAGATTAGGTCCTGGGATCTTGTGAACTGATGGATTTAAATGGTACCTTGCTAAAGTGTTGTGAAGTGTTGTAATATAATTTCACACTTTTCTAAGGTCTTATCAACCTAATAAACCTATTTTTAATCAAAATTAACCATAATATTGCCTTATTTGGGGTGTTGTAAAGTTTTGTAACACACTTTCATAGTTCTTTAGGCTTGTCATTAATAATTGGGATTTCTTATGCTTTAATTGGCCCTATTTTTCATCCACAAGCCTCATTTATTGTATATTTTTGAGGATAATCCCGACAACAATCATTAGCCAATCATAATTCAGGTGTTTTAGATTTGAATAGCCTAGATTTAGTGATCTAGGACTCATTTTCCACCTTGGACGAATAAGTCCCACTTGGATCTTTTGGTCCCAAACTTGGTTTCACACATTTCTAAGCCTTTTTAAAAATGGTCCCAAAAATTAAGCCTGGTGGGAGTCATTCACCACCTTAAGTGAATGAGTCCCATGTAGCCCAAAATCAAAATTAATTCAAATTCTTGGTGGGATTTTTTTCTCCTAGATTTGATCTCAACTTGTAGTGTTGTAATTTCGAGAATTCTTACATAATTGAGTATAAATACAAGGTAATTTCACTCATTTTCACCTAATACTTTTGTGAGAGAATTCATACTAGCGAATTGAGTTTACAAGAGAATTCAAGCATTCACAAGAGAATTCAAAGGTATATTATCAAGCATTCCAAAGCATTCTTCAAGAATCAATCATCATGTCAAAGACTTCATGCATCATGTTTATCATTGCACTAACAATTATGATGTAGGATTTCATGATTCAAGCAAGTGTTTCATTCAAGATCAATTTCATTCAAGAAAGAGTCAAGATCTACATCCATTGGAGCCATCTCAAGCATATTTGCAACACTTCATTGAAGAGTTTGGTGAGTTACAACATTTTCATTTTTCTATTCATCATTCTCCATTAATATTTGGTTTCATTTCAAGGTTTAATTACCAACAAGGGGTTTGACCAAGGCAAACCCCTATCCACTAAACCAACAAAATTTTTGTCTGTCCTTTGTGGGTAATTTGTAGGTCTAGGTTATAGATTTCCTAAGGAGAAATATTGGAGAAAAGTTGTGAAGAGCTCAAAGTTGTCAAAGTTATCAAAAAGCCTTGGAGATATTTGGAGATCACATATAGGTCACAAATTGCAGTTTCAAATCCGGAAACCAACCAGGAAGAACAAAGCAAACTAAGAGGCACAAATCCAGATTTTGAATTTCTCAAAAAGTAGAAGTATCTTGATTCACCACAAGTGGCCAATTAGTCCCACTATATCTTTCTAATAGAGATATTTGTAGATTTAGATACCCTTTTCTCTGAAGCCAGTTCCTATGCATTTTTCCATAAAAAGGATCAATTCACCCAACTTGGTGAATAAGTCCCAATCAGCAATAAATTTTTTTTTTTTAGTGATTCAAACCTCCATCTTATAATTTCTAGTTTTTCAAGTGCACACCTTCCTTTCTGTAGTTTTCTATGTTGCTCCATTAACTTTTCTAGGTTATTTAGTGTTGCATTGCATTAAACTAGGGTTTAGTGTTGCATTTTTCATTTCAATATTCTTTCCAAGTCTAACTTGGTGATAAACCTCTTACTAGATCATATTCAACCCCTACGACAATCCTATTGCAAGATCTCTTTATCTTTTGTATTGAGATCTCTAGGGTTATCCTTGAGTGGAACTATCTTGAAAGTGAGTGTGATAACACTTAATCACCAACTAATTCCCCCCATTTTTAGAGGTTCCACTAGTTACCAAAATTTATCAACGTCCACACCTTTTGTGATGGTTTGATATTTGGGGAAGAAGGGATAGCCCTATTTAGGCATTACTTGTGGGTTTGAATGAAATCACCAACTCATCTATTGGCATCTTAAGATTTTTTTAATGGCTTCTATGAATGTAGGACAACCATAAGCTCATTATGAATGTTAAGTCATTACAAGTTGTCCCTCCTCATGCTCTTTGTTTCCCTCTACATGCAAAATCTTGAGAATCAATGTCCACACCTCTTGTGATGGTTTGATCTTTGGGGAAGAAGGGCTAACCATATTTAGGCATTACTTGTGGGTTTGAATGAAATCACCATCTCATCTAATGACATCTTAAGAGTTATTTAATGGCTTCTATGAATGTAGGACAACCATAGGCTCATTATGAATGTTAAGTCATTAAAATTTGTCCCTCCTCATGCTCTTTGTTTCCCTCTACATGCACAACCTTAAGAATAAATAAAAAATGCCTTAGTTTCATATTCCTTCTTGCCCCTCCTCATGCCCTTTTTTCCCCTTTTCATGCACAAACGTGAGAATCAATAAAAATTTCCTTAGTTGCATATTCCTTGCTACCCCTCCTCATGCCCTTTATTTTCCCTCCTCATACATATTTTGGACTATCATATATTATTTGTATCATAATTTTATGACTAACTTCAGATGTGTGTAAGATATTTCTTTACTCCATAGTATTATGTGGAACTAATCTTTATCTATTTTTCATGCTATAGATATAATTATTCATCATGTTGAGGAAAAAATCAAGGATTCCTCTAAAATAAGACAAGAAAGAAGCTAAGAATACAAAGAAAAGAGAATAAATTAGACAACTTCATGAAAAGAGGAAATTTAACACGATATAAGAAGACATGAAAAATGAAGAGGAACATGAACCAGCAACGAGGTATGGTATTGGAAACACAAAGGGAACGAATGCAAAAAATTCTTGCAATGAGAGATTTGAATCTTGTAGTTAGAGACACATCCTTTACTGCAAGTCAATATGGAGGGACACATCTACCACATCTTGACTTGAAAGTACATAATCACTCACATGTGAAGAAGGAGGTACACCATCTTTCCAATATAATTGAAGGTACACCATCTATCCTATCTCATTTAAATATTAATGAAATTCTTAATGTTGAGGAAATTTTACCTTTGATAACACCTCCAAGAATTTTGTGTAGAAAACCCAAGTTTTTGATTGATATTGATGAGAATATTTTGTAGTCGATAGATGGTAAGATTCCAAAGCGTACTTGTAAAAGATATGATAATAAGATTTGGAGTTTTTTCTTTGAAAAATTAAATGAAACCACAAGATGTCAACTATTTGTTGAAATGATGAAAAATCTAAAGTATAGGTCCATTATGAAGATTATTGGATTGAGAATGTTGGAAGCTTCAAGTGAAAAATCTATTGTGAAGAATATAATGAGTGCATATGAGAGTGTGGGTAGCACCTCACGCGCTAAAGATAGTAATGTCACATGATGTATCATTACATCAACACTAGTAAGTAATCAAACAAATAAGCTTGTCTCATTAGAAAAATAAGTGAAGCATTGAGAATAACTAGAAAACAATTATTGAGTCATTGGAAAGTTCCAAAGAATTGAGGACACTGATGACAATGAATTATGGGAATTCTTAGGTAGAATACCATGAAAAGATAAACCAATTGTTGAAGCATTGAGATCCCTAATTGAAGACTTTTGTAAGAATAACACAAGGGTATCTTTTAATCAAAGAGATGTGGTAAGAAGGAGAATTGGTAGTCAAAACCGTGAGTCACATCCAAAGCATTTTTTGGTAAATTTCCAGAGATGTATTCTCAAGTTAAAATTAATCAAATAATTTTTGAAATGCTAAAGCCTTTCTATGTCACAATAAACCACACATCCACTATGTCTTGTTATAGAGTACATATTGATTTTTCTAACCATTTTAGTGTTTATTGATGAATATGTTTAGACTTGCATACCAACAATGTTTTGTAGGATTTGGCATACATTTCCCACCTACATCTTTAAGAGATTTCATATCAAAAAAATTATGTGAAAGAGAGGAAGATCAATTATTCTACAATAAATTATGCTTATATGACACATGTCAACATTGTGGTGGCTTGCAATGTATGCCAATATGTGAACATATGGAAAGTACACATGTGATTGGGATTGAACTAGTAGAATTCGGCAAGTATAAGATAGTGGCCTACAATACAAAATATGGTAAAGAAGAAAAAGGGCATGATTTGAGTATGAAGGGAATACCCATAGAGCTCGATGGTTGGACTTGCAATTCAAGTTATGAAAGGGCACGTTTCCACTTGGTAGCATAGTTTCAGTCATCAACTTTGCAAAGAACTACAATCTACATCCACAACGTGAGGTGCAATCACAGTATTACAAATCCACACAGGTTGCTCTATTTGTGCACATAGCATTCATTCCTTCTAGTGAAAATATCGAGGATGATAGAAATATTATAAGGGAGTATAATTTTTATATTAGTGATGATTGCATGCATTCGAAAAAGTTTGTGCAAGGTTAATTTTAGGTGTTCTACCATGATTTGGCTAGAAGGGGCATATCATTTCGTCAACATATCATATGGTTGGATAATTGTGCATCATAATTCAAGAACTCATGGATGTTCTATTGGTTGAGCATGATGCATATGTGTTCAACATATGTGGAACTTTTTTGAGTCTGAGCATGGAAAGAGGGAGCATGATGGTGCAAGAGCATGTATCAAAATAGCCATAGCATGGGAAGAGTTAAAGTATAAAGACAATGTAAAGTTGATAGATGTGAAATCAATCATCACATGGTGTAATGCTTTGATGGGTCCAGGTAATGAAGGTAAGTCTTCAACTTGAGTAGAATTTTTTGGTTGATAGATGATACTAACATTGTACAATATGAGGATTGTTGTACACTGACAAGATTAAGTGAGCTACACTCTTTGAGAAGCTCTAATGCAGGTTCATGGAGTATCCATACACGTAAGATGGCATGATTTTGTTCTTCATATATAGTTCAATCCTATAATGAGTGTGGGTCAAAAGAGTGGGTTGATGAATGGTGGTGAAGATGTTTATGCCCACTTGACACTTATTGACTCCCAATGATACTACAACTGACACATATAGAATCATCAGTTGACTTTGATCACATATCAAATCTATTCCAACCAGGTAATATATCTACTTGCATAGTTTTTGAAATTCCTAATGTTATCTTACTTTTTATTTTTATAATGTTGACTAAATTCATATAATTTGATGCACATATCAATGTAGGGCATGTTTATAGAGTTATTACAAATGAAGACAATGAAGAGGGAACAAATTATTACTTGTGTCATTTTGTTAAGGACAAAAATAAATTAGAGGCCCTAGTTACAGATGGAGAAAACATCAAATACCCTAAAGGCTCAATGGTTATTAATCGAGCATGGCTTAGAAGGTACCGAGTTAAGAGTGTCAATGTTTGGTTGTTTCAGGAATTTGACACGCATCAAAAGATTCTTCATTACTCAAACCTTGTAATGGAATCTAGTGTTCATTTGATCAAATATGGGGGTAGACCTTCGAAGAATTTATGTAAGGTGTGTGAGTTTGACCATGAGGCAATACTTGACACAATAAAGAGTAGAGAAAACCCGGATGGTTTTTTGGATTAATTTATAAGTATATAAACTATTTTTGTTTATATGTTTTCAATACTTATTTTGGTATTAATGTATTGGAGTTGATAGTTAAACCTTTTTTTGTCACATTTTAACTTTACTTATGTTTTGGTTCCAAATTTCATATGAGATAGGAAGGACGTATTTCCCCTCTTTAACTTAAATTTTCTCATTTTTTTGCTGCTGCATTTTTACACATATACAAAGAATATTGGGAAAATTATATGCATATTTATGGTAGGCCTATTTAAAATGATACATAGTGGAATTTTTTTTGATAAAAATTATATTCACTATATTTTATTGTGTTTCACTATCAAGTCAAAACGAGACTAAAATGAACTGTCAATACCCCTATTGAAACTCTTCATACAATTCAGTTTGGAAAAAATAGTAGAAGGGTTACAATGATGGAGATAAATGTCATGAAAATGAGATAAATAAAAGGACATAAAGAAAAATATGACCTACACATGCCACTATACAACCAAAAGGTCAACATAACATAGTAGGGCATGATAAGGAAGGCATTAGTAGTAGATTTATGAGGATAAAAGTATTAAGGTTTGAATGATAGTTATGAGAGGGAGGTTATATTATAGTTCAAGATGAAAATATTGAAGATAAATAAATTTATTAAAGAGAAAAATGATTTTCATAATATACCTCTCCAATTATGTTTCCTTCACTTTTGCATTCCTTGAAACAAAAAGGGATATGTATAGGATACTAGAGATTATAGATATTTTGGCAACATAGGTTTGAATACCCATCTCTATTGACATCTCTACCTTTTTCATTGCACTTTGAACAAACTATTATCAACTGCAAGATTGATGTATCCATTGTAAATTTCCCATTCATTCACTTTGAATGGAATCTTATCTTGCAAGATTGATGTATCCATGTCAATATTCACATTTTTTGAAAAAAATGAATCATTTTTAATAACCGTAATATTTTGTCTTCATTTTATTCTTGATATTTTAAAGATTATTCTCTAAGATAGGGTTGTCATATGCTTCTATTTATTCAGTCTCAGTTGTAAAGTGTGCATTCTCCATCACACTAACAACTTATTCCTTTATAATTGAAAGGTTCATATTTAGGTTATGTCCAAGTTGATCAACAGTAGTAGCACCTAGTGCTTGGGAATGACTATGTTCTCCTTCTTGTGTAATGATAGACTCCTTTTTGACACCCCTTAAGATGCCTCTATGCATGCAGTTTAAAGTTTCAAGGTGACTTATTTTTTGTTCGGTTTGTCATTCAACCAAAGTAATAGTTACACATGTTTTTATGGGTATATGTTTTCTAGGGAAGGTCCTATTTTACACCCAAACATGCCAAACATTATTGGCTACATTGCACCAACAATTTATCTGAAGAGACCAAAGTCCAAAAAAGTAGCAAAATTTTAAGAGATCTTTCTTAGAAACCATGTCAATTACAACCATTCTATTTGAAGTTACATATTCATGTAGAGATCCTCTACAATGACATCTCTCAATTTTTTATATCTCCAATCCATTTTCCCATGGTGACGAGTTTTTAATTGATGGAAATGGTGTCAAATGTATGCAATGTAAAGCTGCAAGGTGGTGTGATTTTTGTTATGTTCATCGTGTGAAAAAATTGACAGTTCCAACACATTTGGATGCGTAGGTTTATGTTATTCCAAGTCTTTTTTCATACCCTAGCATGCCATAATGTTTTAGGCTACATTGCACCGATGATTTCTCTTAAGAGACAAAAGTGTGAAAGGGCAGAAATTTTTTATGAGCATTACTCATAAAACATGACACTTAGAAAAATTATGTTTGATGGTATAAGATCATTTAGGGATCCTCTACAATAACATCTCTCATTTTTTCATATCTCCAATCCATTTTCCCGTGGTGACGAGTTTTCCATTGACAAAAATAATGTCAAATGCATGCAATGTAAAGTTGCAAGGTGGTGTAATTTTCATTCTATTCGTCATGCGACAAAATTTATAGTTCTAACACATCTAGATGGATAGGTTTATAGTAGGACAAGTGTACTATTTTATGCCCTAGCATGCCAGAACATTGCAGGCTACATTGCATTGATGATTTCCCTTAAGAGATCAAAGTGTGAAAGGGCATCAAACTTTGACAAGTTGTTACTCAGAAACCATGGAACTTAGAAACATTTTTTCTAAAGGTACATGATCACATAGGGCCCAATAGACTCTCTCAAATTTTCATATCTCCAATCCATTTTATCGTACTGGTGAGTTTTTAGTTGATGGAAAAAACATCAAATGCGTGCAATGTACATATTTTTTGCTTTGTTCATCGTGCGACCAAACCGATAGTTCCAAAATTTTAGATGGGTAGGTTTACACTAGGGAAGGTCATGTTTCACACCCCAACATGTTGGAATGTTGCAAGCTACATTGTATGGGTGATTTCTCTTAAAAGATCAAAGTGCAAAAAAAAAACTTTAACGAGCTCATTATCAAAATTGTGGCACATACAACCATTATGTTGAAAGATACAAGATCATGTATGGCCCATATAGAATAATCTCTCTTGGTTTTTCATATCTCTAATCCATTTTCCTATGGTGACAAGTTTTCAGTTAATGAAGAAAGCATAAGATAAATGTAGTGTAAAGTTGCAAGAAGGTGTAATTTATGTTTTGTTCATCATGTGACCAAACTAATAATTCCAAAATCTCCACATGGGTAGGTTTATGCTAGACAAGGACCTTTTTTACACCCCAACATGACAAAATGTTTCGAGCTACATTACACTAGTAATTTCCCTTGAGAGACCAAAGTGCGAAAGGGCAACAAACTTTGACGAACTGTTTCTAAAAAATTGTGGCACTTAGAAAATTTGTATATGAAGGTACTGGATCATTTAGGGTCCCTCTACAATAAGATCTCTCAATTTTTCATACCTCCTATCCATTTTCCCATGGTGATCAGTTTTCAGTTGATGGAAAAAGCGTCAAACACATGTAGTGTAAAGTTGCAAGGTGGTGTAATTTTTGTGTTGTTCATCATTCAGCCAAATCAATAGTTCCAACACGTCTAGATGGGGAGGTTTACACTAGGAAAGGTCATTTTTCACACCCCATCATGCTGAAACATTTTGGGCTACATTTCACTAATGATTTCTCATAAGAGACCAAAGTGTGAAAGGGAAACAAACCTTGATAAACTATTACTCAAAAATCATGGCACTTAGAAACACTGTGTCTAAAGGTAAACGAGCATGTAGGGCCCCTATACAATAACCTCTCTTAGTTTTTCATATCTCCAATCCATTTTCCTATGGTGATGAGTTTTCATTTGATGGAAAAAAGAGTCAAATACATGTGTAAAGTTGCAAAGTGGTGTAATTTCCGCTTTGTTCATCATGCAAACAAAATGATAGTTCTAACATGTCCATATGGGTAATTATATGCTAGGAAAGGTCCTATTTCACACCCTAACATGTCATAACATTTCAGGATACATTGCAACAATGATTTCCCTTAAGAGACCAAAGTGCAAAAGGGGAAAAACTTTGATGAGTTGTTACTAAAAAAAATGAAACTTAGAAACATTTTTTTTGAAGGTACAGGATCATATAGGTCCCCTCTATAATAATCTCTCTCGATTTTTCATAACTCCAATCTATTTTCCCGTGGTGACGAGTTTTCTTTTGATGGAAAAATCATCAAATGCATGCAGTGTAAAGTTGCAAGGTGGTGAAATTTTCATTCTATTTGTCATGTGACCAAATTGATAGTTCCAACACATTTGGATGGGTAGGTTTACACTAGGAAAGGTCCTATTTTTTACCCCAACATGCCAAAAAATTTTGGGCTACATTGCATTGGCGATTTCCCTTAAGAGACCAAGGTGTGAAAGGCCATAAAACTTTGATGAGATGTTACTTGACAACCATGGAACTTAGAAATTTTTTTTTTTAAGGTACAAGGTCACATAGGGCCCCTCTATAATAATCTCTCTCGATTTTTCATATCTGCAATCCATTTGCCCGTGGTGACAAGTTTCCAGTTGATGGAAAAAGTGACAAATGCATGTAGTGTAAAGTTGCAAGGTGGTGTAATTTTTGTTGTGTGAACAAACCAATAGTTTCAACATGTTTGGATGGATAGATTTATATTAGGTAAGTTCTTTTTTTGCACCCTAGGATGTCAAAATGTTCTGGGCTACATTGCACTAGTGATTTCCCTTAAGAGACCAAAGTGTGAAAGGGCAACAAAATTTGCTGAGTTGTTACTCAAAAGGTGTGGCACTTAGAAAAATTCCATCTAAAGTTAAAATATCATATAGGACCCCTCTACAATAGTCTTTCTTGATTTTTCATATATCCAATCCATTTTTCCATGGTGATGAGTTTTCAATTGATGGAAAAAGCATCAGATGCATGTAATGTAAACTACAAGGTGGTGTAATTTTGGTTTTGTTAATCTTGCAACCAAATTGACAATTCCAACACATTTGAATGGGTAGGTTTACACTAGCCAAGGTTCTGTTTCGCACCCCAACATTCCAGAACATTTTGAGCTACATTACAACAAAAATTTCTCTTAAGAGACCAAAATGCGAAAGGGTAGAAAAAATGGACGATTTGTTACTCGAAAATCGTGGCACTTAGAAACATTTTTTTTAAGGTATAAGATTACTTAGGGCTGCTGTATAATAACCTCTCTCACTTTTTCATATCTCCAATCTATTTTCCTGTGGTTACGAGTTTTCAGTGGATGGAAAAAGCGTTAGTTGCATTCAAAATAAAGTTGCAAGATAACCAAATTTGTGTTTTGTTCATTGTGTAGCCAAACCGATAGTTCCAAGTCATTCCACCGTGGCAACAATATTTTAGATGTTCCAAAAAGTGTCAGTTGCATTTAGTAATTTTTTTTCGAGAGGCATTGCTTATATTCTTCATCTCCTGGGGATAAACAAACAATTCAAACATGTTGGGGTGGCTACATAATAAGTCCACTTTATGATTTTTGGTCAACATAGGTGTCTTTATAATCTTATGACTCAATGATCTACGCCAAATAACTAGTATCCTTTGTTGATTAAACTCAATGAAGTCATAAACATTTTGGTGAATATAGGAATAATTTTCTTAGAGATGAATGAATGTGTGGACATGAAGAATACATCTATATTTTTTTAGTGACCAACCAACTAGAGGATGGGTACTTGAATATACTTGAATAAAATTACTGGAAACGTAGTTTAAATTGTTTATACTTTACCTTGAATAAAACTTGATTACATAATTATATGCCAAAAATATGTCATCCAAGACCACAAACACATAATATTACAACAAAGATAATAATTAATCAACAAATATAGGTGAAATGAGTGTGAAACAAATATACATTGAATCTTGTCATTCTATAATGGAGACATCATATTATTATTGAAAACTTGAAATCTAAAAATATAATCCTTAATTAGCTTGTTTTCCTTGTGTTTTCATTAAATTCTTGAGAGATACACATCTTAGCATGTTTTGAATCATTTTATTTATTGCAAGGAAATAATATAGGAATATTTTTTTGAGAACGGATTGGAATAACATTTTAAATTTATAGTTATGTCAAATAAGTATTTATTTATTTAAATAATAATTTTTAATGCAAATATGGATACCATCAATAAAAAGATATGTATTAACCAAATATCCATATAGGCATACACCAATATATGTTGATATAAGTACAACATATATACAAAATAGCCATATAGGCTTACAAGAGTACCATATGGGAATAGAATTTCATGTATATGTAATACAAAATATATGTCCAAAAATTCCATATAGACATACAAGAAAGGACCCTAATAAATAGTCATTCCCTTCCAGGTGAACAAAACATATCACAAGCAGCCTTTGATCTAAGGGAGGATGGAGATGCATATGACAGTTGTCTACTTTGAATTTGAGGGTTAGAACTCCTATTTAACTCTTCATGGAGATGTCTCTATTACAATAAAAAGTATAGACATTAATATATATAAATTCCATTATTATAAATGAAATATTTAACAAAATAATCACATATTGCCACCAAATGATCTCTCTCCTCATCCACAATAGTGACACCCTCATGTTGTGGCATTTCAAGGTCATGTAGCAACCATCTAGATAGAAATTAAACTATAAATCAATAATCATTTTATTTTTCAATAATAAACAGCTAAAACAATGAATGTAATTTGAAATTTACTAATTTTCCTCATACCCCCATCAAAGGCATTGAGATCTCTATTGGAGTAGAGACACCATGCTCCATTTCCCTATCAATATCGGGAGGAGTCTTTTCTTGCATCATCTGAAAATAAAATTACATTATTGAATTACGAAAACTAGAAGAGTGGTGTAGGTCATGGCTTATTAGACTATTGTGTTCCTTGGGATATGTTAATGCATCTAATTCTATTTTAAATCTTTTTTTATGATCATTGGGGATAAATTATGTTGAAGTCCCATGAAGGCGATGATATAATCACCATTATGGAAGATGTGAAATGGTGTGTAATTTTTTTGATCTAAGGTGATGAATTTAGGAGATAGATGATTAAGGTTTGTCATGGGTTCAATGAAAGGATTGGTAATAGGGGTGATGTGATTAAGAAATGGATTTATATGATGGGGGTGATGGAAGGATTGGTGATGGGGATGTTTGAAATATTGTTTATGGGGGTGATAGGTTCAATGAAAGGATTTGTAGTAGAAATTTCCTTGGTGGAACAATGATATGGAATAATTTAATGTTAGGGGAGTGTAACCTAGTGCTCATAGATGTAGTATCCTTATTATTATTATCAAGAAGGTTATTTATGATGCCTTGGAATCACTGGTTTGAATAAATATAAATGTGTTTGAGGAATAATTATTTGTGAATGATAAATAATCTAACTTGATATTTCATGATCTTCGACATACTATTTGTGATGATCTTCCACATAGGATCTTTATTATTTTATATTGACTGAAAAAAAAGGAAACAAGAAGGAAAATCTTTGTGATTTCTATTCAAGTGAAAAGTTTGTTTTGAAATTCCTAGGGACAATTAGGAACAAGGAAGGCAACTTTGAAGATACTAAGATCTAAGACCGGTTTGACATAGATGATAATAATGACAATGGAAAAAGGAGAAACAATGCATAGTGGTATGAATGATAAGATCCATGTAAGGAACAAAAGGAAAAATCATGATAATTGTCTTCATATTAAGACATGTGTAGAGTAGACATGAATCATTTAAGGGACAAGAATTTCTAGAATAGTAAAGAAAAAAAATCATGAAGTGACCAAATGGACATGGTTTAAAGAGAGACAAAAGAGGATAGAATGATATGATGACAAGGCCCCTATCAAAACCATTCATGAAAAACAAAAGGTTGATAGAAGAGATCAATATTGCCTAGAGAAAAAACAAGACAAAACACAATGCATAAGAGCCATATTAGGTAGTATTTAAGTTGGTAGGAAGAAGTTGACAGAGGAATAATTTTTTATAAGTGCATCTTGCATACTAAGGGGTCTCATGAATGAGAAGGCAAGGTTGTAATAATAAGATAACTATCAAAGTAATGTGATAATTAGGAAAAATGAGAAGAAAGGATAGAGTATCCTATCCTCTTGACTATGTACATAGTATCCTCATATCATTAAGAGTCTTCATGAGTATCAATTAAATTTTAAGGGTTTGCATTTTTCATGAGGATAATTTCAAAGTAAAGAATAATCACAAGATGACAGTCCCAGGGACAATCATATCATGCAAGCAAGGGACAATATCATGATTACATAAATAAGTCATGCAAACCTTTATTGATGTAAAGTGCAAAGAATTTTTGAAGTGGGGATACGATCTATGGAAATAATGTAAAGCATGATAGTGAGATGCATGAAAAGAAGCAATAATGAGCACTACCAACTAAGAACAAAAATGATGTAGTGATAGTGAGCAATGAGGGAACCGTGGTCATAATATCTTGATAACAATTCACACCTCTAAAGAAAATCCATTATTTTCATAAAACTTCAACATTCTATTAATATTCATGGGTGAATCAAAAATAAGAGATAACTAAGAAATGGAGTGAGATATCTTCATGGCAGTGGACAATGTAATATTCACATAGGTAGAGTAATTATCACAAGGAGAAACAATGAATAAAGGATAGTGAATGAACAATAAAGGATATAACATAAATAAAGAAATGTAATAGGATAGTTATATAAGACTGAATATGATAGTCTTAAGTCACAAGATGTAATAGGACAATCACATGTATTTCAATACCAAAGAATGCTTCAAGGGATAATTGTGGAAGATGATTTTTTATGAGGAGATACTTTATATGTTTTCAACCAAGATAACTCAAGGTAAAGAGTGCATGATAGTCATGAATGTGGTGCTAGTCACATGAAATACAATGGTATAGTCTCATAGGAAAATAATTTTTTTTAGTACAATGGTATAAGAGGAGTATGTATAGTTTATTATTAAAGAATAGTTTAGGGTGAAAATGTCATTTTAATGATCAAATTCATAGAGGATAGTCCTTATGAAGGGATAGAAAGAGGGAATATATTTTTAAATGATAAGTGGATAGTACCTTGTCTATGGAGTAGATACCATTGAAGATAATTGATAGAAGATGACAATATACAATCAAGAAAGCAAGAGAGTAGTCTTGTATGATGTCAAGCACTTCAAAGGTATAAATAAAATTATACAACCATAACATGAATTTAATAACATAGTCTTTGTGATAAGTATAGTCAACATAGGACAAGGGTAGTAACAAGATAAATATCTTGGTCAACATTCATGAGCCCAATAGTTAGTAGAGAGATGGTATGCTACAAGCTAGTCATGCCATTAGCCTATATTTTTGGAGGTCAACAACATGAAAAAATGAAATTCATAGATTATGAATTGCATAACAACCTGAAATAAAAATAATTAAAAAGTACAAATCATACTTACAAAATATCTAAATCTTCAAGTCATTAAACATTATTTAATTACGAAATATTTTTCATTTATTTTAAAATTATAAATAACCTCTATTACCTGAGTGAAACTTCGATGACCACCTCCACTGGCAGGTGTTGTCGTTGAAGCTCCAAGATTAACCTATTCAACATCCAAAATGAGATATAAGAATACCATTAATATAGGTTTAGCTATTCACATGTAATATTTATAATTATTCAGTATGTACATAGCTCTGTAGTACATGTGGTTGTCTAATAGGGAGGTAGAGGACTGTTGAAAATAGTGTGAACACTATGACCCTAAAATTTCATTATAATCATTCAACTAATTTAGTTAATATTTCATTTCAAAAATGAAATTTAACTAATTAAATTCAATGAACTTGCTAACATTTACTTGACTATCAAGGCCGAATGTGTCATTAAGGAGGGCATCCGTCATCACCATCTCATTAGATGAAAATCTACCTTGGGTGTTGAATAGGACAACTGTGAGGGGGGGTGAATCAGTTGTCACATAATTAAACCTTCAACTCAATCACAAGAACTAATTCTTAATACTGCTTAAATGACTAATCATCAAATGCCAATGTAGAAACTTAAATCCAACACATTAACACAATAACACTAGATTTACGTGGAAAACCCAATAAGGTAAAAACCATAGTGAGGATTAAATCACACTATAGAGAATATAAAAACCGATTACAAAAGGCTCACTGCCTAGAATAAGGCTCACTTCCAAAATAATGACTCACTATTCAGAACAAGGACTCGTTGTCCAACAGGGCTACAACCCAGAGGGCTCACTTCCATAGAGATACAAAGAAGATAAAGAATACTTGTTACAAAGAGACTAAAATCCCAATGCAATAAAGGATTCCACCATAATTACTCATACACATGCATGAATGATAGAGTTCATCTTCTGCTCACTGAATTTGAAAACTTGACATTAAGCTTCACACTGATCTTCCACACTCACATCAAACACACTCAATGAATATAATCAATATCTCATCAAACTACACTTTCTCTTTTCTCTTATTTCCCTTCTTCTTCGCTCTTGTCTCATAGTTCATCATTAACTCATTTTCCATTTATACCATCTTCAAATTTGAAACATATCCAAAGTTGGCCATCCAAATTCAAATTCAAATCAGGTTGATACCAAAAAATCCTAGGGTGGAATTAGAATGAGGGTGACCCAATTATATGCTTCATAAGGACCCAAATAGATCCAACATGCTTCATCAATCTCGAAAGTAGCATTTCATGAAATTTCGGCCAAACCAGTGTAAAACACATAGAAAAATTAAGCAAAAACCTTCCAAATGCCAAAAATATCTTCAATGGAATTAGGGCAACACAAATATAGAACCCCAAGTCATAAGAATTCATCAAAGAGAAATCTAGAGCAAGAAACATTTCTCTCGAACCTCAACCAAAACCATAAAAAATCATAGTTCGCAACCGGTGAGCACAACTTGCACTGTAGCACAAACCGACAACCAAAAATCTATATATAGCATCTAATAACAACCATGAACAACATATCGAAACTACATAACCACATGAGAAAATATGGACTAAAACTTGGAGCAACCACTGAATACCAACAACATATCTTCATTATAATTTTCTCAATATCCTCGACATATAAAACCAAAAACAACTAGTTGATAACCAGTTGACCAATTGACATCAATGATAACACCTTCAATCTTTCCACAACACTTTGAAAATTTTCATTCTTGCAAAAATCTACCCCTTTGTCATTGATGGAAACACATGTTGTGAAAAGCCATCAAAGACAACATACTGGCTCTGAATACATTTTTCTATTTTCTCCCCCTTCGAAGATAATCTCTTACATGCTTCTTCTCCCTTTTCTTTCATTTCTTTTTCTTTTTCACATGCTTCTTCTTCTCCCACTTTGAAATCAATGGCAAAGGCAAAAGAATATTTTCCACTGATCTCTCCTTTGACATGAAAAATAGAATACTCACAATGACAACACCTGATACTACTTGCTCCCCTTGAGAGGTAGCCACCAAAACATCAGTTTATAAGAAAGATATAACCATAGATCTACTAGACTAATGCATCTCCATATGCATCTAGTTCAAGAAGGGAAGGGAAATAACCCCTAACTTCTCCCAGAGATACACAAAATTAGCTTTAGGGAGAGCCTACGTGAAAATACTAGCAATTTGATCCTTTGTCAAAACATACTCAAGATTAACTTCATTCTCCATGAACTTCTCTCTCAAGAAATGATACTTGATAGATATATGCTTCATCCTCGAGTGCATCAAAAGATTCTTTGAAATTTTTATTGCACTTGTGTTATCACAGAAAATAGAAATGGGATCATCATGTACCACTGTGATATCTTTCAATGTCGATTTAATCCATAAAACTTGTGTACAGAAAGATGTAGCAACAATATAGTAAACTTCAGTAGTGGACAAAGAGATTGAATCTTACTTTTTTCTTGACCATGCTACCAATCTGCATCCAAGAAATAATGCACCACCACTTGTACTCTTTTTGTCATCTATACATCCAACCCAATTTGCATCTATATCAACACTACGTGTAAAGCCAATATATTTAGGATACCATAATCCATAATCCAGAGTGCCATTCAAATATATAAATATTCTCTTAATAGAAGCAACATGTTTTTCCTTAGGATCTCCTTGAATTCTAGCCACAAGATAGACAACATGCATGATATCCGATCTAGTAGTAGTCAAATACAATAGTTCACCAATCATAGATCTATACTTGATTTGATCAATCTTAGGTGAATTATCATCTTTACCCAATCTACAACCAGTCACCATAGGAGTAATTACTGGTTTGTAGCCATCCATCCCAAACTTCTTCAACATCTCTCTCACATACTTATATTGTGAAATGAAAATTCCTTTCTTTGTTTGATTAATATGTAGCCCAAGAAAGAATTTCATCTCTCCAAACATAGAAATTTCAAATTATTTATTCATTTCTTCTATAAAAATCTTGCACATATTTTCATTTCCTCCAAAGATAATATCATCAACATATACAACTACAATCAAGATTATGTCATTTTCAATCTTAAAGTACAAATTACTATTTGTCGTACCTTTGTTAAAACCTTGGTGAACCAAATACCTGTCTAAACTCACATAAAAAGCTCTAGGATATTTCTTCAACCCATATAAAGCTTTCTTTAATCTACACACCATATCTGGTTGATCTGTTAATTGAAATCCTTTCGGTTGTTCTATATAGAGTTCTTCTAGCTCACCATTCAAAAATTCTGACTTGACATCCATCTAATAGACCATAAAATCTTTATGAGTAGAAAATGACAAGAAAAACCTTATAGCTTCCATTCTTGCTATCAAAGTTTTTTTTTTTGAAAATATATGCCTTCTACTTGTGAGTAACCTTTACACACAAGTCTTGCTTTGTTTCTGACCACTTCTCCATTCTCATTCAACTTATTTCTGAATACACACTTCGATCCAATGATGTTTTTATCTGCCAATCTTGGGACCAATTCCCAAGTCCTATTCTTATCAATATGCAAAATTCATTTCATTGCTTCCTTCCAATGTTCATCTTTACAAGCTTCACTTACAGTCTTCAGTTCTTTCTTAGAAAGTAAACATAAATACACTTCAACAACAACTTTGCTTCTAGTCAATACACCTTTTGTCTTATCTCCAAGAATCTGACTTTCTGAATGATTCTTCTATATATATATAAGTGTCCTAGGGGACATCACCACATCATATTCTTCTCTTTCATTATGTTCATCATGTTTCTCTTGCTAATCTCTTTCTTGTTCTTCCACAATTTCTTCGATTCTTACAGAATCATGTTCATTAGATACATATCCATCAATTTCAATAAAATTCTTTGTTGTCTCATCAATCTTCACATTCGATCTCTCTACAACATTCCCTAGTATTTTATTGAAACATATGTATGCCTTTATTTTAGTATAATATCCAAGGAAAATTTCTTCATCACTTGTTGTATCAAAATTTCCCAAAGTTTCTTCATCTATTTTGATATAACATTTGCTTCTGAATACCTTGAAATATTTAATAGTATGAATTCTTCCATGTCATAGCTCATAGGGAGTCTTTGTAATATTTTCTCTTGATTGAACTTGATTGAAAACATAAACAACAATATGAATAGCTTATTTCCAATAAATTTATGGTAAACCAACCTCAGTAATCATTGACCTATAATTTTTTTGAACTGTTCTATTTTTCCTTTCAACAACTCCATTTTGCTGAGGAGTTCTCAGAGAAAATAATTGTCTCTTTATTCCATACACATCACAAAAAATATTAAACTCATGGGAGGTGAGTTCTCCAGCTTTTTCAAATCTTTTATCTTTAAATTCACTTCATTTTCAACCATTACTTTGAATGCCTTGAATCTATCAAATGCATTTGATTTCTCTCTAAGAAATGTAACCCATGTATATCTAGAATAATAATAAATTAAAATCATAAAGTACCTTTCACCAAGTAGGCTTCTCATTCTTGTAGGACCAGAGATATATGTATGAACTAAATCCAATAGTCCGATAGTAGACTGTTCCTTCGATCTGTAATGATTTCTTACTTGCTTTCCAAAATGACAATTGCTGTAAATAACATTAACAAGCTTTGTAATTCTTGGTAAATCTCTCACGACTCGAACAATAGTGATCCTTTCCAAGTTATCAAAATTCATGTGACACATTCTCCTATGCCATAACCAGCTATCATTTATCTGTCATAAAGCATTGTCCATCAACACCCTTAAGTTGATAGATATTTCCTTCATATTTCTTTCCTATAGCAATCGATGTTCCAGATTTTTTTTGGATCTTGCATTTCTCATCCTTAAACACAATATCATATCCTTTTCTACACATATGACCAATTCTCAACAAATTATGCCTTCAACCCTTAACATAGTAAACATCATCAGTATGATGGGTGCCATCAAAACTTACTGAACCTATGCCACAAATTTTAGCACCAGTATCATATCCAAACATAACCAAGCCTCCATCATGTTTTTCAAGCTTAAAAAAATTATTTTCATCACCAATCATGTGATTTTAACAACCAATCTCAACTACCCAATAATAATTCTCTTGTTTAGCATGTAGGGTAGAGATAATCGTACCTTCATTTTTCTCCTTCTCTGGAGGGCTTTCCTTTACCTGTTTTTTAGAATTAGTAGAAGTAGGTTCATCCTCAATCACCAAGAAAAAGCATTCATTATCATCAGTATCTTCATATTCTAAATCCTCATTAGATATACTAGCATTCTCATTCACACAATAAGCTCTGTTAATCTTCTTTCCTTTCTTTTCCTTCTCATATCTTTGTTTAATCATCAAAGTTCTCTTCATTCAAATATTCATATTTTTTAGCTTTAAAAGCAGTCTCTGATTTGCTTCCATTCCTTAGACTCGACTTCCTCATCTCATAAGATCTCAAAAATCCTAACAATAGATCCTTAGTATAGGTCTTATAATCTATAGTCTGATCAATAGCAGTCACCTTCTCACTGTAAGCATCAGGTAGAGTTCTGAGAATTTCTTTAAAATCTTGGTTTAATCTAAAATAACACCAAGTCCTCTTATTCCAACCACTATCTTATCCAATATCTAAACATAAGATTTAAAATTCTCATCTTCAGACATATGTAGAAGATCAAACTATGTCTCCAAATTTTATAATTTTGCTTCTTTAACTCTTTCATCACCATCATGCACTCTTTCCAATGCATCCTAGACTTCCTTAGCCATCTTCAAATTTTATACCTTAATCAACTCAGAATTTACAAGACTATTCTTCAATATATACTTCACCTTATTGTTCACTTCATGTGCTTTGATCTCTTCAGGCATACTCAAAGCATTAACAGGAGGAGTGTAGGGATTCTTGTAAGCTTTCTGCACATCATATCCACAATACTCTAGATATTCTTCCATCAAAACTTTCCAAATACCTTAATTAGTTCCATCAAACCTCGAATAATCATAAACCATTTTTCCAACCATCCCATACCTACCTCAAGTGGTTAAGCTTTTCACCAAAGAATCGAGCTCTAATACCAATTGTTGAATAGGACAATTGAGAGGGGAGGTGAATCAATTGTCATAGAATTGAACCTTTAACTCAATCATCGTAACTAATTCTTAATAATATTTAAATGATTAATCATCAAATGTCAATCTAGAAACTTACATCCAACACATAAACACAATAACACCAAATTTATGTGGAAAACCCAATAAGGGAAAAACCACGGTGAGGATTAACTCACACTATAGAGAATATCAAAACTGATTACAAAAGGCTCACTGCTAAAACAAGGACTCACTGTCTGGAACAAAGACTGACTGTCCAACAGGGCTAAAATCCAGAGAGCTCATTGCCACAAATATACAAAGAAGACAAATAATACTTGTTATAGAGAGACTAAAATCCCAATGCAACAAAGGATTCCACCACAATTACTCATACACATGGATAAATGGTAGAGTTTTCCTTTTGCTCACTACATTTTCGAAAACTCAACATTAAGCTTTGCACTAATCTACCACACTCGGATCACACACACTCACTGAATAGAATCAATGTCACATCAAACTACACTTTCTCTTTTCTCTTATCGATCTTCTTCTTCACTCTTGTCTCATAGTTCATCATTAACTCATCTTGCATTTATACCATCTTCAACTTTGAAACATATCCAAAGCCAACCATCCAAATTAAAATTTAATTAAGGTCAGCTCCAAAACATCCTAGGATGGAATTAGAATGATGACAACCCAAGCATACGCTTCATAAGGACCCAAATAGATCCGACATGCTTGATTAATCTTGAAAGTAGTATTTCACACAAGGTCGGACAAACCAATGTAAAACACATAGAACCATTGAGTACGAACCTTCCAAATGCCAAAACTATCTTCAATGAAATCAAGGAAACACAACTCTAGAACCACAAGTCATAAGACTTCATCAAAGAGAAATCCAAACCAGCAAAATTTCTCTTGAACCTCTACCAAAACCACAAAAAATCATAGTTCACAACTGGTGAACACAACAGGCATTGTAGAATGAACCAACAACCAATAATATGGATATAACATCTACTAACAACCATGAAAAACATATCTAAATCGCACAACCATAGGAGAAAATCTAGACCAAAACTTAGAGAAACCACTAAATACATACAACATATCTTCATTACAATTTTCTTAATATCCTCGACATATACAACAAATAGAAAATAGTTGATAACCAATTGGCTCGTTGAGATCAATGACAATACCTTCAATATTTCCACAAAAATTTCAATCTTTTCATTCTTACAACACTGGGCACCTACATCCTAACTATTTATGAGATTATAAATACTAAGTGATTGTCAAGCCTGATAAAAATGAGGTGAGACTATACTCCCCAAAGACTCACTCGACTCACCCTATGCTAGAGGACTAGTATGTTGTATGAGGCTCTAGCTGAGGGAACTAATAACCTAAAATGTATCCACCTAATCACTCTCCTTAACAACATAAGGGATATTCGCATTCTCATACACTAGTCTAGAGAGTGATTGTCTCATTGGCCACTGCATCAATATGTTCCCCTACTCTATCCTTTGCGGAGCACCCACCTCTACCCTGAAAATCCTGCATGTCAAAATAGTTTAGGATTTTATTGAGGACAAACTCATAGTAGAGTTTCCTCAAAAAATATTGTGGCACCTCATTTTTGTTGCATGGAGGATGGTCAAAAACCATCCACCACCATCTCCAAAAAGTGTGCTTTATCCCTTGGTGGTTGCACTAATGGATAAGGAACCTCTTGCTTGAAGGAGGTAAAGGTTGATTCATTCTAGGGTTCATGAATAGTGTACAAGAGTCAATATTTGTAATTTTTTCATCTTTAACTTATTTATATGATAATTTATCTGTATAAAATTTTCTAAACTCGTATCTCTTCTCTAACCAACTACTTATTTCCTTGCTAATTAAATCTACATGTGATATTATTGATTCAAGTAATTTAGCAAGCGTGGTTCTATGTGAGGTTGTGCCTATAGGATCTCTCAACCTTGCAATTAACTCAATTTTATTTTTGTTATTTTTTGTCACCAAAAATTGTATACTCTTGAAGAAAGAGGCAATTTTGTGCCTAATTTGGTCTTATTTTAGACACCCTTGCATCAATCACCCCTTAAAATAGAATTTATAGGCCCCTAAGACTCATTATTTTGGATCTTGAGGGTGATTCCACCCATAAATCATACAAAACCCGACAAACAACATTCAAATTATTCAAATTCTAGAAAACCCACCTCAAAAACCCCTGGTGGGACTAAGTTGCCCAAGGTGGCGACTTAGTCCCTTTTGGGGAAATTTTCAATTTTGAGCAGGAAAATCATCAACTTAATAAAAATTCCTAATGGATGTCAACCTCTTAGGTCTAAATAATGGGAAATTAGGTATTGATGCGTATAAATACATGTTTTTAGGTCATTTTTCACAAGCAAATTCAAGAGTCAAGTGTTGAATATCTTTCACAAGAAGACTCATTAGTCTATCTACAACAAAGTTGAATCTTAGGGCAGCAAGCTAGGGATTTTTTAGATCTTCAAGCTCACTTTTTGTCCAATATCTCACATTGGCAAGGGTTGATCATGGATGTCTATAGATAATCATAGATAAATCTAGGTTGATGAGGTGCAACTAGCTATCAAATAAATCATAAAGAATTGTTTTCAAAGTGATTCCATCTTCCATTCTCTCTCTATCTTCAGTCTAAGGAAGGTTTGCATGTCATTAAGATTCATTTCTAATGTGACTTAGGGTCTCTTTGAATGAGTTTTATATTATTCTAGTTTCTTTTATACATCTTATTCTTGTATGTTGAATAGGGTTGCATCATACTTCAGATTTCCTAGTCTTAGATACACTTAGGACTAGGGTTTTATGCAAATTTCTTATCTCTTTCAAGGTTTAAATACCTAGGGGTTTGAACAAGGAAAAACCCCCATTAGAAACCAAACTATATTTAGTTTTGCAGGTGATTTCAGAGGTTTGGATCCAGATTTCAGTCGAAAAATAGAGTACAGACTGTAGACTTTCGTTTCCACTTTCGAATTTCTAGAAAAGCTAGAGTGGACTAATTCTCCAACAGTGGCGACTTAGTCCCACTGCATATTTTTTTCAGAGATTTTTATGGATCTGGAAACCCGTTTGGCTGGAATGGGCTTTAGAGCAGTTTACTAGATCTAGGACTAAGTCACCTAACTTGGTGTAACTATCCCAATTGGCCATAAAATCAAATTTTCTAGAATTTCAGAGACATTTATAGTCTTCATCTCAACCTTTCTTTTTTTCCAAGTGCAATAATTCTATTTTCCCTTCTATCTTTCTTTGTATTGTATTTAATCTATCTTCCTCCATATCATTATGTGTTTTCAAACAATCTACATTTCATTAGTTTTGCATTAATCATTCACCTCCTTTAGTAGTTCATTGAATTTAGGACATTGAATTTAGATACATTTCAATCAAATTTAGCATTAATCTTGAATGAACCACCAATTTTTTGGAGTAGAAAGACCTCTCTCCTTTTAGATGGAAAACCTATAAGTGGGAGAGAACCCCTTCTTTTTTCCCTAAAATTTGTGGTTCATTTTGGTGAACCTATATTTAGAACATCCTATTTCTGATTTAGCATCCTAGGAATAGCTTCTATGCACATTGCATTTCATGTTGCATTGTTTAAATTTTCATCGTAGGGTTTTATACTTTGCATCAGTGAAAATTTCATTTTTACATCTCATTTCCTTGAACAATAGTGGAATTTTATATTTGCACTCTAGATTGGAATTATATAGTACAAGACACATAAATATCCATCAGAAAATTTAATTTTTTTTTTTAAAAAATACCTCTACTAGGACTAAATCACTACCCTGGGCAACTTAGTCCCAGTGCTCATTTTGCATCAGTATTTTCTACATCTAATTTCCAATTCATGAAGTTGTCAACTTTGAACAGTTAATTTTTTGTTTCAATTCATTTATTTCCTGTTATATGGTAATCATTAGAACAAGAATCATTTAATTTCTTAGCATTTATGGATAGTGTTAGATCTTTGCAAGTTTTGTTTCCAACATCAGTTCCTAGTTCATTTAGGTCACATTCATCAGAATATGAAAACAAAACATTAGAAACACCACATGAAACAATCCACATAATGCTCCACTTTAAACAAACTATATCATCCAAGCCCTTTAGTAGTGATGAATTGTATACATTGGATGAAGCTCTATAGGGCTTCCTCTCACTAAGTCCATCCACTAAGGTTTGTGATGACAAACCCAAACCAGCCAACGATAAATTATCTCCTAAACCTTTTAGTTGTGATGAGTTGGATATGTTAGATGAATCCCTTCAAGATTTCATCTCACCAAGGTCACCCACTATAGTTTGTTGTGAGCACCCTACCACAAAATATGTCAATGTAATTCAGCTTATTCTCTACCCAACTTCCCATAAACCTCAACCTCCATCTACACTTGAGTTTACCCTTTATCCACCCAAGCATGATGTTGTTTCCCACACACATTACACTAGAAATAACCCACAACCACAACAACCCAACCCAAAAACCTTAATTTTACCCAATCCCATATTACCTAGTGCCCCTCACTTAAATTCACACCTCATGGAGTATGATCTCATTGACAACTTAATAATACTCCCAAAAAGATATCTCTTTGGGATCTTCTTGAAAATTCACCAAACTATCATTCTATGCTCCAAACAACATTGCAAAAAATAGTGATTCCTCTTGGTACAAATGCAAATGATGTGGCAACTCTCATACAAGGAATGAATATTATTAATGTAGATATTACCTTCCATCAACATGAGCTCCCTTTGTTAGAATTAAGGAAGCAAAATGAAGCCTTTATGATAACAACCCAATTCAATCGAATAGGCATTAAATGAACCCTTGTTGACAATGGATCTACCCTTAGTGTGTGCAGTGTGAAGCTTCTCGATAGATTACATGTGGATAAATTACAATACAAAATTGATTCCCTATCTATAAGAGGATTTGACAATGTCACAAAGCAACTGCTTGGTGTAATTACTTTACCTATTATGGTCAGAATGGTTACTCTACAAACCCCTATCCATGTCATTCCCTATGACCTTTCCTATAATATTATTTTGGGAAGACCATGGATTCATGAGATGCACGTTGTGCCTTCGACCCTTCATCAAAAAATAAAATATATATATATAACAATAAAGTTTATCAAATTGACATAGACCCCAAACTTGAAAGTTGCTTACAACTTGAAAAAGGAATAACAAGTCCTCTGAACAAATTGATTCCAACCTCCAATATAGCACCTCCTAAGACCAAAAAACAAGAAGAAGAACCCATGTCTAAGTTATTAGGTGACGATTGGGGATAATTAGAATTCACACCTTAATTTATGGACAAATACACAATCACATGAAAAGAGGGTGAAACACACGATAAACCAATAGTCTTGCCTACTCAAAATGCAGAAGAATCTTCCCAGAAATCTATCTCATCTACTTTGGAAGAAAATACAATGTACACAATTTTTTTTGATGAGATAGATTATCAACAACCACCCAACCTAAAGGGAATAGAAATAATTTATGGATAAGGCTATGAACTTGTGAAACAATTAGGATACAATGGTAAAGAATGTAGAAAAATGGAACAAGGCATTCGAGTTCCCATAGAACCTAATACACAAGAGACAAATAATAGTTTAGGGTATTATTTTTCTAAGACAACAAAAGCAAATGAACAACCATTGGTCAACATCAACACCATCACATGTAAAACAAGAATCAATCTCACACTCACACATCCTGAATTCCTTGATAGGGATTTACCACTGTCATGGGAATATGTTAACAATGATGAAGGTTTGAAAAAAATGTTCGGTGGCTCTGATAAGATATATGTCTCTAAGAGAAACGTTACTTGTGCTATGATAAGTACCAAGAAAAAAGTTATTGATACCAATGAGACAACCACAAGCATGGAACCATATGATCCGACATTTCCTAAGTCAAATGCACTCCCCTTAGGGGACACTATTGACATACTAATGGACATAGATGATAAATAAAAGGTCATTAGAATTGGGAAGTTCCTTGATGATGAAAAACAAGAGGATATTGGAACCTTGCTCCATGAATTTCCTAAAAATTTTGTTTGTAAATATTCAGATATGCTAGGAATAGACCTAAAGATTGTGACACATAACATTGTTCTCGCTAAAAATTCTAAGCCTGTTCAGCAAATGATACGAAAGATGAACCCTAAGATAGCCTTGCATGTTAAAGGAGAACTTGAAAAACTCCTTGATGCAGGTTTCATTCGACCTATTGATTATTCTCCTTGGATATCAAACATTGTCGCATTTGCTAAACCTGATAATCGTATTAGGCTATGTACATATTTTCATGACTTGAATAAAGCATCTCTAAAGGATGATTTTCCTCTTTCTAATATAGACATGATAGTGGATTCAACTGCAAGACATGATTTTATATCATTCATGGATGTATTTTTTGGTTATAATCAAATATTTATTAACCCACAAGATCAATACAAGAAAACATTCACATTCACTTGGGGAACATTTTGTTGGGTTATGATTCCTTTAGGATTAAATAACGTAGGTTCCACTTATCAACGATCAATGACATTGATATTTCCTGATTATGTACATAAAATCTTTGAAGATTATGTTGATGAAATTCTAGCCAAATCCTTAACATGACAAGATAATGTGAATTTCCTTTGAAAAATATTTGAACAAATGCATAAATATAACATGCGTCTCAATCTGAAAAAGTGTCTTTGGAGTAGATAGTGGAATTTTTTTAAGGTTTATCATATGTCATAGAGGCATTGAGATGGACATGAATAAATTTTCTGCTATAATTAACATGCCACCTCCTAGAAACATTTCACAATTATGCATGTTACAAGGAAGAATTCAAGCCATTCGTCATTTTGTCGCCTCCTTAGTTGATCAAACGTTACCTTTCACACATCTCCTAAAAAAGGATGTGCATTTTGATTGGAATGAGGATTGTAAATAAGCCTTTGAGAGTTTGAAAGAATAACTTGCAACTCCACCTATTTTACAACCAACTTTACCAAACAAACCGTTCATCCTTTATATAGCTGCATCTGCCCATGCTCTTGCCGCATTATTGGCTCAAAAAGGAGACAATGGAAAAGAGCATCATGTTTATTACATTATTCAAACTCTAATAAATTATGAAACACGATACACACCAATTGAAAAAAAATGTTTGGCTCTTGTATTCGCTACTAGTAAGTTGTGACACTATTTACTAAATGTAGAAATACAAGTCATGACAAAATTCAATCTTCTAAAAAATTGTTTCAATAAAAAATACTTATAAGGAGATCTCGCTAAATGGGTAATGTTATTGACTGAGTTTGACCTTAAGTTTGTTTTTACAAAAATAAATTAAGGGCCAAGCCTTAACTGACCACTTACCCGATGCTCCTTCTCCTTTAGCCCTACCTAGCAATGACTCTTTTCTCGATGAGAATGTGTTGAAATAGAGGTTCCTACATGGGAATTATACTTTGATGGATCCAAGTGTTGAACAGGCTTTGGCGCTAAGGTTATATTAATCTCACCCATTCAAAAGCCTATTCCCTTGTCGTATCGATTGGACTTCCTATGTACAAATAACACATTTGAATATGAAGTGTTAATTGTTGGATTACATGTTTCTTTAGTCATTAGTGTCAAAGATATGAAGATCTTTGGTGATTCACAATTAGTGATCAAACAAATAAACGAAGTCTACCAAGCTAAACATGAAAAATTATTGAAATATAAGGATCTTGTAATAACCTTGTTAGAGCAGTTTCATTTGTTCACCATTGATAACATCCTCTGCAAATATAATCGACATGCGGATGCAGTGGAAAGTGATCCTTCTCTTATATCACCCCAAGATCCTTCCAAAGATGTCACGTTTACTATTCACTCGATCATGACACCATAAATTAGTGATAGCTCTGATGATGTGTTCACACCAATCCAGGATAACTTGACTGAATGGTATGATGCCATATATATAATTATTTAAAATATGGTACCATTCCTAAGACTACAACAAAAAACACCCGAACTCATCTAAAAAATATAGCAACTAAATATACAATCCTTTCCGATGTGCTATATAGAAGATACTTTGATGGAATTTTATTGAGATGTCTTAGGGATTTTCAAATTAATATAGCACTCAAGCAAGCTCATGTGGGCACTTGTGGAGGTCACTTTGGAGGGAAAACCTTAGTGCAAAAACTCCTTCATATGGGCTACTATTGGAAAAATATAGAGAAAGATTGTTATGTGTATGTTAAGCAATGCCACAAATTTCAAGAACATAGAAATTTGATTTGTGCTGATGCTTCTGAGCTCCATGCCCAAATCCCTATTTGGCCATTCTTTGTATGGGGATTGGATTTAATTGGAAAAATCTCACCACCATCTTCTGCTGGACATACGCTTATCATTACCGCAATCGATTATTTTACAAAATGCATAGAAGCTATTCCTCTTCGATCCATAAATGGTGATGTGATATGTTGTTTCCTATTGGAACACATTATCTCTTGCTTTGGGCTCCCTTCTACATTAATTTTAGACAATGGCACACGATTTAAAAATAATGATGTGAAGAAGTTCGTGGAAACATTTCATATTCAACATCGCTTTTCAACACCTTATTACCGACAATTTAATGGTCAAGTTGAAATAACTAATATGATCCTTGAAAAAATCCTTAAGAAAACTATTAATCAAAATGACAATATTAGCACACACAATTACAATATGCATTATGGGCCTATTGCACAAGTGTTCAATAATCTATGGGAAATACGCCTTACAACCATGTTTATGGTACCGAGGAAATCATACCCTCGGAGTTAAAAATCTTGACATTAAGGATTGCTCTCCAAAGTCTTGTTGATAATACCACCTATAAGGAACAACGATTACACCAGCTTGAAATGATTGATGTACAAGGCATTAACACTCTCAAGAATCTCCAAGACTACACTAAGCAATTACAACATAAACATAATATTTATATCATCCCTCAGATATTTTCTAAGGGTGATTTAGAATTATATGAAAATAAATTAAACCCTACTGTAGACTATGTTGAAAAAGAAAAATTCAGTCCTAATTGGTTAGGACCCTACATCATCAATTCAAATTACGGATTTGGCACTTACACATTAACAAAGTTAGATGGTACACCTCTCAAAGACCCTATCAATGTCGTGCATTTGCATCGATATTATGTCTAGTCCCTTTGAATGGTATGAATGATAAATAAATGATGTTAGAGCTATTGGATTATATCATATATGCTTTCCCATTGCTTTGTTCTTGACAAACAGTTATGTGTGTGTCTTGATCACTAAAGTGATTATTTAATTTATAGTTAAGTTTTAAGTTTCATAATATTCAAATTAATCTTGTGTGTTATGTTAACTTAGGTCATACATGAAAAACATAATTAAGCACTATGTTGTATCTAAAATAAACTACAACAATTTTTAATTAGATCACATTAGCTTTGTTAAATCATGAAGACATTAATTAAGTAATTTAAGTAATCGCATCGTCATTTAGCATTCCAACACATAAAGATAGGTCATAAAACATAAAAATACTCATATATCTATATATATCAAAATGTTTTTTGTACATGTCATAAAATTATACAATATCATTGAGGACTGTGGTTACTAGACCCCTCGAGGTCTGGTACTCTTGTTGATTTGGTAGCAAGATGTCAATTGTGATCACCATCCACCGAATATAAGTGAAAACTCTAAACCTTGTATCCATCCAAGGGCCACCTGCTGCTCCCCTACTATCTGACCCCTCTCCACCTATAGCCATGCTACCTCTACCTCTAGTCTCTAAACCTCTTCTAGGGTTTGAGATGACCGTGCCTTTCCTGTAGTCTCGGCTTAGTGGACTCATTTTCTCAGACTCTCATATGCTACCCGTAATCTCATGAATGGCCTAAGTGACTCTATATCCTACTCCACAATAGGTGAGGGCACATAGTTTGAGTCCATCTCCTCTTCATCAATAGATGTTGGCACTATCTCTGTAGCTAATTGATGGTAGAGATCCCACTAATCTCTCATAGCTCTTACAAGTTAGAAACAATACACAATCAGTACACATCATGATATATATATACATAAAATAATAGTCAAAAGTACAAAGGTACATGCATAAAATTAAATATCATCACCTATATCTTTGGTAGGCTGAGAAATATCAACTTTATCTTATGAAGTGGGCATGGAAGATGTGCTAGCCTCTCCATGACTGTGGGTATTGATGCCTATTATAGCCGCTGCTCATGATCTAGTCATACGAATGGGTGAAGGCTCTCCCCACTCATGTCGATCCTCAACTACTATCTCATCACTCTCACTAAGGGGTGGCCCCTCCTCCTCATCCTCCTCCTAGTCCTCATCTTCCTCCTCTCCCCCTTGGTAATCATATTCAGTATCTGCATCCTCATCATACTCCTCATCAATAATATCGGTAAATATGTCTGTAGCCCTATATTGTGTCTACTCGAACCTATCCTCTCTATCATCTCCCTCATCTAGTAATGGTCTTGCATCTCCTATGGGCTCATCAATTAGATAAATATGATCTGGTCATGATACTATCCACCACTTGTCATACTCCCATGTGGCATCGACGTCATTCATGTCAGAGCCTAGAGGTTGATCATGATCTGAGAAATCAAAGTCACTCTTGACAAAATCAGCTAGAGTGAGTCGTATTGTATCACCTGGTCTTCAGGCACTCTGCACTGACCTCTTGAAAAAGGATTGTGTCTTGGGTGGCCTCTGAATGTGCCTAAACTAGTGCATGAATCAATCATAGTAGAAGGGATGTAGTACATGACCATGATAACCAACCAAAAATCTATCAACTGTAATCTCCTCAACTACCTCTTGTGATTTGGCAACTGAAGTGTCAACTGATAAGGTCTCCACAATATCTTATCCTCCTCCAGTTGGTCCAATCTCACTCTCCAAAAATATAAATCCCCATACTACCATAATCATTGTAGAGGATAGCCAAATGCATGAGGATACCCCACTGCTATTAGACACAAGAAGCCAATAGGCCTGGTGCATATGATATGCTCAAGGTAACAAACTTGTAGAAGTGTGCAATGCACCTTGATATCTACCTCTCGAAACATGAACCGACCAAGATCATAGTATAAATGTGCTAGGATACAATGCCCCAAGGCGTATATTGTCGTGTGCCCCACCATCCCATGTATCAGGTGTACTGGTCCTCTGTTAAGGTGTATTGCCCACCCATCTAGGAGGAGTACTAGCACAACTGTATGCATCATAATCCATCTCACCATGAGGGCTCATGAATATAATAGCATTGTGAGATCAATCTACCCTCTCAGTCACTTTTCATGCATTGGCCCATCCAAATAATACTGCATATAAACCTTCTTCTCATGAAAGGTGTGATATCTTTGGAAGTGCATCCGCTCTCCTCAAATAGGAACTCAGAGAATGTTGTGCATGTCCTCTAGAGTAATAGTCATCTCCCCGATCAGAAGGTGGAATGGACATGTATCTACATCCCAACGCTCGACTAGCGCCATCAACATCACATCATGGTACCTCATGGGGGGCATGAGGTACACCCAATATATCCCAATAGCTTGCAGGTGCTTTGTGTCCTCTGCTAAAAGTGCGGGGGCTAAATCTCTTAGAAAACTCAGCTACCTACCACCTAGATGCTTATGCAAATAGGTGGGTACCTATCAAAAACATGAAAATATGCTCTATAAACCATATAGCATCTTTAATTTTCACTTTATTCATCATGCAATTGTACTAATTTTATTCTAGTGTGCTTTCTCAAAGGCCCTAAACACTTTAGAACCCTTTTGGGGCACTTCGCGAAGAAACAAGACAGTTTGCGAAAAAGTAGGACACTTTGCGAATGAAAGGAACATTGTGCAAACAAATGGGACACTTCGTGAAATTTTTTCCAAGATCCAAAATTAACCTAAATATGCATAAAAATCATCACACAATTACGAAAATATATAATAGAGGTCGTAGAATCGACTCGCCTCATGATGTCGCTCGCCGCATGCCACTTGGTCCCGTAGCACGTCCAGTCTCATAGGTCTGTAGTCTCATCTGCTTAGAATATTTCACTATTCTCTCATCACTCTCATGCTAAAAGAATGAAAAATGAAAAATTAAGTGAAAAATTACTTCATTTTTAACTCTTTTTCACTCTAATGTATGCAAATTAGGGTTTTTCCTATCTTAGAGATAATAAAGCGCTTTTCATTCAAGACAACATAACAGGTGCTCGTGAACTCCATTTTTGATGTCATTTTTTGCGTCAAAAATCATGCTTCCACACCCTACACTATCAGTCATCTATTGTTATGTGGCATCATACTTGGAAATGACCTCTAATATGAGTCTCCTTATTTGATGTGGCTAGATTTCTACCTTGATTCCACCTTCATAAAGTAAGTAGAATCAAGGGGGGCACATCTACCTTTGAATTTTATTTGTAGAAGTTGCATAAGAGGATCATTTTGGAAAACTAACGAATTTGTGTTGCAGGATGGGGTTCCTAATGTTGTGGTTTTGTAGATAACTACACTGGGGGCTTCATTCTCCCCTCTTTTGAATGAGTATCCTTTTATGAAGTGAAGCGTACTGTTTAGAGTCCTTTAGCTTGCATATGCTCGTAAATTCATATGGGAGCTAAAGTGGGGGTTAAATGTGTCACCAAAAATTGTATACTCTTGAATAAAGAGGCAATTTTGTGCCTAATTTGGTCCTATTTTAGACGCCCTCACATGAATCACTCCTTAAAACAACATTTATAGACCCATAAGACTCATTATTTTGGACCTTGAGGCTGATTCCACCCATTAATCATACAACACCCAACAAAAAACATTCAAATTATTCAAATTCTAGAAAACCCACCTCAAAATCCCTTGGTGGGACTAAGTCGCCTAGGGTGGTGACTTAATCCCTTTTGGGGAAATTTTTAATTTTGAGTAAGAAAATCACCGAATTAATCAAAATTCTTGATGGATGTCAACCTCTTAGGTCTAAATAACGGGCGAGTAGGTATTGATGCCTACAAATACATGTTTTAGGTCATTTTTCACAACCTTTAGTCATTTTTCACAAGCAAATTCAAGAGTCAAGTGTTGAATATCTTTCACAAGAAAATTCATTAGTCTATCTACAACAAAGTTGAAGCTTAGGGTAGCAAGCTGGGGTTTTGGAAGGTCTTCAAACTCACTTTTTGTCCAAGATCTCACATTTCAAAGGGTAGATCATGGATGTCTATGGAGAATCATGGAGAAATCTAGGTTGAGGAGGTGCAACAAGCCATCAAATCAATCCTAAAGACTTGTTTTCAAAGTGATTCCATCTTCCATTTTCTCTCTATCTTCATCCTAAGGAAGGTTTGCATGCCATTAAGATTCATTTCTAATTTGATTTAGGGTCTCTTGGAATGATACTTACATTATTCTAGTTTCTTTTATGCATCTTATTCTTGCATGTTGAATAAGGTTGCATCATACTTCATATTTCCGAGTCTTAGATACACTTAGGGCTAGGGTTTTATGCAGTTTTCTTATCTCTTTCAAGGTTTAAATACCAACTAGGGGTTTGAACAAGGAAACCCCCCATTAGAAACCAAACTATATTCTATTTTGTAGGTGATTTCATAGGTTGGATCTGGATTTCAGTCGAAAATAGAGTATATACTTATGTTTCCACTCGGATTTCCAAAAAAGCCAAAGTGGACTAAGTCACCAACAGTGGTGAATTAGTTCCACTGCATATGTATGTCAGAGAGTTTTATGGATTTGGACACCCATTTGGCTAGAACGGGCTCCGAAGCATTTTACCAGATTTGGGACTAAGTCACCGAGCTTTGAATAAGTGTCCCAGTTCACCAAAAAACAATTTTTTGAGAATTTCAAAGACATTTTCAATCTTCATCTCAACCTTTGTTTGTTTCCATGTTTAATATTTTTGTTTTCCCTTCTATCTTGCTTTGTATTGTCTTTAATCTATCTTCCTGCATATCATTATGTGTTTTCAAGAAATCTACATTTTATTAGTTTTGCATTAATCATTCACCTCCTTTAGTAGTTCATTTCATTTAGTACATTTCATTTAGATACATTTCAATTATACTGGCCTTAGTCTTGAGTGAAACCCCAAGTTTTAGGTAGAAAGACCTCTCTCATTTTAGGTGAAAAGCCCTATAAGTGCAAGGGAGCAACTTTCCCCTATAATTTGTGGTTCATTTTCAATTTTCCCTGTTAGATTTTATTGAGTTCCTAGAGCATGTTGAGGAATTATTAGAGGTTTTTGTTGGGGTTGTTCTTCAGGATGGGTTTCAACATGAGGTGAATTAAGATTTTAAGGAGAAAGAGGTACATTATCATTTCTTGAAAAATTAAATAAATCTACATCAAAAAACATATTATATCTAGCTATTTAATACCAAATTCACATAAAAAAACAACTTACTTCCTGACCTCCCTGACATCGTGGTAGCATTTTGATGAATATTTGGCAAAGAAACGAAGTGATTTTTGCCTTCCTAGAACACAAGCATGTTTTGGAGGGTTTGCAGATTGCAAACCAAATTAGAAACAATAGGAAATAAAATGAAATGAACTTTATTTTTTTTCTTTATATGAGTTATAACACAATCACGTTTTGGCATTTTAGTGACCGATCTTGAGCCTCGATCACTCCAAGACATAATGCGCTCATGTTTTGGATTTTTCAAAAAAAAAAAATGGGTTGGCCACTTTTTGGCCTCCATTTTTTTACACCCGCCTCTTGTTCAAATAATTATCAATTATGCATTTAACACTTTTAGGAGTGTTCGTATCATAGTAACCTTTAGAAATTTTAGGATTAATTGGGGCATTATTCAATATGTAGGTAACTTATTGGTTTCTTTAATATATTTCAAAGAGATGTTTAAAATATATAATACCCTAATCCATAAATTTGTATCTTATCCACATCATAGGTTTTTTCACAAATCATAATTTTTTTTGGTGATTTGAGGAAGAACATGAATGTAATTGCTTGAACAATACCATTGAATGTTATATAATGATCACAAACTATCCTATCATCTAATTAATAAATTTTGTGATCTATCTACATCACTAAGGTCCATATCCCCTATCTTTGAGAGTGTGGAGATGAGTTTAGATAGAGGTAGATAACCCTTATATTTGTACCTCATTTATTTTTGTAGCTTTATCTTTTATGGATGTCACGAATTTTGTAAACAACAAAGAGAAGAATAAGTTCGTAAGTTATACATTAGATTTGTAAAAGGTAAATAAATCTACAAAATGCCTAATATTTAATTTCATAAGTTATAAAAATGTGGATTTTTATTTTAGGAATAAATGTTCAATCATATTGGAACAATATGAAATTCCATTAAAACCTCATAAAATTTGGTGGGAGTTAGGGTTTAAGGTGTATTATTTAAATGGATTTTTTTGTTTTAAAATCCAAAAAATCCACCAAGGTGGTCGAGGGCAAAGATTTAGATGCAATGTGCAATAATGGATTTTTGCTAAAAATGTATGTAGTTTTACAATGGAAGTGGAGGTTAGAGTTTAGAATGTAAACTATAATCCATGCAAATGTGCACTAGACTTAAGAAAGTTGAATATGTAAATGAAAATATAGTTTTAGAGCTATGAGTGCAATATGCAACCTTTTATAATCATATGGTGAAACTCCAAAATAATGACAAGATCCTATCAGGAAAATTCTAATATTTTAGATCTAATTTTAATTTTATGTTTTTTTTTATCCTCGAAGTCTATAACTTTGATACTTGAGTAGTTGGTGGGATATGAAATTCAAAATTAAACAAAATAAATTGTTTAGTGTAGAATTTTTTCGTAACTCTACTTTTGTAGGTGGGATTGGGGATTAATTAATATTTTATAAAATTTATATTCATGTTTTAATTCTTTAAACATTTTTTATTGTGCAATGGAATTGATGGTTCAAATAAATTTTAGATTTTATGTGTAGATGTCAAAAAGGTTTAAAAATTTTCGAGTATATTCCATTAGGTTCTTATGTTTAGGAGTTCAAAAGAATAATTTAAAGTGATAAGGATAAAAAATGCATATTATGGGTATGTGTAGCAATCTATGACACAAAAAAGATGCCACTTTTTCTTCTTTACCTAAAACGACCATTTGGTGAGCACCAAATGGCTTAGATGACCGATCCTAAGGCTTAGTATTTCAAAATGCAACTCATTTGGTGCTAGCCAAAAAAGTGCATCATTTTTTGAATACCAATTTTGGTGCTAGCTAAATGAAGTGCATCATTTGGCAAGCACCAAATTTGGCGCTCACCAAATGTGAAGCATGACTTTTTGGAATGCATTTTTCTAGACTCTTTCTTTTTTCTTTGTCTTTGCATTTCTTTGCTAGGGAAACTATATACATGAAATAGTGGTTTTAGATATCTTGGAGTTATAATGCAAATTCTAGTTTTTGGAAGATCTTATAATTTTTTAGACAATCAAATTTTAGTAATCAACACTTGTTGTATCATCTTTATCTCTATCTCTATCTTGCTCATTGTTTATCTCTTATACTCTAGACCTAAGACCTCTCTCTCACTATCTCTATCTATTTATATATCTCTCTCTCCCTTGAGATCAAGAACTACCTCTCTGCATATCCATATATCTCTCTCTATCTCACCTCCCTTTCTCTCCCTCCCTCCTTCCATATCTAATTTTCTCTATCTCCCCCCTCTCTATCTCTCTCTATTCCTTCCTCCCACCCACCTTCACTCTCTACTTCTTTCTATCTAACCTATCCCTCTATACCTATTTCTTTCTCCCTCCCTCCTTCCCTCTCTACTTCTCTCTATAACCTTTCTCTCTCACTTATCACTTTCTCCCTCTTTACTATCTCTATGTAACCTCTCTCTCTCAACCTCTCCCTCCCCCCTCCTCTCTCTCTATTTATCTCTCTCTCTCTCTCCCTTTCTCTCCCACTCTCTCCTCCCCTCTCTAATTATCTTTATCTTTCTATTCTCTCTAATTTTATTTATCTTTCCATTCTCTCTCTCTATCTACCTCTCTCCCCTCTTTCTCTCTATCTACCTCTCTCCTCCCCTCTCTCTCTCTCTCTCTCTCTCTCTCTCTCTCTCTCTCTTTTTGTATCTCACTCTCCCCTTCCCTCTCTACTTATCTCTATCTCTATCTCACCTCTCTCCCCCTCCATCCCTCGCTCCCTCTCTAATTTTCTCTATCTCCCTCCTCTCTCAATTCATCTCTTCCTCCCACCCACATTATCTCTATACTTCTTTCTATCTAACCTATCCATACATACCTCTTTTTCTCTCTCTCCCTCCCTGCCTCTTTCCCTCTCTACTTATCTCTATCACCTCTCTCTTACTTCTCCCTTATCTCTCTCTCTCTCTATATATATATCTCACCTCTTTACATATCTGTAACTACCTCTCCCTCCCTCCTCTCTCTCCCCCTCCCCCTCTTTCTCTCTCCCTCCCCCTCTTTCTCTCTCACTCTCTCTCACTCTCTCTCCTTCCCTGTTTATCTCACCTCTCTACATATATAACTCTCCCTCTCCCCTCTATCTATCTCATCTCTCACCTTTCTCTCCATCCCTCTCTCCTTCCCTCTCTACTTATCTCCCTCTCCCTCTCCCTCTCTGCCTGCCTCTATCTCTCTATTTCTCTCTCTCACCTCTCTCTTTCCATTCCTGTCTACTTCTCTCTACCTGCCTGTCCCTCTATACCTCTTTCTCCCTCCCTCTCTCCTTCCCTATCTCAATATATCCACCTTCCTCCTCTCTATCACATCTCTTTGTAACTTATCCCTCCCTCTCCCCCCTCTCTCTTTCATTCCCTCTCTACTCTCTCTATCTCACATATATCTCTTTACCTCTCTCCCATATTTATCTCTCACTCTCTCCATATATACCTCTTCCTCCCTCCTTCCCTCTCTCTCTCAATCTCCCGACCTTCCTCCCATTTTTTTATCACATATTGGTGCACGTAAGAGAGAGAGGAGAGAGGGTGGGATATAGATAGGAGATATAGGTAGAGAGGTAGGTAGAAAGTGAGTGGTATGGAGTTATAAAGGGAGAGTGGAGATATAGAGAAGTAGAGAGGTGAGATAGAGAGAGGGGAGGGATGGATATTTGAGATAGATATTAGAGAGGGATATATAAGTAGAGATAGGGTGAGGAGAGATAGAAAGAGGGGGATAGAGAGAGAGGTAGGTAGAGAAAGGGAGAGGAGAGAGGGAGGGAGATGAGAGATAGAAAGAGGGGGGAGGGATAGAGAGTTGAGATAAAGAGAGTAGAGAGGGAAGGAGAGAGGAAAGGAGGGAGAAGTGTTTGATAGAGAGAGAAGAAGAGAGAGGAGGAAGGTGGATAGATTGAGAGAGGGAGGGGAAAATAATGAGGTATAGAGGGATGGGTGGGTAGAGAGAAGTAGAGAGGGAAGTAGATATGGAGGGAGAGGTAGGGATGGATAGAGAGAGGTGAGAGAGAGGTAGGTAGAGAGGGATGGGGAGATAGAGATAAGTAGAAAGGGAAGGAGAGATGGAATGAGAGGTAGGGAGGGAGGGAGAGAGAGGTGAGAGAGAGAGGGATAAGATAAGAGGGATAGTTGAGATAGATAGTAGAGAGGGAGAGATTGGTAGAGAGGGTGAGGAGAGATATAAAGAGGGGGTAGAGAGAGAGGGAGATGAGAGATAGATAGATAGATATATATAGAGAGAGAATGAGGTATATATGGATAGGTAGGTAGAGAGTAGAGAGGGAAGGAGAGATGGAGGGAGAGGTAGGGATGGTGAGAGAAAGGTAGGTAGAGAGAGGGAGAGGGGGAAAAAGAGAATTAGAGAGGTAAGGAGAGATAGGGAGGGGGGAGAAAGGTGTGTGTGTGTGTGAGAGAGAGAGAGAGAGAGAGAGAGGGATGAGGTAGTGAGAGAGGTCTAGAGAATAAGAGATTAACATGAGTGAGATAGAGAGAGAAAGATGATACAAATTGCTGATTACTAAAATTTGACATGTTGACTATTGAAATTTAACTGTCTAAAAATTTATAAGGTCTTCCAAAAACTATAATTTGCATTATAACCCAAAGATATTTGAAACCACTCTAAAAAATCTTGGAACTATATACATGAAATATAGCTTAAAGTATAAGAAAGCAAATTTCCATATGTATATAGTTTCCCTAGTAGAGAAAGAGAAAGAAAAAGATAAAAAAATAAAGAGTTCAAAAAATACATTCCAAAAATTCATGCTTCACATTTGGCAAGTGTCAAACTTGGCACTCGCCAAATGATGCATTTTGTTTGACTAGTGCCAAATTCGGTGCTCACCAAATGATGCACTTCTTTTGATGCTCATAAAATGAGTTGCATTGGGAAATACCAACACAAAGGGTTGGATTTTTCCTTAGGCATCCAACCCAAAGGGTTCAATGACCATTTCATGCCAAGGATGCGATTTTATGAAAGGGTACCAAAATTTCACATATTTTTTGCCATGCTCTCCATCAAGTTTGCACGTCTTTCATTGTAGGTTTATAAAGAACTATGATAACATTAGGCTTTCTCTTTGCTATCTAAATATGTATTTTTTTACGTTTTGATTATTTTAAGGTTTTCATCTATAACTTCTCTTGTTAGTGATTTTAGTTTTTTGTCAAAAACCAACATGTGTTAGTTTTGGTATAGATTTTTACTCGTTCATCGAATTTTGAAATAAATTACATTTTTATAAACTAGACTCCATTCTACACGTAATGAAAACTTGATTTTTCATTATTTTTCTATAAAATTAGGGGGAGAATACCCAAATTTCAACTTTTCCAGATTTGTCCACTTCAAAAAGTTCATAAAATATTATATATTTATTAAAATATTAGCTGAAAATTTGAGATAAACTACATGGTGTTAGAAAATTTCTCATCATTGAGATTTTTGAAATTCTAAGAATTTTTGTTTAGGGAGGTCACAAGAGATACTTTGCTATTTTTTGATAAAAATAGGACCGCTTTTGGTGAACCCCCTTTTTGAAACCCTTAATCTTCATTATTTAAAAAAAAAAATAGTAGCTTAAAAAGTAGATTCAAAGCACTACAACTCTTGTTCTTATTTCATCTTCACATTTTGAGTGTAACTATATTCATTTTCTCGTGAACATCAAAATTTATTAATTTAAAAAAAAAGTGGTATCTTAATAGCCATTTTTGTGTCACAACTTGATGCACATACCCTTATGCTACATGTGCTCTTCATGAAGGGAACATTTATATCTTTATGGATTGAGTTTTTATTAGATTAACATCAGGAAGGGCCCATACCCTTTTATAAAATGACCATAGAGGCCAAGCAAGGGAGCTCATGAGACATGAGGCACCCAAAAAGATAAATAAAAGTAGCTACACAGAGACCGACAAAAGTAGATAAATAGAAGATAAGAGAGAACTAACCAAAGATTAGACCATCTAATGGTTACCCAATAGATTAAGGCCATTAAAGGCCTACCATTCATTTGCTAGAAATTGTAGTTTTCTTCAAAGGATAGGGGATTATTTTGCATAGGCTGGTCCTCTTGAGTATTGGGCGAAGTAGAACTACCACCTTTCTTACCCTTATTCTTTGACTGCACAACTTCCTGAAATTCATCACCAACCTATTTTCCATGGCTATTGCAGGGCTCCTATTGGAACACCTGAATTGTGACCATGGTTTCCTTTAACGTTTCCTTGTTGTAGTTAACAGTTTCTTGCAAACACTTGAGGGTTTTTATCCTAATTTCTATGCTTGGTAGCCACCTCCTCTTATAGATTATACCTCTCTTCCATAGTACCAACCAAAACTCTAAGCTTATCATCCTAATTTTCCCAATTGGACCACTTGTCAAAGGACTTGGCAAGGGAAGATAAAAGGACCCAAAAACCTTCATCATCAACCTCAGTCGATCACATCTCATTTTGATTAATCACCTTCTCCTCCAAATGCTGAATTTTGTCATTGGTCATGTTATGTTGGGTGAGAAACCATTTTAGAATTTAATTCTAGACATTAATAGCCTTGCTTAGGTTGTTAATTTTAAGTTTTGGGGGGCATGACTGGAACAAACAATATCATCCAACTGTGGGTTTTCAGAGGTATACCCCAAATTTCCACAAAGGGTAGGGGAACCTGGAGGGATTGAAGGGTTAATAGATAGGGGATTTGGAAGCTTCGGTGAAGTATTCATGAATAGGGGAATCAATGGGGGATCCTTCTAGGGTGGGGCTCCAATATTTATCATCAAAATAGTCAAAATCATCAGAAATAAAAATTTGAGTGGGGTCAAAAAATGAAATAACTTTTTTAGAACTTGGGGTGGTGACCCTAGAGGTAGAGCATTTACCTTTAGCCCTAGTAACCCTTTGAGAGAAGGATGACATCAATTCTAGGCCAGGGTTGAGGGGGCCCCTTCAATGGTTTAATAGAATCTTTAGCTAAAATAGAGTTTTTCTTAGTCGAGACTAGGGAAGGGGAAAGGGCCACCTGAAAATGGGACAATGTAAATCAACCCCTAGTGGAAGGGTAAATTATTCCCTTTATCTTGAACAACCTTAATAGAATATTCAAGGGAGGACATAATCTATAATGTAAATTTCGTTTTGAAATTATAATGAAAATGATTAATTAGGGAAAATCAATTGGCATGGAAGCACTTAGAACTACCTTCCAAGGTAATATAATGCATCAAGATTTTTGACATTCTGCTCCAAACTCTAGGGAGGCTGTCTCTGTTGAACTCATTCTTTAGCCGATTGATCTTTTTACCTTTCTTGAGAAATTTGTCCATCTCCTTTCTGTAATGGCCTTTCAGCTTCCTATGGAGACATGTGTTGGAGATTGTTGGATATTGTTGATATGTGGTTTTCATTAATGTCAAAATTGTTGGCATTAATGTCTTTAAGGTTGTATATGTCAAGGATATTGAGAAAATTGTAGTAAAATAGGTTGCAGGTTGTTTGTGATGCAATGAAGTTCAATATGATGGCTAGCTCAGTATATTGAGGATAAGGAGTTTCAGATTAAAGGGCTTGTTGAGAAGTATATCTAGTTTATCAACCTAAATTTTTAGAGGTTCGCATGAAGATTTGATCAAGTTATGAGTATTGATGGTTCTGACGGTTGTTTTGTTGTTGTAGTTGGTGTTCTTGAAAGAAGATGATGTGATTCTAGTAATTTGAGTTGTTGCAGATGCTTCTATGGTGATTCATGATGCTTGTGGATGTTTCTAGACCATTCTCTATCTATGTTGTTGGTTCGCATCGATTGTTGTGCTCGCGATTGGTGATTTTCTTTTGAGAGTTCATGCTTTTCATGATCATGGCCGACAGGGTGATTGTAGCGTGTTGTGGATCTTCAAGGCTAATTTTTTAAGGTGTTTTATGTTTGAGACATGTTGTTTTGGGTCCTTGCTATGTTTTGGTTGAAATTTTTTGGTTCACATTGATAAATTATTTATTAATTTGGGCCGATAGTTTGTACACATTTCATATTTTGCTAGGTCAACATGTATTTGATGTTATCCTTAGTTGTGGATATATATGATCAGTTTTTTATACCATTTGAGGCATGGTGTGAAGTGGAGAGCGAGATGTACGAGTGCTATGCATGAATAATGTTCTAATCTTTTGAAGGCAGAAGTAAAGTGTGAAGAAGAGTGAGCAAAAGGAATTGTTCATGTGCTTAACCAGAACTATAATCAGGCATTAGAAGATGCTATTTTCTTAGTTCAAATCTCTGGGTGTAATCCAAATGTGACTATAAGATAGTGTGTCTTCCTTTGGTCAGTAAGCCTTTTGTATTTGAGTAGTGAGCTCTAGGTAGTGTGCCTAAATGCATGTGCATTCCCCATTTGTAATACTTTTAACAAAGTATAATCTTGTGGATTAACCTCCAACGTGTTTTTTCCCCTAACAGGGTTTGGACACAAAAATCTTGGTTTTATGTTTATTTTTGATGTGGTGATGGTTTATGCTTTTATGTTTATTTATCAAATTTGATATTAAGTTTAATAAGTATAATTTCTATGACAACTGATTCACCCCCCTCTCAGTTGTCTACCCTTGTGTTGCCAAAAAATGTTCCTTCCAAAGAGAGGTTGGTTACCTCTTCAATAAAATTTATATTAAAAAAGTAGTATTCCCCAATAGTTATAGTGTCATATTTCCATGAATTGGAAAATTCCATGGAAATGTTAGGATCGTGCCCCATCATGCCTTCGACATAAATTTCCAACTTACCCCATTGTAGGATAGTCTGGAGACATCCTTATCATTATTCCATACCTCATAGGAGGTAGGCTCCTTTTAGATGAGATCACCATCCATTATGACATACACTTCAGACATAGGAAAATTAGGAATTTTATAGAAGCAGTAGGTAAGATGCACGAACAAATGTAGAGTTATCTTACAAAAAGATGAGAAGAGATGACAATATCGCCTTAAACAAAAGTTGTGCAATTTGTTAAATTGATTTTATGAGGAGTTCATCTCAAGCTCAATATTAAATTAATTTTCATTATTTAGTAATAACTCACACACATTCTCTAGTATCATTGAAAGTTCATCCCAAATAGTAATATTTTCCGTAAAGGCTCTCATATTTTCTAAAGCATATGCCACTTTATTGCTATCTCTAAACATGTGAGAAAATTTTCAAACACCAATTTTTATTATGACATTACAATCCAAGAGGATGGGGTCTCATAGGGTCCAAAACGGGTTCACTTTCCCATTCAACAACATGATAATATTTTTAGATTCCCCTTCAATTGCTAGGTTGGACACTCCAACATTCCTAACAATATGGATCCCATGATAAGAAGTCACCACTTCTATGAAGTTTGAAGTCTGTAAACCTAGGTTAACAACATAAGCCAAAAGCAATTTCCCTCAATGGCCCTAGATTATGCCACCCCCACCCACCCAACCTAGTTTCCCTTTGGTCGAGTTGTCAAAGTTAAGCTTAAACCAGCTGGTATCGGGGGACCATAGAGTATTGTTCCTGTCCAAAGGTATACACAAGCTCAAAGAATTAAGAACCTTAGAAAGATTCTAGGATGAGGCAATGGAGAACACCAAATTTCATGGATTTATTTTTTGGATTGCAAGATGTTGTTTTAAGCTTCTCAACAATTTGATTAATTAACTTATTTACTACAACTTACAAGTGGATTTTTATCCCTAAAAATCCTATTATTGTGGTCTTTCTAGAGCGTGCAACCTATGAAAAGGAGAGCTTGCCACCATATCTCAATGAGTAAAGGATGAGACACTAACAAGGACCACCCCTCCAACATCAAATTGATATCCTTTTTCTAAACCCAACAAACTTTGAACAAAGTGAATTTTTTGATGAACCTTCCAAGAGTAGGAGCAGCGAAATAAAAGGTGAGAAATACTTTTTTCTTTAGTTTCACAGAGAAAGCAACTATTTATAATATGTTTTCCTCTATTTTGGATATTATCTAGCATGAGATTTATTTAATTGAAAGTCCTCCACTAGAATAATTGCACCTTAGGCAAGGAGTTATTCCTCCAAACCTTCATCCAATTGAATCGAGGGACCCAAGAGCTAGACAAAATGTTATATCTAGACTTATCTATATAGCTACCATCCTTAGGGTTCACCCACACCAAAGAATCAGGTAAATTAGAATTTAAAATTATTTGATTACCAACCATTTTGAGGAGTTCTGAGGTAGCCAGGAAAATGAAGGGGTCATACTAGCTAGGATCAATCTTCTAAAGGGATGGGTTTGAGGAGTGGTCCAAATAATACAAAAAATTAAGTCCCAATCTAAATTAGAGGTTTGATTTGATAGAAAATTAAATTAGATGGAGACCAAGATCTTTCTTTGAGATCCACCTATCATCCAAAAAAAACCGAATCACCACTCCAGACTTGCTAAAAGATACCCTAGGAGATTAAATTCTTAGTTTTGAAGAGATTGTTCCAGATAATGGACCTCGAGGGGATTTGAATATTATGAAGGAAAGAGATTCTTTCCCCACCATGCTAATATTTCTCCTTAAGGATAAATATCCATTTAGCCTGATGATTCAAAAGTTTCCAACTAAGTTTGGTAATGAGTGCCATGTTCATCTACCTAATTTTTCTTAAGTCAAGACCATCATACAACATTTTAGAGCAAACATTTTCCCAATTAACTAGAGACTAACAATATTTTTCTTTCATTCCCGACCATAAGAACCTTCTTTGGATCTATTCTAATTTGTTAGACCCTGAAAAGGGCATGATAAATAGGGACGTAAGGTAGATAACTGTGATTTGGAGAGTGGAGTTTAGGAGTAGTTTACCGATGTTGCTAAGAAAGGCCCCCTTCCAAGCCATAAGTTTTCTTTGAAATATTTCAAGTAAGTTGGACCAAATAGAATTACCAACCTTACTCACTGTGAGATACATTCCTAAGTAAGTAGAAGGGAGAGAAAGGATTTGGCAATTAATAATCCTGGAGATTTTGGTTTGGACCTGGAGGGGAACATTGAGGAAAAAACTAAACTTTTATCTAGATTAATACATTGACTAGAAGTAGAAGCAAAAATTTTGAGAACATTAATCCACCCCCTTTCCTCTGCCATAGTGGCTTCCCAAAGAATGATCATATCATCAACACATTTTTGATGAGAAATAAAATCCAATTAACTCTTTCTTAGGAATATTAGCCTATCCTAACTAGATGGAAGAGGGATAAAAGCCAGCTAGTGTACCATTCAAAACACCTTTTTCTATGTTATGACCAAGGACCTCTGGCATCAATATAAAGAGATAGAGGGATAGGGGTGTTGAAAAATTTCAAATAATAAGAGGGGGAGGTGAATCACTCTTATCACAACCTAATCCCTTTCAAACTCTTTCAACATAAGAAACCCTTCTTTACCAAATCAAGAAACCTTTAAGAAAAATAGTAACAAATAATGATATAGCAGTTTGAATCCTTAGCAACTTCAACACTTCTTTAACAATGAAAGATATATAAATTCTAATTCTAATCAGATCAACAATAATGAGAAACAAATAATACACACATGCATAATGATAAAACTATATTTACATGGAAAACCCAATGAGGGAAAACCATAGTGAGAGTTAACTCATAATATAAGGCTCACAACCAAAAAGACTTACAATAAGGATCAATGCCTTAGAGAAAGATATAGAGAACTTGTTGAACTAAAGACAACATGAATTCAAGAGAAAGATATAGGGAACTGATGAGATTCACTATCTCAGAGAAGGATACAAAATTATTTAGAGAGAATTACAATGGTTTCCAACACAACACTCTTTTGACTGAAGCATTAAAGCATAATTGATCTTTCCTTTCACACACTTTAGCACTATCACTGCTAGATATTCAATAGAATGCGCACACACACTTATTCACACTTGTACACTTCTCCATCTTGTTTCATCTAGAATGATCTTGTATTTATATCCACCACAACACTTCAAAAATTCAATTAGGATGGCCAAGAAGAGGATAAAATAATGAATTGAACTGGCCAACCACCAAAATATAATGTCATCCTATCTAAAAGTTAGAGAGTGCCAAAATAATCTTAGCACTTCTTTCAATATGATCCAAAACCATTTAAAGGTAGGTGCACATCAACATAAGTTGACATCAAGGAAATGTGTGGATGAAATGTGAAGCACATAACTAGTCGACCCAAAAGAAATATTCTAATTGAATTAACTAGATGTAGTCCCAAGAAGGATAGGTTAGGACCCAAATATATAATCACACATCCTGCATTGATAGCACAACCTCCCAACCACATAGTGCAAGCAAAGGAACAAGCCTTATTGGCTAGATACGACAAATAACCCAGAAAGCCAACTCAAGACACAACACGACATCAAAGAAACTAGTTAGCAATGTGTGGATCACATGGTGATGTTCCTTGAGCATCCAAAAAAAATTCCATACACTTATTTCATACTCTCATACCACCAACAACCACCATAGATCAAACAAGAATAAATAACTATATTTTAAGAACATATAATGCTTAATCATGAGATATAACATTAACATATAAGCTTGCAGACCACTTCAACACATGAGATTGAAACTGACACAATACAAAAATGATGATAGCATATTCACCAATCCATAGGATCAGATACATTAATGTAGTGAAATTCAGAGCAATTCTGAGACCAGTCTGGATAACCAACAACATTGCCAACCTTTTGCAATTCACAGAGATCTCCTCGACAACATAGGTGACTTGAAAATATAGGAGTGAAATATCCACAAAAAACTGGTATTGAATACCAAAATGACAGACCAAGCATCAATAGTGGAGGAATTGAAATCATTCTCCCAAACAAACTTCACTACATCCTCCTAAACCAAAAACATTTAAGCAACTTGTAGAGGCGAGAAATCCCCTTCAAAAACACATACTTTATCAGTAATAGATCATAAGACATACTATAGACCTTCAACAACATCTCTCCACTATCAGTCATCCTTATAATCCTCATTTGATTATGTCATTATGAAATCAACTCTACTGATAGTAATAATGGATTATATGAACTTCAAAAACTCTTCTTTGATAAGGCATGACATCCAATCATGAACCTCAAAAATTATTATTTGATAAGGCATGACATCCAACCATGAACTTTCAAAAATTCTTCTTTGATATGGAATGACATCCAACCATGAAATTCAACAATTCTTCTTTGATAAGGTATGAAATTTATCACCAATATTAGCCTAAAATAAATAAAACAATGACAAACAACAATCAATGTTGACATCAATTACAACAACTACCAATAATCTCCTTAGTGTTGAAATTTAATGAAAAAAACTACCAAAAATATCCCCCTTTGGAATTGATGTCAACACACATTGCTCACTCCCCCCCTTTGACATTAAGGACAAATGGCCATACACTCCTGCACAAAGCAATAGGAAATTATTTTAGGTACAAAGGGAAAAAGATCTTCTATTGAAACAACAACACATACTCCCCCTTTGACCAACAACACAACTTATTCAACAAGTAAAAACTACACAACTTCTTTAGGACTCCCCCTTTCTACCATATCCCCCTGAGAGGTAGCACTCATCAATCCAAGAGTAAAGGATATGACATGAATTTATCCCCCCAAAAAAATTCATCATTTATGAATTTAGTTAGAACAAGAAGGGGAAATAACCCCTAATTTCTATCACAGATACTCAAAATTATCCTTTGAAATTTACTTAGTCAAAATATCTTCAATCTGGTCCTTGGTAGGCACATAATCCATTCCGACTTCATGTTATACAACCTTCTCTCTCAAAAAGTGGTACTAGATTGAGATGTGTTTCGTTCTTGAGTGCATTACTAGATTCTTGGAAATGTTAATTGCACTTGTATTGTCACATAGTATATGAATAGGTTCATCATAAACCACCTTCATATCCTTCAAAGTCCTCTTCATCCAAAGCACCCAAGTACAAATATATATTCTACTTCTAATGTGGACAAACACACTGAATCCTACTTTTTATTGAACCATGAGACCAATCTATCTCTCAAAAAGAATGCACTTCTTCTTGTACATTTTAAATCATTAGCACAACTTTCCCAATCAACATCAATATAGGCACTCAGAGGGAAATTTTGATCCTTTTTTGTAAAATAGGCCATAATCCAAAGTACCCTTTAAGTATCTGAAGATTATTTTCACAACTTTCTCATGATATTTCTTAGGATTCACTTGAAATCTGGCAACCAAATATACCACATGCACAATATCCAGTCTGGAAGCAATTAAATATAAAAAACCTCCAATTATGGACCTATAGAGAGTCTGATCAACCTCTGGAGATTCATCAAATTTTATTATGTGATAAAATATCACCATAGGAGTACCCATTGATTTAGAATCTTCCATCCCAAACTTCTTCACCATTTCCTTTACTTATTTGGCTTGAGAAATAAAGATGCCACCCTCTTGCTGAATAATTTGCAGTCCAAGGAAGAAACTCATCAATCATTGACATCTCAAATTCTTTATGCATCTCTTATGAATTTTTTTACACATATCATCATCTCCACCAAATATGATGTCATCAACATATACAACCATAATCAACAACTTTTCTTCCTAAACCTTAATGTACAAATTACTATATGCCTTACCTTTCTTGAATCCTTGCTGATGTAGTTAGGGTAAAAGCATAAAATCATAAACCAATGAAAAATATCACCAAAAAACTTCATGCATTCCATGATTCATCTCCATTTCCCTTCTCCACATTGTTGTAAATAATATTTTCCCTCAGATTTTAGGGAGGAATTATGACCTATTACAAGACTAAGAAAAATATCGAAGGAGTCAACTAAGCAATTGCAAGTGTACTAATTTTTTTGCAAGCATAAGTCATGATAGAGTGAGGTTGACATTGCATTTTTATAGAAATCAATTTTTTGGATGAATGGTCAAGATTAATAATTGATAGATGCCCTAAGATAGAAGGCTGATATTGAATATGACAACTAGCAATTAGGGTTAGGGTAGAATTAGGTTAAAATTTGAAATGGAAAGCTATGATTTTAATCAAATCCACCCATCTACATACAAAGGATGTGCCCCAAGGGCTACTAGAAAGGAATCACACATCACCATGTCATCCAACTCATATGTTTGAACCTACCAAAGAGTCTTCAAACACCATGCACATTATTACAACCCCATCGTGTATTCTCGCCCTTGAGCCTATTCAAGAGTCTCCCCCATTGAGACCAAGTCAACCTCCATCATGTCTCCATGTTGTTGACCATCTATAACATGTTGAGCCTATTCAAGAGTAATCCCCTTCCAATTCCATTCAAGCAACACAAGAGTTATATTAAAAGTCTACTACTAAGCATGTGGAAACATCAAGCCCTACTCCTAATCAATATAAAATCACTTTCATCCAACCTATCCATAACCTATATATTTTCTATGATCAAGATATTACCTATGAAGAAGCTATCTATGATAAAATTGATCCTATAACTATCCATGAGAAAGATATCCCAAATTCACCTTCACCTAGTCTTATCCATGATCCACTGAAATCCACTTCCCTTGATAAGACATATGCCTTCCAAGCACACAAAAAATAAAACAAATACCTTGGATCTAGGTGAGCACAATTATAATCAAGATCCTAATGATCCTCCATCACCCACTATTGACCCCATTGTAAGTCCTCCATCATATCCTGTTGGTCTATCCACCTTCATCCATGAGTGTTCTTCTTTAGGATAACAAAAAACTTTATCCACTTCACCTTATTCATCTAATAATGAACTCAATTCTAGTGTCCAAAAAACATCTAGACCCATTGTCCATCACATGCTTCAAAACATGAACTACCAAGGTAAAGGTTTAGGCCTTCATGAACAAGGTATTTTGGAGCCCATCCATGTCAAAGTCCCTCCATGCTTATATTTCCTTGGATACTCACCCCAAGGAAAACAAGCTAAAGATGTTGGTACTTACTCTATCCATATTAAGTCCTCTTTCCACCATAAATCCTATCAAACACCTAAAACATATGTTGCCATCCCTCCTCCATCATATTACAAATGTCAAAATCATGTGACCATACACCTTCCACCATAAAATTTTCCACCATTTATTCTAACTCCTAATATCCATCCATCTAATATATCTCCATTACTCCCAACACCTAATATCACCATTATAAAATCCCCTTATCCATTCATCCATAAATATTCTAAAAAGCCTAATCATGACCAGCCAATACACACATTGTCTAAACATGAAGCTTCCACTCATTCCACCATGCCCATGGGATTCAAAATAAAAAAATTCAATGCCTCTATATATAAAGTAAAAAATCATAAGGGTCCACATGCCTTAGGGCACAAAAGAAAATAATTAAATAAAAAACCATCTAAAAAGATATATAAGCCCATACCTCCAAAAGAAAAGTAAAAAAAAAATGTTTTGGGTACATAATAAAAAAGAAATCAAGTCAAAAGAGGCATCCACATCAAAAAAATCCCAACCACCCACTTCCACCTCACATTCCCACTCTATTCAAGAGTCTCATATTCCATCTCACAAGAAAAATAACATTCATAAAAATACTAAGTCTATGTGGGTACCTAAAGCCTTCATCACCCATATCCTAAGAAAACATCTCCATTGCTTCCTACACCCCCTCCACATAAAAAGCTTCAACATTTATCATAGTGTGTGCAACCATTGGTTATAATTCCCTTCCATTTCATAAAAATTCCACCTACCTCCATCTCCTCATCCTACATATCTCCCCCATAACCTTCCTATGGTCCATGATTTTGGCTAAGCCTCCCCTTCATCTTCCCTACGTAATCCACATCATATTCCACCAATCCATCCATAATCCACATCATAATCCATCATGTACCTACTCCATCTCCCTTTCATGTCATCCTTTACCAACATCTATGAGCATAATGAAATTTGACATGGTCTATGTGATGACATCTATCTCTAGTGGGACTATCACCTTTCATGGAACCAGACACTTGAGTCCCTTCTATCCATCTTCACTTTCTCCTAAAAATGAAAAAAATGAAAAAAAAAAAAAATTAAAGTAAAGAGAAATTCCTTCATCTAATGGTGAAAACCTGGTAAACAGGCACCCTGGATAAGTACCATGATGAAAACTTGGTAAATAATCATCATGTGTAGGTTGATCTTCTATGTCACTTACACTTTGGGGTACATTGTCTCATCATATCATATCATATCTTACTATCTCCTATCTTATCATCCTTGGCCATCATACCCATATACTTATCATATTGAGTCCATTCATCCTCTCTTCCTCCTTTTGATCCTGATAAAAATAGGGGGCATAATGTTGAAACATGCTTTGGGTATCTCTTGACATACCTCATCTTTTCCAATGCAATCTTATCACCATCCTATTATTCTAATAATTTTCATAAAAATCCTAAGTATTGTACTTAGAATGGGGCATGTTACTCCTATGCAAGATAGTCTTTGGAGATCACATCCTTTCTCCCTTATGATGCATACATCCTTTCCATTCACTATGACCTATCCTTTTTATCCATCCATCATCATGAGACTTTTATCCCTTATCTTATCACCCACCCTTTTATCCATCAATCCCATCTATCTCCTTGCACTTAGATATGGTTTTCCCTTGTCATTGGTATCTAGCACAAAGGATACCCAAATTTTCATCCATTGACATCCCAAAACATTTCAAAAAAGTCTTGAAAAAATACAAAAAAATTGAAAAAAAAATCCATAAAATCAAAACATTGAAAAAATCCAAAAAATTCACATATTCCAAAATACAAAAAAAAATAAAAAATTTCAAAATACAAAAAAATCAAAATATCCCCAAAAATACAAAAAAATGGAAAAAGGTCCTGAAAAAAGACAAAAAAATCAAATACACAACAAAAATCCAAGCAATAAAATCAAACTAAATTACTTATTCCAATCAAATCAATTACTCAATTCAATTCATCAATCATCATCCAAATCTTCAAATCAATCATCTTCAATCATTACAAACAATAATCCAAATGCAAGTCATCAATCTTGCCAAATTATCCAATCACATCATTTGGTCTTGATCATAACCTTGTTGTAAACCCAATCAATTAACAAATCAATCAATCAATCAATTATCTTCATGTTGATCTAGGGATATATCATTCCCTACAATGAAAACACTATCATCATCAATCAATCAATTAATCAACAATTTGTAGCTTGACAAGGGCAATACCTTATTTGTTTTTGTATCATTTGTGCATGCTTGCTTGCGTGTGCTATCATTTTTATCTTTCATTTACCTAAAATCTGCATCACTCCCAACTAATATTCATATCTTTTATCTAGACAAGGTTGTATTACGTTGGGGCATGAGACAGATTGTCACCTTGGTCTTTATACCTTGGTACATAATGTCTAGTGCTACATCAAACATATTCTTGCTATTTTATTACAACATAACATGCCATTATTCTTTTTCATCTACTTCTTATCTTGTATCATTCATCTTATCCAGGCCTAGAATTTGACGGTCACCCTTGCCTGCTATATAAAATTTTCATGATGGTTTGGTCATTTTATAACCTTTCAATTGACGTTTTAAGAAAAAGATAAGTTGTCAAAAAATTGAGTAATTTTTTTTATATTAAAAGAATGCAACTTACAAAAAGGTAGTCTAAAGATGCGAAAAAGAGCAGCAATCAACAACAAAATCAAAAACAAAACTACAAACAAGAAGACCTCTTCCTTTGCACAAACTTCACAGTGATTAGTTCAACTTGATTGTTTCAAGCGGTTCACCTTGACATTCACAACTATACTATTCTTCCCTTGGCTACTGCAAAGGATTCTTAAAGCTAATCATTGACACTATCATGATAAAATAAAGAAAAATCAATGTATTGCCAAAAACAGGTCATCTCATCAAACCAAGACAAAAACAAACCATAAAGTTGGAAACCACTAGATATATAGGAGCAGGGTTTAAGTAAGACCATCAAAGAGCACCAAGCTGCTACACAATCTAAAATAATAGTACCACTACTATGCATAAAAAAACCTTACATCAAGTGGGAAGCTAATCCTTAAATTATTATAGAGACTCTTCTTTACACAAAGATTTGTTTCTAAATTGATTTAAAAAAATAAAAATAATAACAAGTATAGACAAAGTAAAGATTTGTTTGTAAATTGATTTTTAATATAAAAAACAATAAAACAAAACAAAGATTTAGAAAGATTTCTTTACACAAAGATTTGTTTCTAAATTGATTTAAAAAAAATAAAAAAATAACAAGTATAGACAAAGTAAAGATTTGTTTCTAAATTGATTTAAAAAAACAATAAATAATAAGTATAGACAAAGCAAAGATTTGCTTCTAAATTGATTTTTAATATAAAAAGCAATTAAAAAAAGAAAAGATTTATTTCTAAATTGCTTTTTAAATTTTATTGAAGATAAACATTCTTTGAAAATATTTAAATTTAATATATATTTCTACATCAATTTAAAAAAATTCAAAATAAACATTGTAAAAAAAATCATTTATATTTCTATAACAAATTATTATAAAATAATATTATAAATAAAACTATTATATTATATTATATTACCCTATAATAAAATTTTACGGTTTACAAATAATTTAAAGTGTCATATATACGGTTATATAAAATTTTAGCAAGTCAAGTTATACGGTCTAATAAATTTTAAAGTTGTAAAATACGGTCTAAAATGACAAAAACGGTCAAATAGACCATCAAATTCCAGGCCTAATCTTATCCCTCCTTATTGTTTCATTCATTTCAAGAGCATAACTCATGTTTGTTCAACCCGCCTATCCTCTCAAGGGGGCATCATCATCCCATCATCATATCTCTACATCATCATTATCCTATCTTTCCTTCATCATTCATTTTCTTTTACCCGTACCTTAGCTTCTTTGAAATGATGTTACTCGACACAAACCTCATCTTAAAGAGGGGCAAAATGCAAACACCCAAAATTGGCCCATTTCATTATTTAGGCATTTGTCACATTTTTCACCGCATATCTTCATTTTGTCTAATACACTTATATTTCATTTTCCTCTCCATATCTTTAATTAATTAAATAAATTTAATTTATTTAATTAATGCTCATTATTCTTCTATCTTCCATCAAATGATTAAAAAAATGTTAAATTATTTAATTCTTGTATCTTTCTTCTAATAAAAAAATAAAATCAATTATTTTATTTATTTATTCTCCATCCACCTAAATTAAATAAATTTCATTTTTTTAATTTATTTTTCTTCCATTTTTATCTTATTCTTCTAAAAATGTGCAAGTGGGTCCCGTTGTCTTTGAAAAATGGCAATAACCAAAATGTGGGACAATTTAATAAAATAGAAAAAAATCTATTATCTCCTTATCATTCCCACTCCAAAATAGAAAAAGCGTTCTATGTGGAGAAAGGAATCTTACCACTATCAAAGCCCACCCAAGGTTTCTAAATAGAGTGCCTTTTCATGGCATTAATTATTATCTTTTCTTTTTGATTTAATAGAAACTTAATTCCAAAAAGCGAGGAAAAAGATAAGTCATTAATTAAATAATATTTAATTAATTTGTGATAGAAAAGCTAATAGTGAATAATTAAATAATTATTATTATTATTTAATTATAGTGGAAAGTGGAAATAATTAAATAAATAAACTTTATTTAATTATAGAGGAAAGACATTAGTGAAATAATTGAATAAATATATTTTATTTAATTAATCAAGATTAATGGAGAAATGACTTAAATGAACTAATTAAATAATTAAGGATTATTTAATTAATAGTAGAAGTATGGCCCTAGATAGTGGAAAAATGGTGTTAGTAAGTTTAGGATATTTTTTCGAATCCCATGGGTATGGTGGAATGAGTGGAAGCTTCATGTTTAGACAATGTGTGCATTGACTAGTCATGATTAGGATTTTTAGAAGATTTATCGATGGATGCATAAGGGGATGGTATAATGGCAATATTAGGTGTTGGGAGTAACAGAGGTAGATTAGATGGATGGATATTAGGAGTTGGAAGAAATGGTGGAAAAGTTGATGGTGGAAGGTGTATGGTCACATGATTTTGATATTTGTAAGATGATGGAGGAGGGATGGCAACATATGTTTTAGGTGTACAATAGGATTTAAGGTGGAAAGAGGACTTAATATGGATAGAGGAAGTACCAACATCTTTAGCTTGTTTTGATGGTGGAAGGTGTATGGTCACATGATTTTGATATTTGTAAGATGATGGAGGAGGGATGGCAACATATGTTTTAGGTGTACAATAGGATTTAAGGTGGAAAGGGGACTTAATATGGATAGAGGAAGTACCAACATCTTTAGCTTGTTTTCCTTGGGGTGAGTATCCAAGGACAAATGAGTGTGGAGGGAATTTGACATGGATGGGATCCAAAATACCTTATTCATGAATGCCTAAACCTTTCCATTGGTAGTTCATGTTTTGAAGCATGTGATGGACAATGGGACTAGATGTGTTTTGGACACTATAGTTGAGTTCATTATTAGATGAAGAAGGTGAAGTGGATAAAGGTTGTTGTTGTACTAAAGAATAAAACTCATGGATGAAGGTGGATAGACCAATATGATATGATGGAGGATTTGCAATGGGGTCGATAGTGGGTGATGGAGGACCATTAGGATCTTGATTAACATTGTGTTCGCTTAGATCCAAGGTATTTTTTTGATCTTCTATGCATTCTTGGGAGGCATATGTCTCATCAAGGGAAGTGGATGTTGGTGGATCATGGATAAGAATAGGGAAGGTGCATTTGGGATATATTTCTCATGGATAGGTATAGGATCAAATTACTCATATATAGCTTCTTCATAGGTAATATCTTGATCACATAAAATATATAGGTTATGCATAGGTTGGATGAAAGTGATTTGATACTGATTAGGACTAGGGATTGATGTTTCCACATGCTTGGGAGTAGACTCTTGATATAACTCTTGGGTTTCTTGAATCTAAGTGGAAGGGGATGAATCTTGAAAAGGCTCGACATGTTCTAGATGGTAAAAAACATGGAGACATGATGGAGGTTGACTTGGGCTCAATGGGGGAGACTCTTGAATAGGCTCAAGGGGGAGACTACATGATGGGGTTTTAAGAATGGGCATGGTGTTTGAAGAATATTTGGTAGGTTCAAACATATGAGTTGGATGACATGGTGATGTTTGATTCCTTTCTAGTAGCCCTTGGGTCACATCCTTTGTAGGTGGATGGGTGGATTAGGGTAATGCCATAGGTTTACTTTTGAAATATTTGAATTTAAGGCATGTATTTGATGGAGGATTAGATGATGGCAGGGGTAATGAAGATTTTGATGGTTTAGAAGGTGGAGAGGCCAATGGATTAGGACTAGGACATGGTGGCTTAGAGATAGGAATTTGATTGGACGCTGGTATGATAAACTTATAGGGTGCATGAACTAGATTGGTGTTCCCCTTGTAAAATGGAACATAAGAATTGAAAGGATCTTGATTTTGTTGCCAAGGAAGAATTTATCTCCTATGTTCTTGTTGTGATATGGTGGATATGTTGATGTGGCATTGACATGATAGGTAGATGGGTTAGGTTGGCATGATGATGATGGTGACACATAGGATTGTGGTTGACTGTGTTGAGGTTGGAATGGTGTTTGGACTTGTGGTATGATTTGTTGTGATAATGATGGAGGGGTTGCATAGGATAATTAATGTTGAGAGGTGGATTGATATGGATAAGGGTTGAAATTGGAAGAGGTGTGATAGGTGGATGAAGGGGTAAAGTGATATGTGGATGGACGAGGTTGATAAGATGATATAGGTGACACATAGGATTGATGTGACATTTGTTGATGTGGTGATTGGGCTTGATGTTGTGCTTGTTGGATTTGAAAAGTGGCCATGAGGTATTGGGCTTGTGCTATGAGTTGTTGCATTTGAGGTGATTAGTTTGTTTGAAGTTGAAATTTTTGGATGAGGCCTTGGAGCCCGTGTATAATTTGTTGGTCTAAGGGTTGTGGTGCTTGATAAAGTGATTGGAGGAGGTCTTGGAATTGGGATACTAGGTCTTCTAATGTTGGCATGGTGTAAAATGATGCTAGTTGGATTAAAAAGATGATAATTAGGATATGATGTGGAATGACAAGATTGGATGATTTGGATGATGTGGCAAATTTTTATTGGAAGTTTGACTTGGGCAATATCAAAAACAAGATCTCACATGTAAATGCATGAACACACACACCAAACATAATGGTAAATTTGTTTTTCAAGATTAAATTTTATGATTAAGCAAACACTTGAATACAAAACAATAATCCTAGTGTTAGTCAAGTGGGTATGGTCAATTAGGTCATAAGATAGGATGCATGAGGTTGAATAGGGATGATTTGAAATAAAAATATTGCCACACAGTCGGGAGAAAGGGGTAACCCACCCTTCACCTTCACTTCCCAAAGGTATAAAGTTATTTGGAGCTTAGCCAAAAGTGACAAAATTTTAACTCCTAGATGAGTGTGTCTTTTGATTCACTCTTCGATTGAGGTCATACCTTAGAGTGGTGTGTTCTCCAAGGAGGCCTCCTAAGAATGGTATGAAAAAATCAGACCAAGTGATGTTTTTTTGATGACACACACACTTGATTCACACTTGCAGTTGTTAATTTCCTTTTAGAAAATTGAAATGTGTGTAAAAAGTTCAAGCAATTGTTCTTTTTAGATCCCAAATCAAGATGTGATGGAAGACAATGGTTAATTTTAGACCCAATTTTTGATATGTGATTGAACACAAGATTTGTTTTTTTTAAGCCCAAAATATGAGTGTGTGATCAAACAAGTTGTTCTTTTTTAAGCCCCAAATTGAAGTGTGTTGACAAGCAATAATTAGAGATGAAAGAGGGAATGTGTGCACCTGATTGTTTTTCATCCTTAAATCTATTATAGATGTTGATGCCAATGCTATTCCAGCTCCTTATAGTCACCTACAAAATCAGAAAATGATATATAATGCAACCATAAAAAAAACCTCATTAGACAAGGAAAATTATAATTTCAGATACATATTTTTAACATAGCTGAATTAGATTTGATTATTTGAAGACAATATTTCTTTAAAAATAAAAAATAAAAGAAGAGACCCCTACTAATATTTTGAGAGCTTTCTAGAAATGTAAAGAAGTCAGAAAAATTCCTTGTTTTGCACCCAAAAATACATATTTATGAAAAATCTAGAGAAAACAAAGATGGGATCATTTAGCACCTCCTATGACCTCAAAATAAAATTTGTAAAAAAAGAACCCCATTAGGATTTGAAGAGATTTATAGATATGCAAAAATTTATGGAAAATTCGCTGATGTGCGCCTAGAAAATAGATTTTATGAAAAAAAAAATCCCAATAACTCCTACAAAAATGATAAACTCACAATTTTTAAATTGTAGCCTCTTGAGAAGATGTAAAAGCTTCTGTAAAAATATTGTAGAAAAAATTGTAGCCATTTAGAAGATATGAAGAAATTTGTAAAACTTGGGATTTTATACAAAAATGGCAGATCCGTAGCAAAAAAAAAAAAAAGCTGCAAGAAAAAAGCAAGTAGATCTGCAAAAGGAAAGGGTTCTTCATGTCAAGTTCACAATTTTTAGTTAGGGTAAAAATTTAGGGTAAATACATATACAAATAATAATGAAACCCTAATAAGCACAAGGAAGCATAAGACAACATGAAAATCAACACAAACACAAACCAATCTCCATATTATGCTTGATTTATCTCCATTGCTCTTTTCCACCTCACACGAGAATGCAATATTTTCAAGGGTTGATTGTTGATTGCTCAATTTCACAACATAACATGAAGATGATAGATGAAGATGAATAGATAGATGATGGATGCAAGATTGTAGAGATAATTTGCCAGAGTAAGGGTACTTGAAAACTCATCCATGGAAATGGATTGGTTGTGGGTTAATTTATAGACTTGCAAGATGGATGATCAATGGTGGGGAGAAAATTGATGAATCAATGGATGAGAGTGAATGAGAGACAAGAATGAATGCTCATGCACCAAGTGTCCATGAAAAGGCACTCTATTTAGAAACTTTGGGTGGGCTTTGATAGTGGTAAGATTCCTTTCTCCACATAGAACACTTTTTCTATTTTGGAGTGGGAGTGATGTGGAGATAATAGAATTTTTTCTATTTTATTAAATTGTCCCACATTTTGATTATTGCCATTTTTTAAAGACAATGGGGCCCACTTGCACATTTTTAGAAGAATAAGATAAAAATGGAAGAAAATTAAATTAAATAGATAAAATTTATTTAATTTAGGTGGATGGAGAATAAATAAATAAAATAATTGATTTTATTTAATTATTAGAAGAAATATACAATAATTAAATAATTTAACATTATTTAATTATTTGATGGAGGATAGAAGAATAATGAGCATTAGTTAAATAAATAAAATTTATTTAATTAATTAAAGATATGGAGAGGAAAATGAAATATAAGTGTGTTAGACAAAATGAAGGTATGTGGCGAAAAATGCCTAAATAATGAAACGGGCCAATTTCGGGTGTCTACAGTTGAAGTGGATATCCTTTGAAGTTCTTATGAGCCGCAAGATCAAGAAACATCCTTATTGCATCTAGTCTAGCTACTATAACAAAGGTATCCTCAAAATCAATACCTTCAACTTGTGAATAGCCCTTACCAACCAATCTAGCTTTGTTTCTTGTTACTTTACCATCTCATTCAACTTATTCTGGAACACCCATTTCATTCCTATCACATTCTTATCAACTAGTCTGTAAAATAGTTCCCAAGTCTAATTATTCTCTATCTGATATAGTTTTTCCTCCATTGCCTTTATCCAGTTATCATCTTTGCTATAATCAACAAATTTCTTGGGTTCTACTATTGATAGTAAGTGTAGACACCTAAATTTTACCCTTTACATAAGGACAAATTTATCCCTTTCCTTCATCCCCTTCATCAACGTCAATTAAATTATTTATTTAATTATGTTCTTTTTTCCCTAACGTTCCTAAGGTATTTAATTTAATCAATTAAATAATTTATACATAAGCCCACTTCATCTCTAAATTAAATAAAAGCAATCAATTTATTTAATTTAGCCAATTATCCTTTTCAATTTTTAATTCCTTCTTTTTTCTCCTTGTCACATCCTCCATAACCTTTTCGTTAATTTGGGTTAATTTATATTAATCCTTCATTGAGATGTGCCTATACTTAATTAGGATTAATTTCACACCCTCCATAACTTTCCACTTAACTCTAATAATTATTAATTAATCTAATCATCTGTTTGCACAATCCTAATCCTAATCACTTACCCCTTTTAACATGTCCTTGAGTCAACCTTCTTGGTACTTACCTTTTTTGGGTTGAACTCTTCCCCAAGTGAATTAAAAATTCACACTTATTCCTCCCATGCATTTGTCTTCCCCATGACATCTCATATGTCACATCGTACCCATGGGACAAAGACACCTTCTAGAAGGAATCTTGTCTTACTATTTGGTTTCTTCCAAAAAGTGAATTAAAAATTCACTTTTGTTCTTCCAAAGCTTTTCCCTTCCCCATGTGATCATTGAGAGGTCACATCAGTCACATGCCAAGGTACTTGCAAGTACCTTGGGACCACATGACCTCTTCCATGTCATTTGTACCCTTTACCATCTCACCTTGTCCTTTGGACAACTCACCCACCACATGTCCAAATATGAGGGCTTGTGAGTCCTCAACTCACCATAGCCCTCCATCTTGGCCATGGTGCCTCAATCTTGACTGTTGAATTCTTTAGAGAATTCAACTTAACCTATAAATACCCCCCTCTTCCTTCATTAAAGGGACTGGTCAATGCAATCTTAGCCAACTTATAATCTTGAGTCATTTGAGCCTTCATAAGTTATCATATCATTTTTCATTCAATATCCATCCATCTTAGCCATTTACATCCTCATTTTGCATTTCAATCAATTTTCCATCAAGGAGCACACATATTATCAACTATCAAAGGGCCAACCAAAGTATTGATTCGAGACAAGGTATAATTGTATTTTTCATTTTCATCTTGCTTTGTTTTGAATCCAACTAGGCTAATCGTTTTGAGGTGTTAGGTGTCTTTGTATTCTTCTTGAATTTTAGTTTGCTTTTTCACTTTATATTAGTATGTTTTTCCCCTTCACATTAAGCACGTAAGTTTCCTTTATTCAATTACTTTTGCAAAATTTCTTCTTATCAACACACCTTCATTTTTTTCTATAATGATATGATCTGGAGAGTGGTTTTTCTGCACATATTTTTCTAGAGTCTTGAGAGTATTCACTAGTTCTAGTTTCTTTATTATTTCTTTTCAAATTATTCTTCTTATTATTCAATCTAGGGAAGCATATTAGATTCAAGAAGCTCAAGATCATGTGAGATCTATCACAAGTCTTTATCTACCTTGAAAATTATACTTTCGATCATCTTTCCCAATCTCTTGTTGTAGAATATATATGCCTTGCTCTTGGTTGAGTAACCAAGAAAGATTCCTTCATCACACCTTGAATAAAACTTTCCAAGGTCTCCTTCATCTCTTTTTATCTAACATTTACTTCCAAAGATTCTAAAATATCTAACAATGGGAGTTCTTCTATATCACAACTCATAAGGGGTGTTATTCTTGTTGACCCTCAGTCACATTCTGTTAAGAAAATAGACAGTAGTATGTATTGCTTCCTTTCAATACATATCTGATAGGTCAACATATTTCATCATTGTCCTAGCCATTTCTTGCACTATTATATTCTTCATTTCAAGTACCCCATTCTACCAAGGGTTCTAGGAGTAGACGAATATCTCCTAATACCATGATCTTCACAAAAAAATTCAAATTCATAAGTAAATTCACCTCCTCTATCTGACTTTAAACATTTGGTCCTAGCATTCATTTCATTCTCAAAAATTTCTTTAAAAATCTTAAATTTATCAAAGGCTTTTGATTTCTCTTTGAAGAATGTAATCCAAATCATTCTAGTGTAATCATCTATAAGAAACATAAAGTTCCTTTCACCTTGTTGACTCCTTATCCTTATAGGTCTATGTAGATCACTATGAATCAAATCCAATAGAATTAAAATAGAGGACTCCTTGCTTTTAAAGCTAGTCTTTGTTATCTTTTCCATTTGACATTCTTTGTACAAAGTGTTTGAAAACTTGGTTATCCTAGACATATCTCTCACTGCATGAGAGGAACTGATCTTCACCATGTTTTCAAAGTTTATGTTCCCCATTCTTTTCTGCCACAACCAAAATTCTCTAGATTGAGCCAATAAGTAGATTATTTCATTAGCCTCCTTTAGATGGTAAATTACCATTTTTCCTTGCTCGTTTAACAACAAGCCTTCTAGAACCTTCCTTTTTTATCTCACATCCTTTATCATGAAAGGTGAGATTGCATCCTTTTCTACACATTTGATTTACACTTAGGAGATTATGTTCTTGCCCTTTGACATAAATGACATCTTTAGTTTTGTTTTTTCCATCAATTCTTATATCACTTTTTCCCTAGATTTGTGTTGACTTATGATCACCAAACTTAACAGATCCACCATTGACCTTCTTGAGACTAATGAAATTACTTCTAACACCAATCATGTGGTGAGAACACCCACTTTCAATCAACCAAGAATTTATCTCTTCCTTTGCTTGAAAGGCAGTCCATACTATCATAGATCTTTCATTAACCTTACTATTCTGCAAGGTGCCAAACCTTTTACATTCTCCAATAGTGTTCTTTATACCTTTTAGAGCTATGAATATATTTTAATCATTTGGATCATTATCTTCATTTTCAGAGGAACAAATAATCTCCTTAAAATAGAATCCTCTTTTGATTTTATCTCCTATGTTATCATCAACATATTCTTTATCGACACATCTAGATGAAAAATGACCAACTCTTCCACAATTGAAACACTTGAATGGTAGCTTACCTTTGTATTTATTGGTGCCTTTCTTTAGTATTCTCATAAAGTTTGCATCAACCTCATCAAATTCATCATTTTGATCACCATCTTCATCCTCAGTATTTTTTTAGCTTTGAAAGTTGCTTCCTTCTTTGGAACATCTTGAACAAACTCTCTCATCTCAAAGGTAGTAAGAGTACCGACCATTTCACCAGCTAAATAATGATCCAAGTCCTTTGAATCTTCAATGGTAGACACTTTGCGACTATAATATTTTGGGAGATATCTCAAAATATTTTTTATAATTTCAATTTCTTTCACTTCTCCACCAAGTCCAAAGATGTTAGAGACAACTTCTTATACTTGGAGCATATAACTTGTGATGTCTTCATCCTCAATCATCTTTAAACTCTCAAATCTACTTTTAAATATTTTAATCTTATCTTGCTTCACTTTAGTGTCTCCTTCATAGATGTTACTAAGCTCTTCCCAAGGATCTTTGAAAAAACTACAATTCATCACCTTCAAATTTTTTGAATCAGCCAACCCACACAAGATAGCATTCTTGGCTTTGGTATTGCACTCATATAGTTTGAAACTTGTTGGATCTATAAGAGTAATATAACCACTTTTGACTAATTGTCACACACTAAACCCAAAAGAGTTTAAGTGTCCTTCCATTATCATTTTCCAAAAGGATTAATTAGTCCCATCAAACCTAAGTCCCTTGCATGAAACATGATGTGTCATCCTAATTCTTCGCATCAAGATGTTAAGCTTCTACAGAGGAACTTGGCTTTGATACCAATTGTTGAACACTTCTGCAAATTGAGAGGGGGGGTGAATTAGTATTATCAAAACTTAATACCTTTTGGAACTCTTTCATCACAAGACAACATTCTTTACTAGATCAAGAAACTCGTAAGAAGAATAATAACAAAGAATGATATAGTAATCTAAATCCTTAGCAACTTCACCACTTATTGAACTATGAAATATTTATCAATTCTACTTCTAACCAGATCAACAACAATGAGAAATAGAGAACACACACATGCAAAAGGAGAACACTATATTTACATGGGAAATCCAATGAGGGAAAAACCACAGTGAGAGTTAATATACAATATAAGGCTCAATACCTTAGAGAAAGATACAAAGGACTTGCTAAACTAAAGACAACACAAATTTAGGAGTAAGATATAGGGACCTGATGAGATTCACTATCTCAGAGAAAAATATAATATGATTTAGAGATAATTATAATGATTATCAACACAACACTCTATTGATTGAGGCATTATAGCACAATTGGTCTTTCCTTTCACACACTTTAGCACTATCACTGCTAGATATTCAATAAAATTCACACATACACTTCTTCACACATGTACACTTCTCCATATTGTTGCATCCAAAATTATCTTGCATTTATATCCATCATAACACTTTAAAACTTTGATTAGGTAATTCAAGAAGAGGATAAAATAATGAATTCAACTGGTCAACCACTAAAACATAATGTATTCCTATCTAGAAGATAGAGAGGACGAAAAAAAATATAGCACTTATTCCAATGTGATCCAAAACAATTTACATGTAGATTCACATAAACCTAAGTCATCATCAAGGAAACATGTGGATGAAACATGAAGCACATAACCAGTTGACCCAAAAGAACTTTTCCAATTGAATTAACTTGATGCAGTCCCATGCAGGATAGGTCAAGACCCAAATATTGTTGGATGTTGTGGTTGAATTAGTGATATGTGGTTGTCATTGATGTCAAAACTATTAGCATTAATGTCTTTTAAGACTGTATATGTTGAGGATATTGAGAAAATTGTAATAAAATCTATTACAGGTTGTCTGTGAAGCAGTGAAGATCAGTATGGTAGAAAGTTCATTGTGTTGATAGTGAGGTGTTATGGATTAAAGGTTTTTTTTCAAACCTATCTAGTTTCTACTCCAAATGTTTGAGAGGTATGTATGAATATTTGAGGAAGTTATAAGTTTCTATGTTCTGATAGCTATTCTATTACTACAAATGGTGTTTATGGAAGGAGATAATGTGATTCTGGTAATATGAGTTGTTGTTTATTTTCTTGTGGAATTCATGGATGTTTCTAGATCATGTTCTATTTGTGCTGCACGTCCGCATTGATCATTGTGCTTGCGATCTAAGATTTTCTCTTGCATGTTTATGCTTTTCATGTTCATGGCCAACAAGGTGTTAGAAGCATGTTGTGGATCTTCAAGGAAGAATCTTTGAAGGTTTTTTGTGTTTGAGAACATTTTTTTGGGTCTCTACTATGTTGCGGCCAACCTTGGTTGATGTGCATTGATAATATTTATTGTTTTGGGCCAATAGTTTGCATTCATTCTATTATTTTGTTGAAGTCGACATAAAGCAATGTAATTTCTTGTTGCAAATATATATAAGTGATTGTTTCTTAATTTGAGATGTGTGTGAAGTGTGTGATGTGAAGTGTGAGTGATATGTGTGAAAAAGGTTTAGATCATTCAAAGGCAGAGTAGAGTGTGAAGAAGAGTGAAATAAATTGAAGAAGTGTTCATGTGCTTAACCAAAAATTTACTCAAGCATTAGCAGATGCTACTTTATCAGTTCAAATTCTTTAGATGGATTTAATCTGAATGTTTTATGTAAGACATTGAGTCTTCCTTTGAGCAGTGAGCTCTAGGAAGTGTGCCTGAATGCATGTGCATTCCTCATATGTTCTTCTTATACTTTTAATAGGGTATAACTTGTAGATCAAAATCCACCATGGTTTTTCCCCTAACAGGGTTTCCATGCAAAAATCTTGTTGTTATGTGTGTTTTTGATGTGTTGTTGATTCATGCTTTCATTGTTATTAATTAGATCTGAGATTAAAGGTTAATAAGTTTAATAAGTTTAAAATTATGTGACAACTAATTCACCCCCCACCCCCTCTTAGTTGTCTACCCTTGTGTTGCCAACAATTGGTATCAAAGCAGGTTCCTTGGAAGAAGTTTTAAAGCTTGAGGTGATCTAGGATGGTGACATACAAGAAGGATAGTCCAAGATTTGATGGAACAAATTATTCTTTGTGGAAGACTTGAATGGAGTGTCATCTAAGATGCATTGGTGAATCCTACTAGAACATTACATGTAATAGGTATGGTATTCCTCAGAGTGGTCCTACTACTACTACTGAGATTAGAGATGCTAAATATAACATCAGGGCTAAGGAAGCATTGTTAAGTGATTTGACTAATTCTGAGATGACAAATGTTATGTAATGCCCCGCCAAGTAACCCTAAAGGAAGTTGTAATTAACAACTTAAGCCAACCAATTTTTTTTTTAAAGTGCATTTAACATACACATTCACTTACTAATGAACAACAACCTCTAAGTCTACAAGGATAGGATTACTTAAACCCACAAAAATATATTACATTAATACCATAGCGTTATATATTTTATGAAATAAACATCATGCATCATAAGGATACCACATAACATAATAAGATAAACATCCAAGATAAAATCTCATAATCAATTTACTCCAATAGTTACATCACTCATTCCCAAAATGAGGCAATAGAATACATGTGTTACAATTACATAATTCCACCTCATAACATAAGAGGGATAAAATAACTTATACAAATAGAAATATTACAATGCAAGAAAATACAATAATAATCCGTGAGCTATCTATTTGGATATCTCGCCACCAAGTATAGAAGATAGATGGGGACCCAATGGTGTATGGTGCATGTTCCACCCAACCAAGTGGTACCCGAAGGCCCACCCCCCATGCTAGGAGATAGTAACAACGTAACATAGACAAATATCTACAACTACTAACCAAAGGCTAAATCATACTGACATAACCAAAAAAATGCAATAAACAAGTACATATCAAGTTCAACTCTCACATCACTGACATATGTCACATTGCTTCTAGACATAAAATAGATCAAGTATGTTTAGAGAACCATACACATAAAACATTTACCAACTATTGTCCTAGACAGAGTGTCATTGCATAGTAGTCATGAGATCTCCTATGGGCATCCTTCATAGGCTCCGATAATCCTAGTGACCTCAACCGAATCTCGACCCTCATACTCACTCATGCAGCCTCAAATACCTCTCGTACTGACAAGATAAATGACTATTTCATTTCAGGCCTTCTCACTTATCCCAAGTCTAAACGAGCCCTTATGTCTATGAGTGAGGCTTAAATTATCTTGATTACTGTGAAAGGCATCCTAATCATCTAAGTACATTAATTTAATTATCACTTGATTAACTCACTTCTGAAGGTTACCCAGTTTACCTTTTTGGGCTCCGGCGCCTAACAAAATCCACTCTTCTATTCGTCAACACACACCCAAACAATCCACCAAGGGAAACACAAGTGCATACAAACTAGGCATCAAACTACTCCAACATAAGGAGGAAATAAATAATAGAATTCACTCCAAACATCTTGGAGGCAACAAACACATAGTCCACTCCTTTCATTGGAAGTACAAAACATCCCCGTTCGTGGAAACGGGGTAAATATTGAAAAGACACCATGCACTACCCAAGGGAAAAATAATTGTTTGACATAAATAATCGACAACCCTCCTAGATCCTCTAAGATTCTCTGGAAGACTTTCAAATTTGGACTAACACATAATCCCATATCCCACAATGCAACTTGACGACATAGCTACAAAAGCATTCAAGTCAATAATCAAATCTAATATTTTGGATTCCCTAAATCCATACTTATCCAATGCGTAACGTTTACAAAGTCAAAGGCATGATAATAGGTTAACTCAAATAATAATTTAACCCTATTACCTTTTCCCTTATTGGGAAATCTAAAATAATTAAACTCACTTCCCTTTACGAATACAGAGAAAATAAAACATTTAAGGCAATCACGAGGATATCTCTATTTTTGGATATTCTAAATCCATATCTCTTCATATTCCAATCACAATGATTTAATTGCTCTAACATAAATAAATAAATAAATAAATAAAAGTAGTTTATTTTCTCATCAATATAAACAATTCCTTAATTTAGTTTTAAACACAACATAAATCCATGCATGCAAATCCTTTCCATTTTCACTAATTAAATAAATAAAAAACCCTTCATTTTTATTGAGAGAAAAATCTAATTTAATTTAAACTCAAAACCACTATTACTTTTAAAAGTAATAAATAAATTAATTTCTCTTAATACATTAAACTCTTATAACCTTTCCATTGCATGCTTCTACTAAATTAAGACCACTAAAAATACATGTAATGTATACACACATGCAATATATTCATGCACACACTTATATCCATATATTTTAATTGTATAAATAAACCAACATACACATTAAATATATAGTAATATATTTTACTAAATAATTACATTATTTTAATAAAATAAATTAATATCCAATAAATAATTTTGAAATGATTATATTACACAAACATCTTAAATATCAACAAAAATGTTTCAAAACTTTAATCCAAAATTTGCAAACTATATTTATTAATCATTTATTTAATCCTATAAATAAATAATATATAATATAATATATTTATATATATTATATATTATTTAATTTGCATTAAAAATCAATCAAAACCCAACATAAAAAGGGTGGACGAACACCCAAGGTTTGCTGTTTTTATTGATAACACAACTCCAAAAAGTAATGGGAAGGGGCGTTGTGCGTATGCACAACCACCCCTCTCCCATGCGATGAGGAAGGGAGGATGTGGTGGGTCTCCCTCCACACCGCCCCTCCCTTATGGGGAGTGGTGGTGGGGAGGTAGTCCCTCCCCATTCCCCCCAAATATTGCAAGGACCGAAACATAAAACAAACGCTGTACCCAACAATGATTCAACCAATTCGCCGTACAACGATTTTAAATAAATATATTTTTTGAATATTACATACTTTAATTAATGGATGTCGTACCGACGACAGGTGAAATTGTGCGCTTTCTCCAAAGAACAACCCAAAATTTTCAGAGGTTCAAAACTAAACTATTGTAATCAATTTTCTCAAATTCATAAACAATAAAAGAACAATAACACTAAAAGGATCTAAATTAAAACCAGAAGTTTTTAAATCCTCAAGGTTTCTCCCCCTAATTTTTACAGAGGTTTTTCGAAATAAATTTGTTTGCTACAGTGATTTAAATTCTTTAAACAATCTAAATGTTTTGTTTACCCTCTAGGTTCGATTTAAATATCAAAACAATCAATTTCCCCAAATAAATTAAATTCTAGAGAGGTTTGAACAACAAAAGCTTTAAATTTATTTATTTATTTTCTTTCTTCTAATAAAAAATTTAACAAATAAATCTTTAATCACTACTATTTTAAAAGCAAACAAGAACGATAAAAAACACAAAAGAAAACCTAATTTAAGAAGCTAAAAGTAATGTAAAATTTGTTGCAGAGCCTCCTCCAAAGATCTCAAGAATTCTATTCAACCGTGCAATGAATCCAATCCAAAAGCTCCACCAATTATAAATAGACTTTCCTCAAATCGATTCTACAATCAAAAATTTCTTCAAACCCTTCTTTGTGCAATTTTCTTCAAAATCTTCCTTCCAAAATCCTCTCTCAGAATCCTTTTCTTTTGCAACCAACTCTTAATTAATAAATTAAACTCACACATGCTGGCCTAATTGAAAATATCTTCCACAACCAAATCTGATTTTGCATAGAAATCAAGAATTTAAAATATCTAAATATTAATTAACTCTCACATTTCAAAACTAACTTTGCATTTAAAATTCAATTTAAAATTCTAATTTAATTCCAAATTAATTGAAATAAAATTCCAAAATAACTAAATTCCCGCTAAATGAAATTAAATTCCAATTTAATTTTAATTCTTTTCTTTCTTTTAATTTTCTTACATCCATTTAATTAATTAATTTAATTATTTAATAACTAAATTCAACCCCTTGGATTAAATTTAATTAATTAAATAAATTAAATATAATTAATTAATTTAAATATAAAATTTTATCCACATTGCACAATTTAAATTAAATAACCATCAACATGATTTAATGCAATTATTCAAAATATCTATTTTCAAACAAGAATCCTTCAGAATCAAATAACATTAAAACAAGGAAATCAACGACTCGACACACACGACTGCCGACACACTAAGGCTAGGGCGTAGACTTGACACAGGTTACCTAGCTACCATCTTCCATTCAACTTAACCGTTGGATTGACACGCTCAAACCTGTGAAACCAGGTGGAGTCGATGCCATGTACCTGCAACCTGAAAACCAAATAAACAACCTCATATAATATATCCAACATATAATACACACCGTGAAGAGGAAATCACGAATTCGCAGGGCGCTCACAAGCGGGTGATGCGAACCCGTCCTCTTCACCAATACAATCATCATAACTGACACTTCCATCTTACTCAATAATCTCATAATAAAATCTCATGTTATATCAACTAACATATTTACAACAATTAAAGCATGTAAACTAAAGCATTAGATAAATCAAATCACATCACATAATATAGTCTATCGCTCAATGAATAGCAACCAAATACACACAAGATAAAGTATCTGAATAGCCAGAGCATAAATCAAACAAAACAAGGACACACTGTCCAGTCCATAAAGCAAAAATGAGGGGTGTTACATGTTATGGATTTGAGAAATGCTTATGAGATATGGAAAAAGTTGGAATCTTTATATGAAGGTGATGCTAATGTGAAGATGGCCAAGCCACAATGTCTGAAAAGAAAATATGAACTGTTGAAAATGGGTAATGATTAGAATATTGCTACTTTCATGCAAAGAGTGAATGAACTTGTGTGTGGTATCAGATGTCTTGGTGGATAGGTGGATGAATCAAAGATTTTTGCTAAAGCGCTTAGATATTTTCCTAATGCATACAAAATCAAAGTTGTAGCCATTGAGGAGCTTTGAACCGTGATAAATATAACCATAGATATGCTGGTTGGTAAACTTACTACTTTTGAGTTGAGTGAATTTAGTGATGCCCCTCCGAAGATAGAATCTGCATTTAAACCTACTACTTCTGGGAGAGACAAGAAGATATATGATCCAGGTGAAATTTAGTCTAGAAAGGTATTCAAATATGAGGAAGAAATGAGACAGATTAAAGAAGAAGAAAGAAAACTAAATGAGATTGAAGCACTTATTGTCAAAAGGGAAGTTAGAGGAGAAGGTAAGTATAAAGGAAAGTTTCCTATTAAATGTTTTTCTTGCAACAAGATAGGTCATTCTGCATCAAGGTGTCCAGAAAGAGTTCCTAAGCTAAGACCTTACAAGCCTAAATTTCAAAACAAATGTTACTATGAAGCTGATGAAGGTGTGACAAATGATGAATCTGAAAAAGGGAATGTAAGTGAAGATGAGTTTGTATTTATTGCTATCAAGGAAAATAATCCCGTGTCTACTGAATCTGCTAGTTGTACAAATGTGGAGAAATCTCTAGTTGCTTGAGTTGAAGAAAAAGATGATTGTGTATTGACAGTGGATGCTCACATCACATGATAGGTGATAAGATTAAATTTGTAAGTTTTGAGAAGTATGATGGTGGTGTTGTAAGATTTGGTGATAACAATGGCGGTATAATCCGTGGTAGAGGATGTATTTCTTTTGATGGTAAGCATAATACTGATGATGTTCTTTATGTTGAAGGTTTGAAGCATAATCTTCTGAGTGTTGGAAAAATGGTTGATAAGGGATACAATTTTCAATTAAAAGATGGAAAATTTAGCATACTGGGAAGTTCTGGAAATGTGATTGCTTTAGGTACTAAAATAAAGGTATCATATTTCATCTGAATGTTGGTAGTAAAAGTTGTCTGATTTCTCAAGTTGATGAAATCTAGTCGTGGCATAGAAGAATGTGTCATGTAAAATTTGATAATATTATCAAGATAAGTTCCTCACAAGCTGTGAGAGATCTTCCTAAGTTGGTGAAACCTACTAATACCATATGCAAGGAATGTCAGCTAGGAAAACAAGCAATAATTTCATTTTGAATTAAACAACATTGTTCAAATGAATTGTTGGAGCTTGTGCATACTGACTTGTGTGGTCCTGCTAGAATCAGAAGTCTACAAGGTTACATGTACTTCATGTTGCTTATTGATAATTACTCTAGGATGACGTGTTTTACTTTCTTAAGGGGGAAATCTGAAGCTCTAGAAAAGTTCAAGATCTTCAAGGCTATGGTTGAGACATAGATAGGTCTGAAGATTAAGTGTTTGAGATCAGATAGAGGTGGTGAATTTACTTCCGGTGAGTTTAATTAATTTTGTGAAGAGCATGGGGTAAAGAGATAATTATCTACACCACAGACCCCTCAACAAAATGGAATTATGGAAAGGAAGAATAGGAATTTTCAAGATGCTACTAGAACTATGATGTTGGAAGGAAATGTCCCTCATATACATTGGAGAGAAGTTGCGAGTACTGCTGTTTATATCCTTAATCGGGTACAAATCAAAGGTAATACTGGTAAGAATCATTTTGAGCTATGGTTTGGTCATAATCCTACTATTAGATATTTCAATATATTTGGGAGTAAATGCTATATCAAGATAGATGAAGATATAGGAAAGTTTGATGCTAGAAGTGATGAAGGAATCTTTCTTGGTTATTCTACTAAGAGCAAGGCCTACCGGTTCTACAACAAGAGATTGAAGAAAATGGTTGAAAATGCAAATGTTAAGGTTGATGAAGATATTGCTAGACCCTCAAGAACCTATGGATATTATTTTGATGTTTAGAATGACAGTACGAACAAGAGTCAGACTTCAAATCAAGTTCAGATTATTTCGGTGAATCAAGAAGATAAAAAAGGAGAGACTAATGAAAGTACAAAAGAGAGACAACATGAGCCTTAAATTCAAGAACACTTTAAGACTCCAAGGTATGTGAGATTAAATCATTTAGAAAATAAAATTGTAGGAGATAAGAACAAAGGTGTCCAAACTAGGAGAACAATTGCTGAAGAATACCACTTAATTTCAAAGGCTGAGCCAAGTAATGTCAATGAAGTATGCAAAGATGAGCATTGGATTGAAGTAATGAAAGAAGAACTACAACAAATTGAGAAGAATAATACATGGATTCTTGTTCTTAGATATAAACACAAAAATGTAATTGGAACTAAATGGGTCTTTAGAAAAAAACTGAATGAACAAGGTGAAGTTATCAGAAATAAAGCAAGATTGGTGTGTAAAGGATACTCCCAGATGGAAGGAATTGAAGTTGAAGAAACCTTTGCTCCTATTGCTATAATTGAAGCCATGAGATTGTTTCTTGCTTATGTTGCTTACAAAAAATACAAAGTTTATCAGATAGATGTCAAGTCAGTATTTTGAAATGGTGAATTAGAGGAAGAGGTGTATATTGAGCAACCTGATGGATTTCAATTGACTGATCAAGGAGCTATGGTTTGTTGGTTGAAGAAAGCATTATATGGACTCAAACAAGCCCCTAGAGCTTGGTATGCCAGATTTGATAAGTATTTGATGAAGCTTGGATTTAACAAAGGTACTGTTGATAGTAATATATATTTCAAGATTGATGATGATAAATATTTGTTTGTGGAAGTCTTTGTTGATGATATCATTTTTGGAGGAGATGATGGTTTGTGCATGGAGTTTTCTAATGAGATGCATAATGAGTTTGAGATGTCAATGATTGGAGAGTTGAAATTATTTTTGGGATTGCAAATTACTTAGGTAGATAAAGGGATCTTTATATCTCAGTCCAAGTATGTGAGAGAACTGCTAAAGACATTTGGTATGTAAGATTCAAAACTAGTCGGTACACCCATGGTGACCAAATGTAAGTTGACACAAGATGATGATTCTCCAAAGAAAAATCAGATTAGATACAAATCAATGATTGGTGGATTGTTGTATTTAACTCAAACTAGACCTGATATAATGAATGTTAAATTCATTGTTGCTAGATTTCAAGCCAATCCTAAGGAATCTCATGTGACTGCTGTGAAGAGAATTTTTCGATACTTGAAGGGAAAAATTGATTTTGGCCTATGGTATCCTAAATATGATGATATTACTTTAAGTGCCTTTAGTGATGCTGATTGGGCAGGAGATATGAATGACAAGAAAAGTACTAGTGATGGTGTATTCTTCTTAGGAAAGAAACTGATTTCATGGTTAAGCAAAAAGAAGAATGTTGTTTCTTTGTCTACTGTAGAGGAAAAATATATTACTACTACTAACAATTGTACTCAAGTATTGTGGATGAAGCATACATTGAAAAATATCAGAGTTTTGTATGATGAACCTATTGCCATATTCTGTGATAGCTCAGGTTCTATAAACATTTCTAAGAATTTGGTGCTGCATTCAAAGACAAAGCATATATCTATCAAGTACAACTTTTTGAGAGACAAAGTTAGTGATAAGGAAGTCAAATTGGAGTATGTGCCTAATAAGGAAAAAATTGCAGACATATTTACTAAGCCTTTTCCCAAGGATAATTTTGAGTATCTCAGAGGGAATTTAGAGGTGATTACCTCTGCTAATCAGAACTAAAATTCATAGTCTTTGCATCAGTCCATGCATTCACAGTCATATCTTGATTCAGATTGATGTTGTGGTGGCTGCTACTCAGGGGGAGTAGTTAGATGATTCAAATATGTGGTTTAGAGCTTGTGTACTTTTTCCATTGATGTCATTGGGGGAGAAGAGTAATGTGAAAAACTATGGAAGAGCTAAAAGTAAGGGGGAGAAGAATAGTGTGAGAAGAGCAATGTGTAAATGGGAGATTGTTATTTATGTTGATGGTATGTTTTTCACATCATGTGTTGCCATCAATGCCAAAGGGGGAGATTGTTGGATGTTGTGGTTGAATTTATGATATGTGGTTGTCATTGATGTCAAAACTATTAGCATTAATGTCTTTTAAGACTGTATATGCCAAGGATATTGAGAAAATTGTAATAAAATATGTTACAGGTTGTTTGTGAAGCAGTGAAGATCAATATGGTAGAAAGTTCATTGTGTTGATAGTGAGGTGTTGCAGATTAAAGGGTTTGTTTTCAAAACTATTTAGTTTCTACTCTGAAAGTTTCAAAGGTGCGCATGAAGATTTGAGGAAGTTATAAGTTTCTATGTTCTGACAACTATTCTATTACTAGAAATGGTGTTCATGGAAGAAGATAATGTGATTATGGTAGTATGAGTTGTTGTGTATATTCCTATGGCATTAATGGATGTTTCTAGATCATATTATATTTGTGATGCAAATTTGCATTGATCATTGTGCCTGCGATCCAAGATTTTCTCTTGCGTGTTCATGTTTTTCATGTTCATGGACGACAAGGTGTTGGAAGAATGTTGTGGATATTCGAGGAATAATCTTTGAAGTTGTTTTTTATTTGAGAACATTGTTTTGGGTCTCTACTATGTTGTGGCTGACATTGGTTGATGCACATTGACAATATTTATTGTTTTGGGCTGACAATTTGCATTCATTCTATTATTTTGTTGAAGCCGACATAAAGCAATGTAATTTTTTGTTATGGATATATATAAGTGATTATTTCTTCATTTGAGATGTGTGTGAAGTTTGTGAGTGCTATGTGCGAAAAAGGTTTAGATCATTTGAAGGCAAAGCATAATGTGAAGAAGAGTGAAAGAAAGTGAAGAAGTGTTCATGTGCTTAACCAAAACTGTACTCAAGCATTAGCAGATACTACTTTCTCAATTCAAATTCTTCAGATGGATTTAATCTGAATGTTTTCTAGAAGACAACGAGTCTTCCTTTGAGCAGTGAGCTCTAGGTAGTGTACTTGAATCCATGTACATTCCTCATATATTCTTCTTATAATTTTAATATGGTATAACTTGTGGATTAACCTCCACCGTGGTTTTTCCCCTAACAGGGTTTCCATGCAAAAATATTGGTGTTATGTGTGTTTTTGATGTGTTGTTGATTCACACTTTCACTATTATTAATCAGATTTGAGATTAAAGGTTAATAAGTTTAATAAGTTTAAAATTCTATGACAACTAATTCAGCCCCCTCTTAGTTGTCTTCCCTTGTGTTGCCAACAATTGGTATTAGAGTAGACTCCTTGGAAGAGGTTTAACAACTGGAGGTGATCTAGGATAGCGACATACATGAACATAGGATTTAATGCCACTTATAACTTCATAAAGAAGATGCAAAGAAGGGTGGAAACCTCTTAAACAACCCAATTTTATTAGGTTCAACCAACAATTCATCCCTCACAACTCCATCTCATTAACTTTCCACAATTTCATGTTAGGTTCCTTGTAGCACTCCAAAAGTGATTTCTCAGGAATATATTTTAGAGAAGGTCATCTCTCCACAAGATTAGGAACTATTTAGATACCCATTATCCCTTCCTTTGACATATCTCAAAACCTCATATGACTCTTTTGGAACAAATCCCTCAAACTGATGCTTCTACCTTGTCCCCTTAAGCCAGTTAGGCCTAACTTACAAAGAAACACTCCATTAAACACCCTAACAACCCTGAATATTTATGAAAAGTCCTTTAATAGGTTGCAAAACCCAAAAATCCACAACTCTTTACCAAAGGAAATCCTACTAAGATAAGAAACCATGAAACCCTCACTTTAAGTATTTTCCCAAGAGGGCTTGATAAAAATATTATCTCCACGACTTAGCTCACCTTGAAAATGCATCAAAAACCCTTAAAATGACCTGAAAATTATTTATCAATCATCAAAATATACTACCCCAAGGGTTTTCCACAATTACCTACCCTTAACCACCAACTTTCACTCAAAACACATAGATTTGACAACTAGGGCATCATGCCTAAAACCACAAATGGCCTCCCTTGCTCTTAGAAATCCTTATAAAATCTAATCCCACGAAAATGGATCAAGTCCACCATTATACAAGAGTTAAATATGGTGGAATGGGCCATTATTCCATTTTAAGCCTATCAAACCCTTAAACCTTATTTTTCTAGCAGCCTACACAAATTTGACTACCAAATTCTTTAAACTCAATAAGAATCAATCAAACCAACTCTAAAACATTTTTAACACATATATCTAGCAAATGAAATGTAATTTAGTCTAAAACCAAATTGTGTGGGTCCGTACAGATCAAGAGAGCATCAAAACTTCAAGAAAGCACATAATTTTGAGAACTTTTCAATTGATTTCTTCACCAAAACTTTCAAGAGCCAGTTTACAACAAGATTCCCAGAATATATCAACCTTTCCCTCCTAAAAACCAGCTAACACAACCATCCAAATTGAATGTTAACCTACTAACCATTGGTAATCCCACTTAATGCATTTTTGCAACTTTTTGCATTTTGTGCTATGACAACTTTTACAAATTGCAAAATGTGACAACATTAGGCCAACTGACCAAACATGACTCAAAATACATAAAGAATGGTCTAGATGACATTATTTTGCATGAAAAAAAATAAAATCCTAAAAACCTATCACTTGAACAAACTTGCAAATATTGAATCTACATGGCACCCCTGCACCACAAGCACACTCCAAAATATTTTTAAATGATTCCATAGCTAAATAATCATAAGTATCAATCCCAAATTGGATTGTAGCAAAAATAAGGTCGCTAAAAAGGATGGTACAAGTACCAACCTCTTCGAAAATTTACAAACTTCAATTTGTTTACTCCAAAAATGGTGCAAATATCCTCCATGAAACCTTCTATGATGAGTAATACTTCATTACTCTATCACTTCGCTAAATTTTTTCAAACACCCCCTTTATAGGAAAAATCTAGCATGTCCAGTATGATATTAAAATTATCTAAATTCACCATGTATGACCTGAGAAAATGGAAGGATAATATAAACCAAACATCCAATAAAATAATATTAAAAAAACATTTATAATTGCACCACAAGTTTGTATGGATTGGCATGAAAGAAACTCCTCAAATTGCACTAAGGGATCTTCAAAAATCTCAACACAAACTAAATAAAATATACAACATCAAAATTCATCAAAAATGTCCATGTCTACAAGATTCAAAATTGAAACTTTTATTTGAAGAATAATGGTAATCTCTAAATGAAATCAACTAAGTAGCTAGTGTTAGAAATTTGAAATAGAATGATAATCCAAGGAACTTTATGAAATAAATTTTAAGCTACATAAGCTACAAAAACATAAACAATGAAAACCAATGACTTTGAGATATATGCAATGTCAAAATGACATAAATGCATTAAGATCTTCTAATATGGAGAATGAATATACAAAAGTATCCAAGTTTATACAAGAGCATGTAAGAGTATGCAAAATATAAGCTAGATAGTGATTTTATATAGAGCTAGGGAGAGGATGGAGGTGAAAAACCAACCAATAGAGAGTGACCACCATTATTAAATAAAGTGATGAAAATAGTAAATGCTCCACCCTTTTAATATGGTGACACCTCATCACGTTATCTCCTAGTTATTAAATACCAAAATCACTTTACTATCCCAAGAAATCTTAATAATTATAAGAAAAAATATGATTAGGGGAAAAATAATTTAACTTAGTAGGAAAATTAAAAAACTACACTAACACCCCCCTTAAGCATAGTTTAGGTGGGTGAAATATGATGATGATGGGTCCCAAAAAAATGAAGTCATGTTAAGTAGCCTTATACATATAAAATTTCCCCAAAACAAGAAGAAGTCACCCATAAATATAGAGAGAACACCCCCCACCCCCAAAAAATAGAGAGAGAATAGAGGACTAAGTAGCCCTCCCCAAAGAGATCCAATAGTAGATACTTAAAATTTGATGAAGAAGATGGTCCACGGTCATAAATTTTTTTTCCTCCCCTTAAGAAGAAACAAAACCAAAGGTGTATGCAAGTTATCTCTCCAATTTGAAAAGGAATATGTAGGAAGGAAACTCAAAATGTATGATGTCTTTGAACTTGACTGAAGTGTCCCCATGTCAATGTTGAATTTTGTCATAATGAAATTGGGCATTTTAGGCAACATTGTTGTAAATGAAAAATCACACCCTAGATGAGATGGCTATATCGCCAATCCTTGGTCAATTGAGTATTAAAACTAGTCAAGAGCACAAGTAGAGTAGTGCCTATTTGAAGTTGAAGTAAGATTACCCTTATTTTTAATATAAGTCAACGTATGTTGAACACTCAAAATACTGAGAGGGGGGGGTGAATCAATATTCCATTAAACCATTTATATAATTTATCCATCCAAATAATAGAACAACTCTAACTGTAACAAGTGAAAGCATGAAATCAGAATAAGCTAACAACAAACATGAACACTGGTATTTTTACATGGAAAATAAAAAATGGAAAAAACCATGGTGAGGTTTAGCTCACACTATAATATATATGGATATAGAACATTACAAGGGATCACTGCTAGGATGCACTATCTTTGAAGGCTTACAACCTGAAATAGTTAAAAAAGAGAGAGTATGGCTCACTACCAAGAGATGAATTGAGATAGAATGCACCTTCCTTGTGTTGGAGTTTAGTTTCGGTGAAGCACAACATATAAAACACTTATTTGTAAGTGTACACAAAATTTATGTCTACTCACATATATAAATTCACACATTCGCACTTATTGACCCTCATCACTTATTATTCTATTTATTTTGTACACACTCACTTCCTTCAAAGGTATGATACATATATAAACCATATACAATCATATTTCACTAATTAGATCAACCTAATTAGAGAAACCCCATAAATTAAAAACCGAATCTTTCGACATATTCCTTAAAAATAATATTCATCTTCACACCCAACATAAGAATTTAGTCAGCATGGACCTAAGATAGATCCATATAGAATTTATAACACAAATTTAATCTTCTTAGCACCATTTCATAATTAAGTCAGCCAAAGTTAAACCTAAAGCATCAGACTTCAAATGTATATGCAATTCATCAAACATGTAGCATAAAAACTTGTTAACACAGCAGATTCTCCTTAAGATGACACCAAATAGCTTATATTCAACTCCGCAAGGCAATACAATTAGCTATGGGGAAACACAAAATCTCCCACATCAATGCACTATACAGAAAAATATTGTAATCCTCAAAACAAAACACTGCTACCTATATCTTCCAAATGCGTTCACATATCATCACATAAATTTAATGTAATATGTATCTTGTAGTCACAGATCTATGTAAAAATTATTGTATTGATATCATTTCTTGAGGTAGAATACATATAAGAAAATAGACATACTAAACTTGTAAATAAACAAAACATTGTTTTCCAAAATACTGGTAAAAGTATCTTTCCAACTATATAGCCAAGTCAACTGAAACTTTGTCAGTGAATTCAAATGATGTAAAGATAGAACATATCATTAGCTTCTGATTGAATCTTACAAATTAATATAATCCAAAACAAAATATCAGGTCATCAATCTTTTAGTATCAGAGTGACCATACCATAGCTCAGATCATTATTATTGGAGCAACTACTAAACTATGGCAATATTACACTTTCCATTGTTGACATCAATATTAACCTTCCAATTTGTAACAATCTTCCCCTTTGTCATTTATGGAAACACATGATATGAAAACCATAAAAAAAATATTCTTCACAACTTTTCATTTCTCTCCCCCAAAATATTTTCACAAAGTCCTTCTCTCCCCCTTTGACATCAATGGCAAAGGAAAAAAAAGATATTTAATGCTTTAAAAATTTCTCTTACATACCTAAATACTCCTCCTAAGGATGACATCCAAGAATAGTAACTATGAGTAATCAAATAGAGGTGGTTTTCAGTTGAAGTTTGTTAAGAGTAATTGTCCAAGAGGATTTCCCTTCATCTCAGAGCATAGACTTTGCTTTTGACAAGGCTTTGCAATGATAATTGAGATCAAATAGGATGTATTCTCCTTGAACCATAGTTTTTGGAGAAACATTCGAGTTTAGAATCTTGTCAACCAAAGAAAGAGCATAGTAGACCGGTATGCATTAAATCTCTGAGATGCCCATATAGTTCATTCTTTTCTCCTTTCTCCTTATGTAACACAATATATTCTTCATGAAAATTTGTTAAAATGTACCAAGTATGATCATCCAAATCAAGAGATGGATTAAAGGTGCTTGAAACATACCTAATTTGTGTCTCGATTGTGTTTTCAATATCCTTGAATCTATTAATCGCATCAAGCTATGTCCAAAAAAATGAGAATAGACTTCTAGCCTCTTTCTCACATTCTTAAACCTCTTTATGTATTTCAATTGCAATGCTATGTGTAGACTTTCCTCTTTATTCAATTTCCAACAATCCTTTTTCTTCAACCCAAGTGACCATTTCACTTACTCCTTGACTCTTTAGTTCTTTAAATTTATCAGTTAATGAATTTGTGCTTTCCATAGTAAATTGTGAAGAATTGGGAATTGCTCTAGGAACTATATGAGGATATAACTTTTTCCTAGCTAACTGCTTGAGTATCCTTGGAATAGGCTTAGTTTGAGCAATTAATGCATGAAAATAAGTAACTATTCTCTTTTCTCTGAAGGCAGGCATTGATTTACCAGAGACCTCAAAATTTTCAAGAACTTCTTTAGCTACTTCAATATAGGTTTCGAATCTCGGTTTGCTGTGATGTCAAGGGTTGTTGATTAGCATTTCAATACAACTAGCAACATAATATTTTTCAATTTCATACCCCAGCTCAGGAATCCATGTGTTCCTTGGTTGAACTGCCTTAATAATGTAGGAATCAGTGGAAACCAATTTTTTAATCTCATTCTTATATTTTGTGACTAGTTCTCTTGGAACTCTCTACCTTTTGTTCATTTTTATCTATAATTCTCCAAATAATGTAGCAAGAGAATCTCCTTGTGCATCCAAATCGCCAATGTTTCTCCTTATTTCTCTAGTTTGATGAGCAACCAGTTTGGTATTTACCCAAACAACTTCTCCTATACCAAGAACTTCTCTCATAAAGTATAAGGTTAGAAATAATATCAATGTTCCATATCTAAATGAGCATTTCTTCTTCTTTTTGAGCATTCGGATTTTCCAATAGTTTTTGCTAGAGAAACTCACAAATATCATACTTTATCCTATTCTAAACCATATCCAATGCTAAGCCAATTATGGTGGTAGAGACATTGATGTGACAAAAAATCAGGTGTGAAATAACCAAACTTGTATACTGAACTGCCAGGTTAGTGATTCTAATACGTGTGTTCTTCATTAAGCCCTTTCCTTTGTCAAAATTGCATTCAAGAGCCATTCCAAAGGATGATAAACCAGTAACATCTCTAATTGAATCTCTGAATATTATATGTTAATTGTGAAGTCACACAAAATTATCATGAATTATGCTAAGTTCCATCTTAATAAATTTTTCTTCATTGCTAAAGTTCAAAAATAGATCCCACACATCCAATTTCATCTCTATAAGCATGTCGTGTTCTGGTTTCAAGGTAAATTCATCTCCACTTAATTCTTCTAACCATAATATGTATAATTTTACATAGGTAGGTTCTTCCAATTTTCTATGAATATATATCTCAATATCTTCAGTCAGAATAACACCAAGGGGAACTTCTGAAAATGCACCCAAGGGGTTGAGTTCTAGGGTTTTAATAGGGTACCACCTAAGTAATGGTTTCGATCTCTCTGAGTTGTCTACGACTCAAGGTATATCCATCATATTCAAAATTCAATGAATAATAATATATAGTAATAGTAACTTACCTCTTACGAGCACACCAAAGCCCAATTCTAAAAATATGTAGTGTGATTTCTCTTCCATAATTGCCTTTCATCAAATAATTCTCTTTAATTCACTTAGATTTTATTATCAATCCCATTTGCTTCAGCAATAAATGCTTTATATCATAGATAGTTCTCCTTGAGGTTCGTGTAAACTTCTATATTTTTAAGCTCTGTAATATTTCATCTTCACACATGTGCACCCAAAAATTCATTTTGCATTAAATCTTGAATTCGTTAACTGTAATAGTTGCATTTATGTCATTAAATGACATCATATATCAATAGGGGGTTATTAATTTCTTTGATTATTGCTTCCCCTTAGCCACTACCTGGATTTAATTTTTTATGAGATTATTTGCACCGCAAGATGACACATATGAAGTTAATACTTCTGATTCTCTTTCCTTTCTCCAGATCCTTTCCATTTCCTTCTTAACTTCTATTAGATCAATCTTGATGATTGTTTCATATCTCTTTACCAGATGATCCCTTTTATGTTTCTGCTTCTAAAGTCTTTGGGAAAATGTCCTGGTTTACTGAAATTATAAAAATGACATTCTTCCATCCAAATTGTCCTTTATTCAATGTATATTTGCACTGATTAGCCTTGTGTCCAAATAAATTGCAGTGATAACGTTATCCATTAAATGGATAAATCATCTTGTTCAACATATGAATTCTGGATTCTATAGCTTTAAGTCTAGTTCTTTTGCATTTAAAACATTAACCAGAGAATGATAAAGCATTTTGATTCATTCCATCAATCTATTTTATTCTATTTTCACAAGATTTTTCTCTATGTCCAATCCTATTTCAAGAATAACAAACATCATTAAAAGATAAGTACCTTTGAGAATTAGGTTATCTGATAGGATTCCTTCTCATATTGATTCTTTGATTTTTGATCTTTCTATCATTTCCTTGAGTCTTCCTTTGATTGTCAATATTGTTAGGGGATTGATTCACTTTTGAACTTTTCCCTCTTTCAAATCCCAAACCACTTTTGTTCTTAGAGGGCTTTTTCCCCGCAATCAGTTCATCCAACATTGTAGAACTTGTCATGAATTTATCCTTATGTCTTCTTGCCTTTCCTAGATTTGATTTTAGAATTGACACTTCTTGTTCAAGCTTTGCACATTCATCCATCTTCCTTTGAACTTCAACTTTTTGACAGTCTTCAATTTTCCTCTTTTCTTCCAGTCATTCTTTTAGTCTGATAATGTCCTCATCCACTTTCTTCAATTGATCACTGACTTATCTATATCTTTCCTTTAGTTTTTTAATGCACTTATTTGCTTCCTTCAATCTATCCTTCAAATCCTTATTTCATTATTTTGTATGTTCAACAAGAATCTCTTTTAGAGGAATAAAAAATCTTTTATTTGCCATGTGTTCAAATTCCAAGATCTTCCTTAAGCTATTAGACTTCTCAAAATGAACTAGGATTTGATACCAATTATTGAACACCCAAAATACTGAGAGGTGGGGTGAATTAGTATTCCATGAAACCATTTATATAATATCCACCCAAAAAATGGAACAACTCTAACTATAACAGAAAGTGAACACATGTAATCAAAAAAAGATAACAACACACATGAACGCCAATATTTTTATGTGGAAAACCCAAAATGGGAAAAACCATGATTTGGATTAGCTCACAGTATAATATATTTTGACATAGAATATTCAAAGGGCTCACTACTAGGACACACTATCCTTGAAGGTTAATAGCCTGAAATAGTTTACAAAATAGAGTATGGCTCACTGCTAAGAGATGAATTGAGATAGAATGCACCTTCCTTGTGCTTGAGTTCAATTCTAGTGAAACACAATATATAAAGCACATTTTTGTAAGGGTACACAACAATTATGTCTTCTCACATGTACAATTTCACACATTTTCACTTACTGACCCTCATCACTTATTATTCTATTCATTATACAAATACTCATTTCGTTGAAAGGTATCATACATATTTATACCATATACAATCATATTTCACTAATTAGGTCGACCTAATTAGAGAAACCCCAAAAATTAAAAACCAACTCTATCAACAAAGTCCTCAAAAATAATATTCATCTTCGTACCTGACTTAAGAATTTAGTCGGAATGGACCTAAGATAGATCCATATAGCATCTACAACACATATTTAATCTTCTTAACATGATTTCATAATTAAGTTGGTTAGAGTTTAACCTAAAACATCAAGACTTCAAAAGTATATGCAATTCATCAAATGTGTAACATAAATTTTTTTTAACACATCAAATTCTTCTTAAGACGAAACTGAATAACTTATCTTCAACTCCTCAAGGAAAGAAAATTAGCTATGAGGAAACACATAATCTCCCACATCAATGTACTATACATAAACATACTATAATCCTCAAAATAGAACACCGCTACCCATATCTTCCAAATGTGTTCACATATCATCACAAAACCTTGATGTAAGATGCATCTTTTGGTCACAAAGATATGTACAAAATTATTGTAGTGATACCATTCCTTGAGGTAGAATTTGGACCAAAAACTAGACATACTAAACCAATAAATAAGAAAAACACCGTTTTCCAAACTACTGGTAAAAGTATGATTCCAACCATATAGCCAAGTCAACTGAAACTTTTTCAGTGAATGAAAATGATCTTGAGATAAAATATGTCATCATATTCTGATCAAATATTACAAAATAAGATAATCTAGACCAAAATAACAGATCATCAATCTCTCAGTACTATAGTGACCATACCATAGCTCATATCATTATTACTAGAGCAAGTACTAAACTATGACAATCTTCCACTTTCCATTGTTGTCATGAATGACAACCTTCCAATTTCCAAAAACCTATATGTAGCCATTTTGTGTTCATATAATGTCATTCTAGGAATGAATTGGTTGTGGCATCATAGGGCTAAAGTAGATTGTTTTGATAAAATAGTTAAATTCCTAGATAACTTAGGGAATCCTACATTGATTCAAGGAATCACACTTGAGATTAATATTAGGTAGGTGTTAGAAATGCATCTTAAGAGAGCTAGAAGAAATGGATGTCAATTATTTTTAATTAAAATTGACCAAGTAGAGGAATCCAAGACTATACATTCCTCTATGAATTCCAAGACATTTTCTTAATGAATTTATGGGTTTTCCACTTGAGAGAGCCTTTTCTTTTTCAACCGATATAATTCTAGGCTCTGAACTAGTATCCAAGGTACCTTAATGAATGAAAATAATTGGGTTTATATAATTGAAAGCTCCCAATTGTAATATTTTCTAGCTAGGGTGTTAATATGACCTAATGTGTTGCCTTGGGGAGCACCAATGACTTTTTTCAAGAAGGAAAAAACATTGTGCTTTTGTATTCATTATCTTAAGATAAATAAAATAATGCTAAAGAATAAATACACTTTACCTCATATTGATGCCTTTTTTATCAGATGCATGGTGCAATAGTATTTTCTAAAATTGATTTGAGAGTTGAATATCATAAATTGAGAATAAAAGATGAAGACATTCACAAGATAAATTTTAGAAAAATATATGCACATTGTGATTTTACGGTCTTACCTTTTGGTTTAAATAATATGCCTACAACATTTATGAAATTAATGAATAGTGTCTTCAAGAATTTCCTAAGCAAGTTCATTCTTCTCTTCTTAGATGATATTTTAATATATTCTAGAAACAAGGAAGAGCATGTTCATCATTTAAGGTTTGTTTTGCAGCAATTGAAAACATAATGATAAAATTTACTTTATTTCAAAAATAAGTAGAATATTTAGGGCATGCCATCTCTGTTAATGTAATGAAAATAGACCCCTAAAAAATTAAATCTATATTGGAGTGGTCATCACCCATAAACATGCATGAAGTACATAGTTTCATGAGATTAGCTAGATACTACAAAATTTTTTTTGGAAGTTTTCTAAAATTATAAACCCCATCACTATAGTCCAAATAAAAGGAAAACAATTTGAATGGGCAAAAAATTGTGACAAGATTTCGTATCCTTAAGGAGAAACTAAATTTTTCCCCAATTCTTAAGGTTCCAAATCCAAAAGGTAATTTTATTGTAATAACCTATGTATTAGGAGAAGGATTGGCTGGCGTGCACACGCAATATGGGCAGGTTGTAGCTTACAGATGTAAGAAATTATGACCCTATGAATTAAATTATGCACCACATTATTTGGACTTAGTTTCAATTGTGCATGCCCTACAAGTTTGGAGAATTACCTAATGGGAAAACATTTTGAACTTAAATGAAATAATCAAGGACTTAAGTACAATTTCACTCAACCAAACCTTAATGCATGTTAGACACATTAGTTGTAACTATTGTTGGATTATGATTTTGATATAATTTTTATACAAGGGGAATAAAATTGAGTTGTAGATGTGCTAATTCATAGAAGGCATATTGTGACAATGGCTTGAATTCAAACAAATTTTTGAGAGAAAGTGCTAAAAAATTCTCCAAGAGATAAATTTTATGGGAAAGTCAAAAGTGTGATATTAAAAAGTCCTCATGATTACTGATATGAAGGGACATATGAGATATAGAGATAAAATGTGTATTCTAGATCAAGGCTAATTAAGGAATCTTGTCTAATAAGCACATTGTGCTCCTTATTCAGGTCACTCAGGAGTAATAAAATAATTAGCAAACTTGAAACCACTTTATTTCTAGAAGGGTGTGTAGCAAGAATCTGGTGGTTTTGTAGCCAAATGCTTAGAATGTTAGAAATTCAAGGACAAACATCAACATCTAGAAATATTATTATACCCTATGATATTCCTAAATAGAAATGGAAAATTTTGTCCAAGGTTTACCTATGTCAAGAAACTGTCATGATACAATTCTTGTAATTGTGGATAAACTTATGAAAGTATAACATTTCCTTCCAAGGTACCTCACTGATGGGGCACCTATTTTAGAAAGAAATTTTGTGCAAGAAATTTTTAGACTTCATGCAATTATTAAGAAAATTATTTCAAATGGGGATGTGTAAATGACTTTGAGGTTTTGAAAAACCTTGTTTTTAGTGTTGGGAACTCAAATAAAATAAATTTGATCCTACTTGTAGTGTAGAAAAATTTATCCCTTTACATTTTCATACATTGTTTAGGTAATCATAATTAAATTGGACTTAATTAGGCCTTAATAAGCCCTATTATTCATCTAAAAGCCTAATAAATTACAATTTCCAAAGGGGAATCCCAACAATAATTAATGCTAATACATAACACTTTACCTTGAACAATGTGTGTTCTAGGAATAGGGACCTGGGACCCATTCACCCATGGGAGAATGGGTCCTTCCTAGAAATTTGAACCTAAATTTAAAATATGTTTTTGGTGGTATTTTAAGGTCCCCAAATCCATATTTCAATTTCAGCTTGTAATATTTGAATTTAAAAAAATTAAGGATACATAGCTACAAATACAAGGTTATTTCACTAAGTTTTTCTTAGCATTTTGATGAGAGAATTCCTAAAGATAATATTATGATCAAGAGCATTTAAGAGCAGATATATCATCTATTTATTTCAGCAATAAAGATCCAATCATCAATTCAAAGTCTTCTTGCATCATACATGTCTTTGGAGCTAACATTGTGATGCAAGTTTCAAAGATCAAGTCAAGTATTCAAAGCATCAATTCAAGCATCAAGATCTACATCCATTGAAGCCATTCCATGAAAGTTGTAGATATCCATTCAAAGGTTTATTCAAGGGTTTGGTGAGTGGTAATATATCATTTTTCATTAATCATTCGTCATGTTTCATCATTTCAATTCAAGGTTTAATTACCCAAACGAGGTTTGACAAAGGCAAACCCCCATTCACCAAAAACAAACAATTTTTCCCTCTCGTGTTTGTGTTATAGATCTTAGGTGGAAGAAGGATTGAAGACCTTTATAAGATAAATATTGGAAAAGTTATCAAAATTGGAAAAATTGTCAAAGTTGTCAAATCATGGAATCTCACCTACAAATCTAATTTCCAGCTTTTCGACACTGAATATCAGATCAAACAAAAGCTACAAAATGGTATCAAAGGATCTTGAAAGTTGGTTAAAATAAATGAAGTAGGACCCATTCTCCCATAGGGGAATTAGTCCTTGTTTGCCTCCTGAAACCAATTTTGGTGATAGGTACACGTGATTCAGACCTTCTCAGATCTTTAAAAGTTTTTAAGAATGTATTGCATGGATCAATAGTATAATTGTTAGGAGTTCTTGAACCGTTAGTTAAGTTCTATTAAAATAACTCTTATCATTTTATTATTAAAATGACTCCTTTTCAAATATTATATGGCAGGAAATGTCAAAATCCTATAAGTTGGGACAAACTAGAAGATAAGATTAGACTTGGGCTAGAAAATTCTAAGAAATTGGAGGATCAAGTTGAAATAATTCAAGGGGTGGGGGCCTTGGATTGATTGTCTAAAGCATCATGTTTCATGCAAGAGGTCATGAGGTCTAGTCTTTGACCCATCCTTGTGGTACTGGAGGTCGTGTCATTCCAGCATCACTAGTCACATGAAATTTTTTTACTAGGCACACTATAGTTTATAGGGGGCTACTCGATTCTTGAAATATGAAAAAAAGTTCAAATAACTCCAAAAATATTATTAGAATAAAATTATAGAAAATATAATTATGTTGATGCCAAGTGTAATTTATGGTATTTTTTTGAGGGATAAGGTTTATTAAGATTTAAACCTCAATCAAGTTTGGAAAATTAACTAAGCTAGCACCAAGATATGTGGTTCCATTTGAGATCCTAGAAGTAATCAACCTAGTTACTTATTGTGTTGCCAAAAAGTGTAGCCTTGACACTTTTTCACTCATTTGGGCCTTTTCCCTTGGATTTTAGCCTAGTTTTTCTTTCATCAAATGCTATAATGTGGCATTAGGCATGAACACTTGCAAATCAACAATAACCTAATGATGGTTTATAAATGTGTTGTGAGGTGTTGTAACACATCTTCCCACCTTCCTATGACCCTTTAAACATAATTGACCTAAACAACCCCTTTTTATGCTTTTTCAAGCCTTGTGCCAAAGTGTTGTAATACATTTTCACACTTTCCTAGGCTTATCATCAATAAATTCACCCTTCCTTATGATAAATTGGTCCCTTAATGTAATTATAGGCCTGAATTAAGTGTGTTTTGAGAGGCACGCCTGATAATCATTAAACATCACTTAATTCCTGAAAACCACTTGAATTTTTCCAAGTGGACTAGGTCGCCACCTTGGGCGACCTAGTCCCTTTAGGCATAAAATTCAAAATTAAAACAAACTTCTAATGGGAATTTTCCTCCAAAATCCTAAGGTTGGCCTATCATGGGTCATTTTTAGGAAATTAGGGCATAGCATGCATAAATAAGGGTTTTCACCTTTATTCCCCTGATAACATCATTTTCATCTTCACAAGAACTCTTGCACTCAATCTTCTCAAGAAAGCATTCAAGAATAAGGCACTTCAAACAACCTCCATTGGAGCTAGTTCTTGCATGTTGTAGATGTTGATGGTGTTATTATGCACTTCTCAACACAGGTAATGCATAGGTGCATCACCTCTCTTGAAAGACAATCTTCCACAATCAAATTATAGAACACTATTCCAAGGTCTCACGGATGTTAGGTATTGATAGTGCTTGGAATATCTCAGTTGACTTATGTGGTTTTCTGGAATCACAAGGTGGACTTACTGATGAGTTACAAAGTGGGAAAGTTGGATATGCAAATGGAGTTCTTAAGATGGGAGAGTTGCTGAGCGTTTGCTGTAGGTTCAAACAATAGTCTAGAACTCCATTTCAACATCAATTTAGATTTATTATGTGCAATGAACCTTGCCTAAGGTTACTAATTAAAAAAAGGAAAAAGGGCAGGGAAGAGAAAAGGTTCCTGTATTTGAAACTACGAATGAACAGTGATCATGGAGGCTTCTATAGTAGACAAAATCCCTAAACTGGGTTTTGCTTGGCCAAGAGAAACCTACAGTTACACAAAACAAGTGCAATCTTCTAAGGACTACAGATTTTCAGTTTGCATACACACATCATGAACATGCAAGTGAACTAGGTTGCAGCAATCAAATAAAGAAGCCTAGGCTAACTTTGCACAACAGCTTGTCATCAACAAGTGCCAAAAGTATGTGCTGGAAATTCATCAAACACTTAAACAACAATCACCATTACCACTTCCATTCAAAAAACTACAACTAAAATTAACTTGGAACATAGAACCATGCACACATAATGAGAAAAATCAAAAGTAACACCCATAGATCATGCAATGCTGCTTTCTATTTTTGCATGATGTTTTTACAATAGCTCTCCAACCCTTTACAAATGAAGGTGAGACCCCTATTTATAGTTTTCTAAAGCCCAAATGAATGGATATGATTGAGTTAAATTGTGTGACTCAGATTCAATTATATTAGGGCTTCACCTACCCCACAATATTCAACAATTTAAAATACATTTGTTGTCTTTTTCCTATTTTGTCTTGTAGTGGCCAGTCATTGTAGCAGTTTTGTCTTCTAGCTGATTTCCCCTTTACTGTAGCTGAAATTGCCTGAAAGCTGCCTCGTCTTGATGGAATTGTAGCATTCTTCATTGGATCAAAATTGTTGTATCAAAAATTGGCATCAATGGATTGGTTGCACCTAATTTGAGCGGACAACCCCGGAAGATCATCATCTGGTGAAAAGCAGGACAACCTCCCTTGCAGTTTGTCATTAATGCCAACTCTATTGATGGGCACCATGAGGGGAGGTGGGCATAAAATTAATGGTTATAGGAGCCAAATGCTTTTAATTGTTCATATTTCTCAATGGGCCTCCCGACGGACCCGTGGTAGGCTTCTTGAAACCGTAAACAAGAGGCTGGAATGTCGTTATGGAAATGCTATTTCGAATATGACGAACAAAGCATGGAACTCCGAATGGTATCTCTTGGCTGAAAATTTAGAATTTAAAATGTCTAGGGAGGATAAGATCCAATTTTGGCATTTGGGTCGAAGTCCGTTTTGAAATCAGAGGTGCACTTGGACGTTCCAGAGATAAGATGCCAAAATGTTGTTCTGGAAATGTTGTTTTGAAAACGATGAACATAGCATGGAGCTCTGGATGGTATCTCCCAGCTACAAATTTAGAATTTGAAAATTTTGAGGAGGATAAGATTCAATTTCGGCATCTGGGTAAAAGTTCGTTTTCAAATCGGAGGAGCGCTTGGACGTTCCAGAAATGTGAGGCCAGAATGTCATTCTGGAAATATTGTTTTGAAAAGGGCGAACAGAGCATGGAACTCTAGATGGTATCTCCTAGATGAAAATTTGGAATTTGAAAGGTCTAGGGAGGAAGAGATCCAATTTTACCATCTGGGTCGAAGTCCATTTACAAATCGGAGGAGTGCTTCGATGTTCTGGAAATGTGAGGCCAAAATGTCATTTTGGAAATGTTGTTTTTAAAATGATGAACAAAGCATGGAACTCCAGATGGTATCTCCTGGCTGAAAATTTGGAATTTTAAAGGTTCAAGGAGGAAAATATCCAATTTTACCATCTGGATCGAAGTCCGTTTTCAAATCAGAAGAGCAGTTGGACGTTTCGAAAACGTGAGGTCAAAATTCTGTTTTGAAAACGGCGAACAAAGCATGGAACTCCGAATGGTATTTCCTGGCTGCAAATTTGAATTTTGAAAGGTCCAAGGAGGATAAGATCCAATTTGACCATCTGGGTCAAAGTCCGTTTTCAAATCAGAGGAGCGCTTGGAAGTTCCAAAAATGTGAGGCCGAAATATCGTTCGGGAAATATTTTTTGAAAACGACGAACAAAGCATGGAACTTTGGATGGTATATCTCGGCTGTAAATTTGGATTTTGAAAGGTCTAGGGAGAATAAGATCCAATTTTACCATCTAGATCGAAGTTCGTTTTCAAATCGGAGGAGCGCTTGGACGTTCCAGAAACCTTGAGGCCGAAATGTTCTAATTTTTTTTGCAATTTCCTGAAAAATAATGAAACCTTGGTAGTTCACTTAGGCACCAAAAAAACATCCCAAATCCATATTAAATCTATCCCCAAAGACAAAAATGAAGGAAAAAGCGAATTGAGTGAGTAGGGAGGCAAAGCTCAAAAAACCCAAGACTTAGCCATTTTTTATTTTAGGGGCAAAATATGGTCAACCAAAAATAAGACTTTGAATGGCATGTTGACCAAATAGGACACTAAAAAAGGGGGACGCAAAATGAGGTGGGAGCAAAGCAGCCCGCCGAGATCAAAAAAAGAGGGTCCCTGCCTACGGTGGGGCGTGTGTGCAAAATATGCATAACAAATGGCGACTCGCTGGGAGAAATGCTCTAGAGCATTTTGATGACAAACTAGAATCACGAACCTAGAATCTCTGGTTCCGACCTTCATGCTAGGGGAAAAAAGCTAGACACTCAACCAAAGGATCAAAACCACTAGTTAACCCAACCTTTAGTATGCTAAAAATCCAAGTGTGTGCAATTGTGTCAATTCCCATCCTTCAGTCACTGCAAGAACCCAAGCTCCATTAAGTTAAGCTACGTAGTTTATTCTAACTCCAAAAGCATCCGAGATATTGGCTCGTTGCCAGTTAGGCGTCCATAGCCTCGATGAGGTTGTTGTTTTGATTCTCCCGAACATTTCTCTACTACCGACCGGGCATCCATAACCTTGGTAGAGTTGCTCGTATACCCCTGAAAAGATGAATTTATTTTATTTTGATTTATTTTATTTTGATTTCTTTCTTTTGTTTCTTTTCTCTTTTGAGTTTTTTTATTTCAACCTGCAAGCAATGAAGCTCGCACTCAGGGCTGAGAATCACAGTGGTGCTGGAGTAGAATTTTAGATTTTTCACTTAACTATACTTCACAAAGGACCTATAGTGACCATCAGATCCTTAAAAGATGTGAGAGATATAGGATTCCAAAATACTTTAGAATCAAATCAACCAATGACTTATCCACTTTTAATAAACATCTAGATCAATTGATACTAATAGAAGATCCTCACCATCCATTTTGAAAACTTGATTAGAGTTTGACAAAGAAATACATAGAACAACCCCAGGAAATAAGAAAGGTTGTTGTGCGCACATATGTGCCCAGGAAAAAGCAGAGGAACCCCAAGAAAAGTAGCAAAAGAGAAACAACAAAAGCCAATGAAAGAAGACGAAAAGAAAATACCAAAACCAACCAAAGTGGGACAACAAAAGAAAACAATGAAGAAACTACTCTAAAACAAGCAACCTACAATAAAAAAACTAACCTAACAAAGCAAGAAAAAAAGTATTTATAGGAAACCTACACTACTCAAAATGAGCTATGTACAAAGATATTTACAAAGAACTATGTTCGGGTAAGGTGAGCTGACACTCATGCCCATCGAATTTCGTAATGTATGTATAAGAAGATGAGAAATTGTTACAGTTCTCAACCATGAAGATCTATCCTTATGTTAAGAGAAAATAAATTCAATATGGCAGCATTCAAATTCAGCCCCAACATCATGAAGAATCAGAAATTGAGGAGGCTCATTAAACTCATGATTAATCCATAAACACATCCATTTTTCCTCATTCCCATAATCAAAATGATAAATGCAGCTATAAAAATTAATAGGATCAAGGAAGGATAGAACCTGGATTTCATCGCATGGAGGTGGCAACATTTGAAAATCAAGAGCAAGCACTACATCGTCAGTCTTTGCATCAACAACCTCGGGCGGGCATGGTGGAGGGTGCAACACTTTAGGAATCAAGTCTGCATAAGGTAGGGAGAATGGGGCAAAAAACACTTCTTCCATGTGTTGCGTGGGATCAACAATCCCCCTTGGAAGTTCTTCAAAAATAAGTACTTCATCTCGTTGATCTTCTGCAAACCAAGCTTCCACATGATTGTTGTCCTCAAAAGGAAACACGTTGTCCCACTTCCTATCCCAAGTGTCAAACTTATCTTCATGATGCTCAATATCATGGGATGATAACATGTACGAGTCTATCCTATTGCAGCCATCTAAATATGAAGGAGGATCAGCAATGATCATGGTGGAAGGACTCTGAGTTGCATCTTGTAGTTGACCGGGTGCTTCATCTCTGTTGGAAGCTATCTGAGCACCCCTACCTTTATCTTCTTCTCTTTGTTGTTCATGCATCTCATCATGTCATTCACTTGTTTTCCATTGTTCACTATTGCTATAAATGGAGAAGGAACCCCTCTCCCAATCTGGAAACTCTAGTGCATCGCCATTCAGAGGTTCAAGGAGTATGTCTCCATCGCTACCATATTCTGGGATGTGCTCTTCCTCAGCACGAGCATACCTCCACAATACAACTCCCAACGGAAAGAAGTCATCAATTGATGGTACCTCATCAAGGGGGCCAAAATTTATTATGTGATTTTCCTCCAAAGACTCACCATAAATCCTATCGTCTAGGGGACTCAAATGCTCTTGAAGAGGGATAAATTCTTGATGACTGGAGGACAACATTCATGTTTGATCTACTACATTGCTTGAAATCTCGAGGCTGTATTGATGTCCTTCTTCTATTGCTATCCCAACATCCTCTTGAGGAGTACCCATAGCCGAGTCATTACTTGGCTTGGGCTCTTGGTCCTCACATTCTATTCGTGAAGCAACTACAAGAAGTGGTGTGTTTGGCTGCATTGCTTGTTCTCTAACTTGTTGGATAACTTCTTGGCATAACTTGCATGTGAACTCCAAGTGCGATGAATTATGGAGCCTGCACCAATTTGGTAGCAGCAATACCTCCAAATCCACCTGACATTTTAGCTCAGACCAATCCTTTGCTAGCCTTGACACTAGCTCATTATATTTATCCATGATTGGGTTCTCATTGTTGTTTGAAATGAAAATATGGTAGTGAAAAATTGTAACCTGTAGTTGTTCCCACTCCTCCAAGTCTGGATTTTTTAGGTGCTTGGTCATTATCATTGATGAAGGAGAGGTCTTCTAGTGTAATTTCAGTTATTCCTTCATCATCATTTTCTGCTGTCAACCTCTTCCTCTTGCTGATTTTCAGCATCTTAATTGGCTGCCCTAGCATACACTACTACAAACCTGGTTGAATCATCCTCAACTGCCAATGGCTCCTCTTCCTGAGTGGAGGAATTCCCTTTACTGATGAAGGAGAGGATTTTCAACTCCATTCCTAGTGAACCTTCACCAAAGCTTTCTGTTGTCCCAAGAAAATCAACTTCTTCCTCTTGATTTTCAGCTTTAGTGTTTGCTGTCCCAACACTAGTTTGTGGTGGATTTCTTGGTTTATCTTGAAGGTGTTGTCTTCCAGATGCTGATATAATTTCTACCATATGGAATGGCTCATTCTCCTTGATAGTTGGCTGCTCCAACTTGTTCAAATTTCCTTTGACCTGGGTGATGACACTTGCACACGACGAACAAGTAAATTCGGAATGTGGTGCATTGTGAAATTTGCACCAACTTGACATTAGTGCTTCATCCAATCTTGGTCTGTCTCTTTTTCCCAAACACTTGTGGTTCAACTCTTCAAATGCCTTGGCTTCTATGGTTGTCAATTCTTCCTCTGGGTCTACAAGGGCTAAAGGCTGATATATTCCCCAAAAGGGAATCTCTCCTTGCAAGACTCTTTCAATTCTGCTAAAGAAGGTTAGACACTCCAATTCATTGTGCCTACAAGTGCAATGGATCCTACACTTATCTACCAATGAAAATTTATGCAATGACCTTCTCAATCTCCTATTTAAAGTCACATGTAGCTAAGTGATGCTGATTTGTACGTGCTGCTCCATTTTCACTTAGCTTCTTTTTGCCTTCAAAATTTTCTGATTTTACGTTTCAGCATTAAAAGAGATCTCTCTATCTCAAATTTCTTCTTTGAAAGTTCTCTTATCAACATACAACATTCAAATTTGTAGGCTCAACATGTCAAACCCTCCTTCTAGAGCCACTCTTGTTGATGGTGTTTTTATGCACTTCTCAACACAGGTAATGCATAGGTGCATCACCTCTCTTGAAAGACAATCTTCCACAATCAAATTGCAGAACACTATCCCAAGGTCTCTCGGATGTCAGGATTGACAGTGCTTGGAATATCTCAGTTGATTTATGTGATTTGATGGAATCACAAGGTGGAATTATGGATGAGTTACAAAGTGGGGAAGTTGGATTTGCAAATGGAGTTCTTAAGATGGGAGAGTTGTTTAGCATTTGCTGCAGGTTCAAACAGAAGTCTGGAACTCCATTTCAACATCAATTTAGATTTACAATGTGAAATGAACCTTGCCTAAAGTTACTTATTAAAAAAAGGAAAAAGGGCAGGGAAGATAAAAGGTTCCTAGATCTGAAACTACGAATGAACAGTGATCATGGAGGTTGCTACAATAGACAAACTCCCTAAACTAGGTTTTGCTTGGCCAAGAGAAACCTACAGTTACACAAAACAAGTGCAATCTTTTAAGGACTATATATTTTCAGTTTTCATACATAAATCATGAAAATGAAAGTGAACTAGGTTGCAACAATCAAATAAAGAAGCCCAGGCTAACTTTGCACAATAATTTGTCATCAACAAGTGCCAAAAGTATGGGCTGAAAATTCATCAAATACTGAAACAACAATCACCATTACCACTTTCATTCAAGAAAATACAACTAAAATTAACTTGGAAGGTAGAACCATGCACACATAATGAGAAAACTCAAAAGTAACACCCATAGATCATGCAATGCTACTTTCTATTACTGTAGGATGTTTTTACAACAACTCTCCAACCCTTTACAAATGAGGGGGAGACCCCTATTTATAGTTTTCCAAAGTCCAAATGAATGGATATGATTGAGTTACATTATGTGGCTTAGATTCAATTACATTAGGGCTTCACCTACCCCACAATATTCAGCAATTTAAAATACATCTATTGGCTATTTCCTATTTTGTCTTGTGGTGGCCAGTCACTATAGCAGTTTTGTCTTCTAGCTGATTTCCCCTTTACTGTAGCTAAAATTGCTTGAAAGCTGCCTAGTCCTGATGGAATTGCAGCAGTCTTCATTGGATCAAAATGATTCTATCAACAATTGGCATCAATGGATTGGTTGCCCTTGATTCGAGTGGACAACCCTCAAAGATCATCATCATCCGGTGAAAAGAAGGACAACCTCTCTTGCAGTTTGTCATTAATGCTAACTCTATTGATGGGTATGATGAGGGGAGGTGGGCATAAAATGAATGATGATAGGAGCCAAATTCTTTTAATTTTTTATCTTTCTCAATGGGTCTCCCAACGGACCCATGGTAAGCTTCTTGAAATCGGAAATGAGAGGCTGGAATGTTGTTATGGAAATAATTTGTTTCAAAAATGACGAACAAAGCATGGAACTCCATATGGTATCTCTTAGCTGAAAATTTACAATTTAAAAGGACTAGGGAGGATAAGATCCATTTTTGGCATCTGGGTCGAAGTCCGTTTTCAAATCGGAGGTGCGCTTGGACGTTCCAGAGATAAGAGGCCAAAATGTTGTTTTGGAATTGCTGTTTTGAAAACAACGAACAAAGCATGGAATTTTGGATGGTATCTCTTGGCTACAAATTTAGAATTTGAAAAAGTTTGAGGAGGATAAAATCCAATTTCGGTATCTGTTTCAAAGTCTTTTTTCAAATCGGAGGAGCATTTGGATGTTCCGGAAATGTGAGGCCGAAATGCCATTCTAGAAATGTTTTTTTCAAAATGATGAACAAAGCATGAAACTCTGGATGGTATCTCCCATCTACAAATTTGGAATTTGAATTGTCCAGGGAGGAAAAGATCCAATTTTACTGTCTGGGTCGAAGTCTGTTTACAAATCGGAGGAGCGCTTGGACATTCCAGAAATGTGAGGCTGGAATGCCATTTTGGAAATGCTATTTTCAAAACGGCAAATAGAGCATGGAACTCCAGATGGTATCTCCTGGCTGAAAATTTTGAATTTGAAAGGTCCAGGGAGGAAAAGATCCAATTTTACCATTTGGGTCGAAGTTCATTTTCAAATCGGAGGAGTGCTTGGATGTTTCGGAATGCCGTTCTGGAAATGTTGTTTTGAAAATGATGAACAGAGCATGAAACTCCAAATGGTATCTCTTGGCTTCAAATTTGGAATTCGAAAGGTCGAGGGAGGAAAATATCCAATTTTACCATCTAGGTCGAAGTCCATTTTCAAATCAAAGGAGCGTTTGGACGTTCTAGAAATGCGAGGCCAAAATGCTGTTCTAGAAATGTTGTTTTGAAAACGACGAACAAACCATGGAACTCCGTATGGTATCTCTTGGTTGCAAATTTGGAATTTGAAAGGTCTAGGGAGGAAAAGATTCAACTTTACCATCTGGGTCGAAGTCCGTTTTCAAATCGGAAGAGCGCTTGGACGTTTCAGAAACGTGAGGCCAAAATGCCGTTCTAGAAATATTGTTTTGAAAATTATGAACAAAGCATGGAACTCTGGATGGTATCTCCCAGCTGCAAATTTGGAATTTGAAAGGTCTGGGGAGGAAAATATCCATTTTTACCATCTGGGTCGAAGTCAGTTTTCAAATTGGAGGAGCGCTTGGATGTTCCAGAAACATGAAGTCGGAATGCCATTATGGAAATACTGTTTTGAAAATGACAAACAAAGCATGGAACTCTGGATGGTATCTCTTGGCTACAAATTTGGAATTTGAAAGGTATAGGGAGGAAAATATCTAATTTTACCATCTGGGTCAAAGTCCGTTTTCAAATCAGAGGAGCACTTGGACGTTCCAGAGACAAGAGGCTGTAATGCTATTTTAAAAATGACGAACAAAGTATGGAACTCTGGATGGTATCTCCCGGTTGCAATTTTGTTATTTGAAAATTCCAAGGAGGATAAGATCCAATTTTTCCATCTGGGTTGAAGTCCGTTTTCAAATCGGAGGAGCGCTTGGATGTTTTGAAAACGTGAGGCCGGAATGCTGTTTTGAAAATGATGAACAAAGCATGGAACTCCAAATGGTATCTCCTGCCTTCAAATTTGGATTTTGAAAGGTCCAGGGAGGATAATATTCAATTTTACCATTTGGGTCGAAGTCAGTTTTCAAATCGGAGGAGCGCTTGGATGTTTCGGAAACGTGAGGCCGAAATGTTGTTCTAGAAATACTATTTTAAAAATGATGAACAGAGCATGGAACTCCGGATGGTATCTCCTGGCTGAAAATTTGGATTTTGAAAGGTCCAGGGAGGATAAGATCCATTTTTACCATCTCGGTCAAATTTCGTTTTTAAATCAGAGGAGCGCTTGGACGTTCTAGAAATGTGAGGCCGAAATGCCGTTCGAGAAATATTGTTTTAAAAACGGCGAACAAAGCATGAAACTCTGGATGGTGTCTTTTGGCTGAAAATTTGGATTTTGAGGATAAGATCAAATTTTACCATTTGGATCGAAGTCTGTTTTCAAATCGGATGAGTGCTTGGACGTTCCGGAAACGTGAGGTCGGAATGCCATTCTAGAAATGCTGTTGCAGGAATGTTGTTTTGATTTTTTTGCAATTTCCTGAAACTTAATGAAACCTTGGAATTTCACTTAGGAACCACAAAAACATCCCAAATCCATATGAAATATATCCCCAAAGAAAAAAATGAAGGAAAAAGCGAATTGAGCGAGCGAGGAGGCGAAGCCTGAAAAACCCAAGACTTAGCCATTTTTTAGTCTAGGGGCAAAATATGGTCAGCCAAAAATGAGACTTTGAAGGGCACATTGAACAAATAAGACACCAAATAAGGGGGACGCAAAATGAGTCAGGAGCAAAGCAGCCCGCCGAGAGTGAAAAAAGAGGGTCCCTGCCTACGGCGGGGCGTGTGTGCAAAATATGCACAACAATAGACATCTTCAAAAAGGGTTTGGTGAGTGTTTACATTTGTTTTATTGTAAAAACATCTTCCATTTCATTTCTATTTCATTTGGTTTGATTAGCAACATGGGGTTTGACTAAGTAAAACCCCTATTCTCTAACCCTAAAATTTTCCTTCTCTTTGCATGTTCACTTTGTATGTGTGTATGGAAATTTGGAAAGGATTAAAGTGTTGAAAAGGGTACCATCATTATATCTACAGCAAATTTAGTCATCAAACGCTAGGAGGAGCTAAAGGATAACTTGCAGGTTGTTTTCTGAAGATTTAGACACGAGTCTCTATCAGAAAGAGAAGTGCAAGTGGGGCCCTATAGATTTAGACCTCAAAACTCTCAAAAGTACCAAGAGGAATAGGTTGTAATAATTGGCGACCTTGTCCCTATACCAGGCTTGAAAAAGGGTCTTTACATTCTTGGATACCCTTTTACCAGAAACCCGTTCTAGAAAAGTTTCCTAGGAAGAGGACTAGGTCGCCCATTTTGGCGTAAGTGTCCCTGTGAATATTTCTAATAGATTCCAAAATAATCAAAAACTCCTCTTCTACAAATTTCAGTTCCCAGGTGTACCATCTCTGTCTTTTCTAGTTTTTTTCTAGTTTGCATACATTTAGGTCATTTATTTTACTTTCCATGTAAGATCACATTTTATTTTATTTATATTTCATAGTTAGTTTAGTTTCATCAGATTTCAGCATTTAGACACATCCCAACACACACAACATAACCCTTATCTTTGAATGAACTCACCCAAAAAACATATCATTAGGTGAAAGAGAGTCATTCTTCCATATAGACTCCTAGGTGAAAAACCCTAGGGGCCTATTTGGGGAATCTTCTTTCCATTTTTGTCCATATATTTTTGGTGGTTCATTTTGGTGAACCCATCCACATAACACTTCTCAAATTCTATTCTTGCATCCTAGAAAAATCTTGCATTCACAGTGCATTAGGGTTTTGCATTCTAGGGTTTTTACACTTGCATTAGTGAAAACCTCATGTAGCTTGCATTTTTTCATATATTTTTTCATTAAAAATTTCTAGAATTATGCATTTGCATCAGAGGATTGCATCATACATCTTGAAACACATCAAAACCAATCAAAAAAACCATTTTTTTTAAAAGAACCCCTATTGGGACTAATTCACCATTCTAGGTGACCTAGTCCCCGTTCAATTTTTTATCTACCTATCACAACATCAAAAACCTCATTTATCTTCCTAGTCCTCCTAGTACCATATACTACAAGTTTGGAAAGTTTTGATAACATAGGTTTTATGCTTCTAACTCAAAATCATCAATTTAGGGTGGTCATTTTTTATATACCTTCATCACTAGATCTGCAAAATGCTTACATTTCTAAAATTGTGCATAACTTTGACAAAAGTAATTTCACTTTTTCTTACACAATGGTTCTCTTCATAAATTTTTTCTTAATTTTTATAAAATTACTTTTCATTATTTCATATACATTGTTTACATTCTTAAAACTTACCATACATTGGATAAAAATGTTCTGTATTTTTGCATATACATTGTTCATCTTGTTGAAACATTGCATGACATGATTAAAAATGATTTTTTATTTTTGTTCAAACAATGTTAGTGTCTTATATATCTATATATACTAATCAACCTTCCCTACCCTCTCCCTATGAGAGCGTTTTAGTGATAGAGAATACATCCTTAGAAATTCCTAATGATCATATTAGTTTTCGTCCTAATATCTCTCCTATGAGTGAAGAAGATATTTTGGTGTTTGAAGAACCAATAAATGAGTGTTATGATAATTTTGGTTTTTTCTCTCCTTTGACCTCTCTCAACAAAAAAACACAACCATGAGGGATCATGACAATAACATTTATTCTTCCCCTAGTAACTCTCCTAATTGTGAAGAAGATACTTTGCTGGAATAAAATACAATCAATGAAAGTCATGAGTATCTTAGTTGTCCCCATTCTCCTAGGGAACTCCTTATTAAATAAGAAAATTCACCCATTTATCATACTCCTATTTGTGATAGAGTCCCTTTATAAGAACCCACCTTTGAATGTCAAGAACATTTTGTTGGTAATTCTCCTACGAACTCTCCTCCTAGGGAGAAAACCATGGTGAACGAATGTTTGAACCTTGAAACATATCCTTCACACACTAAACCTTCCCTAGGTGAAGATAATCAAGTGACATTTGAATCCCCTTCACTAAAAAATCATACAAATAAATACATTATTCTTGAGGCTATGATGACACAAGTGGGATCTCCTTGAATTGGTGAGCTTCCTAAGTCCCTTCCCACTAGTGACTCACACAAAAAACTAAAAGATATCCTGAAATCCATGATGTAATCTAATCAAAACAATGTTTTGTAGAAGCTAAGTTGTAAATTATTGACTCAAACATATAGGGGATTACACATCACTCCTACGCCATTACACTTTTCTCCACTTAGAGTCCTGAGTGTTGAGGACCCTAAAAAGACTCTTGTTAATATATTTGTATGACAACTTATTCAACTTTCACCTACATTCAAATTTCTATTTCAAGAAATGTTGCAAATATAGGTGCAGGAGATCCAATCTTACATAAAGCTGAACAATATCACATCCTCCTCTCATCCCATGCAAGTAACCCAATCCAAAATCACATTCCCTAAGCATGAATTACCCTCACTTGAGCTTCAAAACAAGAATGATCCCTTCATGATAAAGTTGATCATTCATGAAACTTTAGTTAGACACACTCTCATAAAAAATGGAGTAGAAATTAATGTTTGTAGCATGGACCTCCTCAACAAAATTGGCATGGAAAAAAATCTCATTCAACTTAATGATGTTCATATTTGTGGCTTTTAAATTGTTAATAGACAACCACTAGGGATGATCACATTACCTATTGAGGTCGGACCTGTAGCATTTCCTACCTCTATACATATTATCCAAGGACCCCTTCCATACAATCTTCTCCTAGGGAGACCATGGATTCATGCTATGAAAGGATTCCCATTTACCCTTCATTGTACAATTAAATTTTAGTAAAATAACAAGATATACATGGTTGATGTAGATGAACGAAGATATGAATCGACTAATCACAATATTTCCAACTCCCCTAATCCTGTCATCCCTAGATTAAAACTTGAACCTATAAAATTTGATGTTAATCCTTCACCTAAAAAAGTCTTTCCTGATCATTGGGGGTTGTTAGATTCTACACATACTTTCAATAACATTTCTAAAATCTCACTCTCTTGGTCCAAAGAGTCATATACAAAAAAATCATTTTCAGATACAAGTTTTAGTAACGATTTGGGTCTTACACCTCCCTTTAATGGGGAGTTTGAAGTATTACAACCTACACCAAAATAACCCTATGTTTTATATGCTCAATTTGTTTCTACATCTACAAAATTACCCCATGGTTTTGATGGGGGATATATGAATCCCATATCTCATGAAGGGAAAACATATAACACTAAAAATGATTTGTGTTCTTCTACAAAAACTAATCCTTCTCCGAAGCACACAACCCTTTCACTTAAATTGGAATATTGTTGTGGTATTGAATGTCATCTCCCTCATACACATGGATTCAATGTACACATGATGCAAACTGACATATCATACTCTTTCAAGAAAGATTTAGGGTTACCTCCCTTCTCTCCATTTGCTTCAAACATCTCACAGAGCTTGGTGCTCTCCATTCTATGGGGGCATCTAATTCCTCCCACTGATATGAACCTTCACCATATTCAACTCACCTTTGTCTTGCACTAAGTGGGGGCAAGGGGTTAGGTGGCCTTGTCCTCATATGTCACTTTTCGATTGTCTCTTTTGGATAATCGTAAACTTCTCATGAGCATACAAGAGAAAGCTTGGGATGTGGACGACACACCTTAAGTCAGCTCACCTATGACATACTATCCTTTCCATGATGAAACCTTACTAGGAAACATAGAACTTGGCATAGGGCTCTCCAAGTTGGCTCTCATGTCCTTCCTTTCATTTCACATCTTCCTACTTTAAATTAATTGCTCACAGTACTGTATTTCACAATTCCTTTAAAGTGGAGGCATACATTGGCATTATTTATTTTTCATTTTTCTTTTTCTTGTCCTTAGTTCCTAGTGTAGCCTTATCACTTCATACGATGAGTTTCTCACTTTGTGGATGAAATTGGGTGGAATTTCCTTCATGAAAGTGAATTTTACATCCCCTAAGTTGTGAATTTTCTATTCTTTGATTGATACTCTCTTGGAGACATTAGAGATATTTTTATCTAAGTCAAAGACCCCACATGAACTAAATAATACTCCTTTGAACATCGTTTTTTCATTTTACCTTTTTCATTTTACATGTATTTTTATATTTTTGCATACATGGTCACCTTGTATAACACAAATTTCATTCCTATGGTGCCATCTTGTACTTTTTCATGAGTTCCAAGCATCAAAGGGTTTTCTTATCTCATGATCCACAAACTCTTGTCTTTTGTGGCACCTTATCAAATTTATTAGGAAGTATAACTTTGATATGGTTGAGCAGGAAGCCCAACTAGCAGCACGACATTCCCCATAGCCACATTTGTGTATGTGTGAGTGCATACGAACTAAGTGTATGTTTCTCAACCTTTAATTGGTGAGATTTGTAAGTCCCTTCCCACTAGGGACTCACACAAAAACTAAGAGATATCTTGAAATCCATGATGCAATCTAATAATAACAATGTTTTACATCCGCTAAGTTGTAACTTCGTGACTTAAACATATAGGGGATCAGACATCACTCCTACACCATTATACTTTTCTCCAATTAGATTCTCGAGTGTTGAGGACCTTAAAAAGACTCTTGCTAATATATTTGTATGGAAACTTATTCAAATTTTACCTACATTCAAATTTTGATTTCAAGAAATGTTGCAAATACAAATGGAGGAGATCCAATCTTACATAACATTGAATAATATCACATCCTCCTCTCATCCCATGCAAGTAACCCAATCTGAAATCACATTCACTAAGCATGAATTACCCTTACTTGAGCTTCAAAACAAGAATGATCCCTTGATGATAAAGTTGATCATTCATGAAACTTTAGTTAGGCACACTCTCATTGACAATGGAGCAAAAATTAATGTTTGTAGCATGGACCTCCTCAAAAAACTTGACATGGAAAAAAATCTCATTCAACTTAATGATGTTCATATTCATGGCTTTGACAATGTTAATAGACAACCACTAGTGATGATCACATTACCTATTGAGGTCGGACCTGTAGCGTTGCCTACCTCTATACATATCATGCAAGGACCCCTTCCCGTACAATTTTCTCCTAGGGAGACCATGGATTCATGCTATGAAAGGAGTCCCATCTACCCTTCATCGTAAAATGAAATTTCAGTACAATAAAAAGATATACATGGTTGATGGAGATGAATGAAGCTATTAATAAACTAATCATAACATTTCCAACTTCTCTAATCATTTCATCCCTAGATACAAACTTGAACCTATAAAGGTTGATGTTAATCCTTCACCTAAAAAAATCTTTCATGATCATTGGGGGTTATTATATTCCACACATCCTTTGAATAAAATTTCCAAAATCTCACCCTCTTGGTCCAAAGATTCATTTACAAAAAAATCATTTTTAGATACAAGTTCTAGTAATGATTGGGGTCTTACACCTCCCTTTAATGGAGAGTGTGAAGTCTCACAACATACACCAACATAACCTTATGTTTTATATGCTCAACTTATTTCTACATCAACAAAATTACCCCATGGTGGTTATGGGAGCTATACAAATCCCATATCTCATTAAGGGACAACATATAACACTAAAAAGGATTTGTGTTCTTGTACAAAAACTAATCCTTCTCCGAAGGACACAACCCCTTCACTTAAATTGAAAGATTGTTATGGTATCAACTATCATCTCTCTCATACACATGGATGTAATGTACACATGATGCAAACTTACATATCACACTCTTTCAAGCAAGATATTGGGTTACCTCCCTTCTCTCCATTTTCTTCAAACAATAAACTTCAAATATCTCATAGAGCTTGGTGCTCTCCCTTCCATGGGGGCATCTAATTCCTCTCATTGATATGAACCTTCACCCTATTCAAGTCACCTTTGTCTTGCACTAAGTGGGGGAAAGGGGTTAGGTAGCCTTGTCCTCATATGTCACTTGCCAATTTTCTCTTTTGGCTAATCATAAACCTCTCATGAACATACAAGAGCAAGCTTGGGATGTGGACGACACGCCTTAACTTGGCTCGCATATGACATACTATCCTTTCAATGATGTAGCCTTAGTAGGAAAAATAACACTTGGAATAGGGCTCTCCAAGTTGGCTCTCATGTCCCTCCTTTCATTTCACATCTCCCTACTTTAAATTAATTGCTCACAGTGCTGTGTTTCACAATTCCTTTAAAGTTGGGGCATACATTAACATTATTTATTTTGAATTTTTCTTTTTCTCGTCCTTGGTTCCTAGTGCATCCTTATCACTTTGTACGATGAGTTTCTCAATTTGTGGATGACATTAGGTGTCATGTGCTTCATGAAAGTGACCTATCTTGGTATATCACATTACTCTTAGTGGCTTGTTGTGACACACATCATCCCCTAAGTTGTGAATTTTATATTCTTTGATTGGTCATCTCTTGGAGACATTAGACATAATTTTTCCCAAGTCAAAGACCTCATATGAACTAAATATGACTCATTTTAACAGCCTTTTTTTATTTTACATTTTGTATTTTATATGTTGCATTTTTACATTTTTGCATACATGGCCACATTGCATAACACATATTGCATGCTTGTGGTGCCATCTTGTACTTGTTCATGAGTTCTAAGCATCCAATGGTTTTCTTGTCTCATGATCCATAAACTCTTGTGTTTTGTGACACATTATCAAAGTTATCAGGAAGTATAACTTTGATATGGTTGAGCGGAAAGCCCAACTAGAGGTATGACATTCCCCATAGTCATCTTTCCATATGTGTGAGTGCATAAAAACCGAGTGTCTATTTCTCACCCTTTAATTTATGAGCTTCCTAAGTCCCTTCCCACTAGTGACTCACCAAAAAAACTAAGAGATATCTTGAAATCCATGATGCAATCTAATAATAACAATGTTTTGCAGTCGCTAAGTGCTAACTTCGTGACTCAAACATATAGGGGATCACACATCACTCCTACACCATTACACTTTTCACCACTTAGACTCCTGGGTGTTGAGGAACTTAAAAATAATCTTGCTAATATATTTGAATGGCAACTTATTCAACTTTCACCTACATTCAAATTTCTAATTCAATAAATGTTGTAAATACATATGGAGGAGATCCAATCTTACATAAAATTGAATAATATCACATCCTCGTCTCGTCCCATGCAAGTAACCCAGTCCAAAATCACATTCCATAAGCATGAATTACCCTAGCTTGAGCTTCAAAACAAGAATGATCCCTTGATGATAAATTTGATCATTCATGAAAGTTTAGTTAGGCACACTCTCATCGACAATGGAGCAAAAATTAATGTTTGTAGCATGGACCTCCTCAACAAACTTGGCATGGAAAAAAATCTCATTCACCTTAATAATGTTCATATTCATGGGTTTGAAATTGTTAATAGACAACCACTAGGGATGATCACATTACCTATTGAGGTTGGACCTGTGGCGTTTCCTACCTCTATACATATCATGCAAGGATCCCTTCCATAAAATCTTCTCCTAGGGAAACTATGGATTCATGCTATGAAAGGAGTCCCATCTACCCTTCACCGTATAATGAAATTTTAGTACAATAACAAGATATACATGGTTGATGCATATGAATGAAGCTATGCATCCAATAATCACAACATTTCCAATTCCCCTAATCCTTTCATCCCTTGATCAAAAGTTGAACCTATAAAAGTTGATGCTAATCCTTCACCTAACAAAACTATTTTGTGATCATTGGGGGTTGTTAGATTCTACACATCCTTTCAATAACATTTCCAAAATCTCACCCTCTTGGTCCAAAGAGTCATATACAAACAATTCATTTTCAGATACAAGTTCTAGTAATGATTGGGGTCTTACGCCTCCCTTTAATGGAGAGTGTGAAGTCTCACAACCTACACCAAAATGACCCTATGTTTTATATGCTCAACTTAGTTCTACATCAAAAATATTACTCAATGGTGGTGATGGGGGCTATATAAATTCCATATCTCATGAAGGGACAACATATAACACTAAAAAGGATTTGTGTTCTTGTACAAAAACCAATCCTTCTCCGAAGCACACAACCCCTTCACTTAAATTGGAAGATTGTTATGGTATCAACTGCCATCTCCCTCCTACACATGGATGCAATGTACACATGATGCAAACTGACATATCATACTCTTTCAAGCAATATTCAGGGTTACCTCCCTTCTCTCCATTTTCTTCAAATAATAAACTTCAAACATCTCACAGAGCTTGGTTCTCTCCCTTCTATGGGGGCATCTAATTCCTCTCATTGATATGAACCTTCACCCTATTCAACTCACCTTTTTCTTGCACTAAGTGGGGGAAAGGGGTTAGGTAGCCTTGTCCTCATATGTCACTTATCGATTGTCTCTTTTGGCTAATCGTAAAACTCTCATGAACATACAAGAGCAAGCTTGGGATGTGGATGAAACACCTTAAGTTGGCTCACCTGTGACATACTATCCTTTCCATGATGCAACCTTACTAGGAAACATAACACCTGGCACATGGATCTCCAATTTGGCTCTCATGTACTTCCTTTCATTTCACATATTCATACTTTAAATTAATTTCCCACAGTACTGTGTTTCACAATTCCTTTAAAGTGGGGGCATATATTGGAATTATTTATTTTTCATTTTTATTTTTCTTGTCCTTGGTTCCTAGTGTAGCCTTATTGCTTCATTTGATGAGTTTTTCACTTTGTGGATGACATTCGGTGTAATATCCTTGATGAAAGTGACCTATCTTGGTATATTACATTCCTCTTAGTGGCCTAATGTAACACATTTCATCCCCTAAGTTGTGAATTTTATATTCTTTGATTGGTCCTCTCTTGGAGACATTAGACAGAATTTTCCCTAATTCAAAGACCTCGCATGAACTAAATAAGACTCCTTTGAACATCCTTTTTTCATTTTAACTTTTACATTTAACATGTTTCATTTTTACTTTTTTGCATACATGGCCACCTTGCATAACACAACTTGCATGCCTGTGGTGCCATCTTGTACTTGTTCATGAGTTATAAGCATCCAAGGGTTTTCTTGTCTCATGAACCACAAACTCTTATATTTTGTGGAATCTTATCAAATTTATCAGAAAGTATAACTTTGATATGGCTGAGCGAGAAGCCCAACTAGCGAAATGACATTCCCCATAGCCACCTTTGTGTATGTGTGAATGCATACAAACTGAGTGTATATTTCTCACCCTTTTAGGCCTTCTCACTCGACGCACAAACAAAATTCTCATCACCCAGAGTGAGTACACATTCCTTTTGGACAAACAACCTAGATCTGATCCACAACTAGCTAGACAAACGGTCGAAGCTTGATCCAAATTTTCCTTTCTTCACTCTTTCACATCGCTCCTTGTGTGATATTTTTTGCTTATGCTTGGTTTTCCATGGGATCTTGACCCTGGGGGCTTGATCATCCCTCTCGATCTTAGTCATCTCACCTTACTAGAATAAATGTATTGGATCCCTCTCGACATGCATGATTCGGCTACTTTAGTGTGATTTTGAAGCAAGTTCATCCTCTCACTAAAGTGGAGGCTAAATGTGTCACCAAAAAGTGTAGTCTTGACACTCACTCATTTGGGCCTTTTCCCTAGGATTTTGGCCTGATTTTTCTTTGATCTGATGTTATAATGTGGCATTAGGCCTTGAACACTTGCAAGTCAACAATAACCTAAAAGTGTTTTACAAAGGTGCTGTGAAGTGTTGTAACACATCTTCCCACGTTCCTAAGACCCTTTCAACACAATTCACCTAAACAACCCCTTTTCAAACCTTTAGCTAAAGTGTTGTAATACATTTTCACACTTTCTTAGGCTTATCATCAATAAAGTCACCCTTCCTTATGATAAATTTATTCCTTAATATACTTTTAGGCACGAATTAAGTGTGTTTCGAGAGGCAAGCCTAATAATCATCATTAAACATCACTTAATTCTTGACCACCACTTGAATTTGTCCAAGTGGACTAGGTCACCACCTTGGGTGACCTAGTCCCTTTAGGAATAAAATTAAAAATTAAAACAAAATTCTAATTAGATTTTTCCTCTAAAACCCTAAGGTCAACTTATCATGGGCCATTTTCAGGAAATTAGAGCATTAAATGTATAAATAAGAGTTTTCACCTTTATTTCCCCCCCTAACATCATTTCCATCTTCATAAGCACTCTTGCACTCAATCTTCTCAAGAAAGAATTCAAGCACAAGGCACTTCAAGAAACCTCCATTGGAGCTAGTTCTTGCATGTTCCAGACATATTCAACAAGGGTTTGGTGAGTGTTGACATTTTTTTTATTATTCAATCATCTTCCCTTTCATTTCTATTTTATTTGGGTTTGACACCAACATGGGGTTGACTAAGGCAAAACCCTATTCTCTAACCCTAACATTTTCCTTCTCTTTGCATGTGTGCTTTGCAGGTGTGTATGCAAATTTGGCAAGGATTAAAGTGTTGAAAAGGGTACCATCATTCCATCTACATCAAATCAAGTCATCAAACCCTAGGAGGAGATAGAGGACAACTTGCAGGTTATTTTCTGAAGATTTGGACACAAGTCTCTATTAGAAAGAGAAGTGCAAGTGGGGGCCTACAAATTTAGACCTCAAAAATCGCAAAAGTACTAGGAGGACTAGGTCACCATCATTGGTGACCTTTTCCTTGTACCAGGCCAAAAAAAGGGTTTTTACATTTCTAGATACCCTTTTACCAAGAACCCATTCTGGAAAAGTTTCTCGAGAAGAGAACCAGGTCACCCATTTTGGCGTAAGTGTCACTGTGAATATTTCCAGTAGATTCCAAAACAATCTAGAACTCCTCTTCCACAAATTTCAGTTCCCAGGTGCACCATCTCTATCTTTTCTAGTTTCTTTCTAGTTTGCGTATATTTAGGTCATTTAGTTTACTTTGCATATAGTTTACATTTTCTTTTGTTTGCATTTTATAGTCAGTTTAGTTTCATTACATTTCAGCATTTAGACACATCCTAACACACACAACACAACCCCTATATTTTAATGAACTCACTCAAAAAGCATATCATTAGGTGAAAGAGAGTCATTCTTCCATCCAAGCTCCTAGGTGAAAAACCCTAGGGACCTATTTGGGGAATCCTCTTTCCCTTTTTGTCCATATTTTTTTGGTGGTTCACTTACAAACTAGCTTTACTATTGATCTTGCTTGTATGCATAATGTATTTCATGTATCCTATTTGAAAAAGTATGTTTCTAATATTAATCATGTTCTTTATTGTAAGTCTCTTCAAGTTCTAGATCCAAAGGTGGTCATGATGAAGCCTCACAAATTGATTGAGGTTCACAAGCTCTATTTGTGTGAAAAATAAGTCACTTAGTACAAGGTACAATGGGACCAATATTCTCTAATAGTGCCACCAAGGAAGATTATGAAGAGTTCCACCAAATTTTTCATCATCTTTTTAATTAATTTAATCTTATGGGAAAAATGTTGTTCTTTATTTAACACTAGATTAAAATAAGTCATGTAGGATGATCTAATCTTTAAGAAGTAGATGTCACATCCCATTTTCAGACTAGTTTAATAATATTATTTTTTAAATAATTACAATTCAAATAATTTACTATGTATTTTAGATTATACTATCAAAATTGTGATTTGAGGATAATTATGATGAGATAATTTATTTTGTTCATGATATGTACATATATAATATTTATTGATAACGATTAAAAGAAATATATGTGATTTATCTTTTACATGATGATTGTGTATACTATGTTGTGGATGTTATGGTAAATAGACTAACTACCTAGTCAATAAAATGAGGTGGATGTAGGAAAATAGTCCCCCCTCCCAAATGAGGAGGAAGAGTATCACCAAAGAGAGGGAAGTAGATCAAGAAGAGTATTGAGACATCATGACTCAAATAAATCTCTCTCTCACACATAGTATATGCACCTTGTTGCATAAATTAATTGGGTACCTTCTTGTGTCATGTGTATGGTAATACTTTGCATCAAAATGTTGTCATTAATATACTATAATGATCATTTTTTGTCTCTTTCCATTGACATAATACCCTTAGTAGATTGACACTGACTCTAGAACCTATTTTTTATTTTATTTTATGTTGTTATATGTTTGATAAGACCTCCATCACCATTATAGTGTTCAATCATTAAATTGGTGTAATTTATTAAATAAAATATTTGAAAATGAGTACATATACAAACATACATATACATATACATATATGTAAATTTACATCATGAAAAGATCTCGTAAGAAATGTGTAGAAATTTATATTTGCAAATGAATGTGTGTTTGTGTACATCTATATACATATATAATAAAATATTTATATACACATACATATACACACATATGTATAATATTATTACGTTAAAAGGTAAATGAAATATGTGTATGTGTGTGTTTATATAGATATAAATTTTAAATTTAATAATATTTAAATTACAAGAGTTGTGTAAACTCCATGTAGTGGATTTGAATGCAGTGAATGAATTTAATGGTTAGTACAATGGAGTTAATACAAGGTTAAACTCTAACAACTACATTCAACACCACTTAAATTGAGGAATATGGTGGGAAAAGGGAGTAATTATATGATAATTTTCAATAAATTTTATTGGTTGATAAAGAAAGGAGAGAAGATGAGAAAAAGAGAGAAGAGGATGATGGGAAGTAGATAGAGGAACTCTACAATTGTATTTTGAATTCACTAACCTACGCTTTTTGTATGTACTACAAGTTATTTGATGAAAATGTTTATAATGTTTTTACAATATTTAAGGTATTAATATAGGGATTGTTTCTCTTTTACAAAATGGAAATTGAAGAAAGAAGGAATGAGTTGCCTTTATTTTTTCTATAAATATAAAGGAGATATGAACTATTTTTAGTAATTCCATTATAGGACTGGAGTTTTTTATTATTTTCATGAAATGTTTATTTCAACCATATTTAGGCCTATTATCGCCAATCATTGGAAAACATTGCATTGTTAAAAAATCTACATATATGCAAAGTTGGGTTATGTTTCTATTTACCTGTTAATGTTTGGTAGTAAGCTCTCTAATTCCTTCAGGTATACATACTTAGGAGATATCCATCAAGTTTTGATTGGAGGTTGTGAATGCAAAAATTACTATTCTTTTACCCTACACATGCATAGATAAGGTAAGATTTTTTTTGGTCAGATATTCATGATTATCAACCTCATGAAGTTCTAAAGAAAAAACTTTAAAATAATTTTTGGTCTCATAAAGGTCTGTGAACAAAATAAATTTTTGTTAGAGATAAAAAGGGAATATGTATATTGTGTGTTGGTTTGTATGTTTGTGAAGTTTAACCAATGTTTTGTCTAAGAATATGTAAATGCTTAGGAGTAGAGGATAAGAGTTGGTCAGTTTATGTTAGAAATATGAGAGCATAGAAACATGAGCGTGAAGTGTATATAGAATGATTTGGATATTCCAGTGTTGTCATTGATGTCAACATTGTGGAAAGAATATTTGGTATACCGGACGCTGATCTATATCAGAAATGTTCTTTACTAATGAGCCAATGCTTCGGTTCTTGAGTCCATAATATACCCCAAGAAGAGATATGACTATGCTCTCTTAATCATACTATTATGAATCATTCATATAGCTATATTCAGGATATTTAAAAGTTTTGTGTCATAAGTAGAAAGATATCAATGATAGAGTTTAACTTTGTACACTACAATTGTTTTTATGATCAATATATCTGTGTGGGAGACTCCGCATTTTCTTAAGAAGAAAATTTTGATGCTACAGTTCTAATGCTAGTCTCTCTAATGTTAATGTGAGGAGAAACTAAAGTAATGTCAAATTGGGAAGGTGTTTACTTTGAGAAGTGTGTGTTGGTTTGGATTTTTTGTGATTAGTTCCTATTCTTGGTCGACCTAATATATGACATATATTAAGAAGAATAATTATACTTTGTTGATGTTAGTTGGAACCCTTACAAATCTATGCTAACTTGATATGATGCACCATATGGATAAAAACTTCTTAAATATTATATGGTGCTGACAAGTTCTATTTTGATTATTTTTTTTACATCTAATTAGGCCAACCTAATTCATGTATGAAATATACTTGTATATACATATGAATCTTTGGAGTTGAAGTGTGAGAGTGTGAGAGTGAGTGGTGAAAGATGTATATGATGTGAATAATGTTGAGAATATGTGAGCTTAAATGATGTATTAGATGTGCATAATGTATTGTGGGAGAAGTCAAGGATCAAAGCAAAATTGTTATGAGACTGCTATGTAGAGTAGTACTTCACATTAAAAGCCTCATTGCAACTGAACTTAACATATAGAAGGTGTATTCTATATGTTCATACTTTTGGAAGTGAGCCATATCCTTTTGTATTTTGGTGGTTAACCATATCCTTTTTTATTTTGGATGCGAGCCTTTTAAGGACAACAAGTCCTTTAATATTCTATATCTGGATATATTATATTATGAGCTAATCATCACTGTGATTTTTCCTATTTTGGGTTTTCCATGTAAAAATATGGTGTTTATGTGTTTTGTGATGTCATGTTCATTTCAATGTCTTCATGCTTGTTTAGTTATATGTGATTTAATAATTGGGTGGCTTTTAGCTAAATGGTTTAATAAAATACTGATTTGCCTGCCTCTCAGTATTCTGGATAATCAATAATTGGTATCAAAGCTTGGTTCCTCTGAAGAAGTTTAACAACTTGAGGAAGGTCCTAGAATTTGAATACATGGAAGATAAAAGATTTATTATTCCTCTGGAAGAGATCTCTACTGAGCATACAAAAGAAAATGAAGATTTGAAGGATAGGCTAAAGGAAGAAATTGAGTGCATTAAGAAGCTAAAAGACAATTACTGTGAAGTTAGTTATCAATTAAAAAAGGCATATGATGATATCACCAGATTGCTAGAATAACTGGAAGAGAAGAGAAAAATTGAAGATTTCCAGAAAGTTGAAATTCAAATGAAGATGGAGAAATGTACAAAGTTTGATCAATAAGTGATGATTTTGAAATCACATATAGAGAAGGAAATAATATATGAGGATAAATCCAAGGCAAGCATTGAAATTATTGATGAATTGATTACTTCTCAGAGACCTATTGTGGATAGAAGTGTTTTAGGATTTCAAGAAGGAAAAATTTCAAAGGCGAATAAACCTACTGCCATGAGGACTCAATGCAATGATGGACAATTCAAGGATCTAGGAAGAAATATTGGAAGGAATCCTATCTGATAACCTAATGCTCAAAGGTACCTATCTTTTAATGGTGCATGTTATTCCTACAAAATATTTGGACATAAGGAAAAAGATTACAAAATTAGAATAAATGATACTTTATCATTCTCTGGTCAATTTTTTTATTGTAAGAGAATTAGACATAAAGTAATGGAATATATAAGTCATAAGTTGAACAAGGAATTGTATTCATTTATTGGCTACTGTTATCACTGCAACTAATTTGGACACAAGGTTAACTAGTGCAAATATAGACTGAGTAAAAGACAATTTGGATGGAAGAATATTATTCATGATTGTAACAAATCAAGACACATTACTAGAGACTATAGAAATATAAATTTGAAAGGTGACTATTTTCTAAAGAGATATAAACTGGTCATGGATCTGGAAGAAGTGAAGAATAAAATGAAAATAATTTGGAGAAGGGAAGGAGAATTTAAGCAAAGTGAATTATAATCATCAGTTTTATTTGTGCCATCCTCCCGTGGAGATACGCCCATGAAAAATTAACCCAGGATATGCCTAAGGGGAGCAATAATAAAAAATAAATAAACCCCTCATAAATATATGATGTCATATTATGCCAAAAGTGCATTTAATAAGGTTATGAATTCAAGATTTCATGTGAATGGAATTTTCAAACACATGTGTGAAGAATGAAGTTCACAAAATTTGAAAGGATGGAAGTTTACATAAATTTTGAGGTGATCTACTTGTAGTTTGAAGAATTTATTACAAAGATAATTGGAATGAGGGAAATAAATTCAAAAATGTTAAGGTAAATGCATTCAACAAAAGGCATTTGTGAAGAAGGAGAAGCATGTAAAGGAAGCTTGAAGAGACCTGAGCAATTCCATACAACAAAATTTTAGGATTTGGTGGGAAAGGAAGAGAAAATCGAAGTGGATTCGTGGCATGCTCCATAAGTTGAACATCTAACCTTATTCATCATTGAGAAAATTAAAAAGGTATTCTGCTTAACCAATATTTCAATTTTATGCAATGGATAATTACAAGGTAGTGAATGTTTCAGACAAATTACAAATCAAATTAAGGAAGCATTCTCTAAAAAAATTGTTGAAAGAATCTGTGGGTGCATTTTTTAGCATTCCTCCTAGGGTATTCCCTATTGTAGACATTTATACATATGTTTATGGGAAAATTGAGGAAATGTCACTGGTTCGATTAAGTGTTTTGTGGAAGAATGAGTTGGAGGAAAATTATGATGCATTTAAAATATTAATTGAAAATAAATTGGATGCATGGCATAAATTCCCGTTATTTGAATTCGATAAAAAAATACATACATATGGCTATAAGAAGGTTTCATGGTGAATCTATTTGGTCGATGAAACACACCTGATTACCAAAGAACTAATAAGAGATGTGACTAGCTTGTGTTCCTTTAGACTAGTTCTCAAATGAAAGATAGTAAATGATCAAGAGATAATTGTGATGATTGGTGTGAATCTTGAAGGAAAAGAACTCATTTTGAATACTATTAAAGATCCAATCATTCAGTATGTTGCAATGATCATTGGACACAAATTTTTATTACAAAGCAATGATTACACAATTTCTACTACTACCACATACCCTGCACTTGATATCATTAGGAATGGTATGGATAATAACCTTTGTGAGCTCCTTCCATTGCATCTATTGAAGAATTTGAAAGATATCAAAAAGAATAAGAAAAGTATATTCTGGTATGGTACCTTAAAAAATTGTTTACTGTTTTAATTTATGAAAGAGTTACTGGTAAATGGAAGGGTAGAATGGAAAAACACATAAACTATAGCTCATCAGATTAAGAATTTCATGATAAATATTGGTGTTTCAGATGCTCAAGAAACTGCTCTTGCTGCATTCTTTGGAACATTTTAGATGAGAATGAACAAGAGAACAAGAATTCTAGAAAATATGGTTGAAAAGTACTCCAGAAATATCAATTTCCTTATCTCTATAGATTTTTTTTATATGGAAGAAATTGAATCTAGAATTGTATGGATTTTTGAATTGGATAATGAAGTAACTATGGCAGAAATTGATCATTATGCAAAAATGCTTCTAGAAAGCCCCAAGAATCCTAAAAGGGTAGATTTAGAAGAAATTTATATGATTGCAGCCTTCGTTAGTGCAATTGGAATTGAAAAGAAGAGAAAAGGTGTTATTATCAAACAAGAAATCACAAAACCAAAATAAATTGAATTAGAGAGAGCTCAACATGAGCATGAAAGCACAAATATTCAAGAAGCATTAAAAGAGTTACAAAAGGTGATCCTTGGTGCTAGATTTAGTTCATCTATATCCATTGTGGAAAATATCAAGATTAGGATTAACTCTCTAAAAACATATATCACTGGACTGGAAGTACAAATAAGAAATAGGTCTATTGAAGAAATTCTAGAAGAAATCAGGAAGAAATGTGTAGATGCACATCATAGAGTTGAGAAGGAAGTAAAGGTCATTCAGGATTGTGAGAAAGAAGCTCAGGAGTTGTTATCCTTATGCTTGAATTGGTCCAATAGGACATTAAATGTAAGAGGTGAAATAAGGAAAAGTGAAACTCAAATGAGTACTCAAGCAAATGTGTATATCTTGGAGGATGACAAGGACAAAAAAAGATTGTCTTACATTGTGAAACTATAGGAAAAATTATCTTCTCTATAGGATCAAAGAAAATAAGTGATTAATAAGTTTGTGGCACTCAGATATTTGGTAAAACTCAGGCATATTCTTGCATCTAGTGCCCTTGACAATGTTGGTAATCTATCATAAATAAATCTTAGTTCCAACACTATGGAAGAAGGTATAGAGTCTTTGACTAAGCTTGAACTACTATATAATACTCTTACAAGTGCAAAAGGATCTTGGGAAGAAGGAGAAGCTACATGGGAAGATACCCTAGAGAACTTCAAAGGACCTTCTTCTTTAGGTTAATATTTTTTTTATCATTTTTAATCAATTTTTGATGCATACATATATTCGAGGAAATATACCAGACCCCTACATGACCTTTTCCATTTATTTCAAAGGGGGAGAGATAGATAGTAATAGGAAAAACATTTTTGTCAAGAACAATTTTGTAAAGAAGGGCATTAACCTTGAAAGGGGGAGTATTCAGTTGCTTTATATTGGGATAAAAATGTTTTTGATATGAATGTTGCCATCAATGCCAAAGGGGGAGAATTTTAAAAATATGGGAGCCTAGCAACATGAACATGAATTCTATATATGATGATTTGGATGTTCCAATGTTGTCATTGGTGTCAACATTGTGGAAACGTTGAGGGAAGCATATTTTCTATACTGGAAGTTGATCTATACTGGAAGTGTTCTTTACTGATGAACCAATACGTCAAATTTTGAGTTTAGAATTCATTGCAAGAAGAGATATGACTCTGATCTCTTAATCATACTAATATCACTCATTCATAGAGATATATTTAGGATCTTGAGAATTTTTGGGTCATAAATAAAAGGTTATCAATGATAGAGTTTAACTCTATACACTACAGTTGTTTCTATGATCATTATATATGTGTGGAAAACATTCTTAAGAAGAACATTCTTATGCTATGGTTCTAATGGTAGTATCTATGATGTTAATATAAGGAGAAGTTGAAGTAATATCAGATTTAGAAGGTGTTTAATTTGAGAAGTGTGTGTTGGCTTGTAGTTTTTGTGATTAGGTCCTATTCTTGGCCGACCTAATATATGACATATATTAAGAAGATTAATTATAATTTATGGATGTTAGCTGGACCCCTTACAAATCTATGCCGACTTGATATGATGCACCATATGGATAAAAATGTCTTAAATCTTATATGGTGCTCACAAGAGCTATTTTGATTGGTTTGTTTACATGTAATTGGGCCAACCTAATTTATGTATGAAATATACTTGTATATATATACAAATCTTTGGAGTTGAAGTGTGAGAGTGGGAGAGTGAGTGGTGAAAGATGTGTATGATGTGAAGAATTATGATAATATGCAAGCTTAAATGATTTATCAGATGCGAGTAATGTATTGTGGGATAAGTCAAGGATCAGAGTAGAATTTTTATGCGACTACTATGCAAAGCAACACTTCACATTCATAGCCTCATTGGAATTGAACTCAACACATAGAAGGTGTTTTCCATCAATTCATAATTTTGGAAGTGAGACATATCCTTTTGTATCTTGGCGGATAGCCATCTCATTTTGTATTCTGGTTATGAGACTTTTAAAGACAGTAAATCCTAGCAGTGAGCCCTATAATATTCTATATCTAGACATATTATATTATGAGCTAATCTTCATCATGATTTTCCCATTTTGGGGTTTCCACGTAAAAATATGGTGTTGATGTGTTTTGTGGTGTCATGTTCATTTCAATATCTTCTTGCTTGTTTAAAGTGATATGTGCTTCAATAATTGGGTGGTTTTTAGCTGAATGGTTTAATAGAATACTGATTCAACCCCCTCTCAATATTTTGGATAATCAACAATTTAAACCTTGGGTGGATTTCATTAAATCCACTTTATTTTTTATTAAAATTATACAATGAATGTTCTATTAGTAATAAATTTTGCATATTTATATATGTACTTAGAGATACACATGTGATCATACTAAAATATGTATCCATATTGAAGGGTTGTCTAAGTTTAGGAAATTGTTCCATATAATTATCCATTTTTTTATTCTCAAGATAAATCATAGTAAAAGTATTAGATTTAGTTAAATATTTATGTATATATTCTTATGGAAAAATTGAACATAAGTTATGGACAAAATATTGTAATTCCATTTTTAGTAAGGATATCTATAATTTGAGTTTAAAATAGAGATGCAATTGATTTTACTGAGGCAAATTCATACATATCTTTAATATAATGAAAACATAGAAAATTGATAATGAAAATAATAAAAACTCATAACTTCTATGAGCATAGATAATTATTTTATCATTAGTTTGACTAAAATGTTGGTAATGCACAATAGTGTATAGTAGAAATATTGGATCATTTATTTGATTTATATATCATTCTATCACATACTTGATTAATATTTTAGTTGACATGAACTGATAATAATCTAACCAAGCTTTTGATAAAAAGAATTATTCACTGAGTCATTTATGCCTATCTTTTTATGAATTCTTGCATGTGAAATAATAATTCCTAATAACTAGTTTGAGATAGAGGTGTATGAACATACATCATATATTTCCATTTCAAAATGGGTTTTATTTATATAATTTTTTTTCCCAAAGTAATGCAAAATCATTACTTGCATTGTTGGTTCACAATTTGTACCTATTTTCCAAAATAGTCAAATTGTGTCATACTTAGCTAGAGGTAATCTAGAGTTCCATGATAGGTTGTTTTTAATTAGACACATCACTAGTTCTCAGATGGCATGATGTTCTTGATGATTACCTTGATTCTCTACCCCCATGAAGGGTAGGGCCACTTCATAATGGAATATGTGTAGGGGACCGTTGATTTGTGGTTGGAGGAAAATAACTTGGGTGTTTCTCTCCCTCTTGAAGTTGAAGAATGTTGAAGGCTTGGTTACTCATAGACATAATTTTTATTTCACATGAAATTATAATTTATTGATTATTTTTAAATTTATACAATACGACATCCTAAATTATACTTTATAAGGTGGAATAATCAATATTGGAATGATTAATGAAATTATTCTTTAGAAATATCTTGTTTAAAAATAAGAGTTAAATGAAAAATAATTTGGATTACATGTATTCATTTGATGTAAATAATTTGTATAGTGAGATAATTCTATATTTTTCCTCCTAGAAGTAAAAATAAAATATGAATTAAGTTATATATATATATATATATATATATAGTGTTTTGATAGTGAAGATTTGATTATGTTTTGAAGAATGAAAAATTGGTTCATCACACACAAAAATATGTCCTACATTTTATCATTAATGGGCCACCGAAATGGGATTTTTAATAATTCAACACATTATGTCAAAAATACTAAAAAAATGGTCAATAATGGAATCATAGGGTAAAATACCAAACTATGAATTTTCTATGTAGATTCAATTTATAATTTACAAAAAATCAAAGAATTTTTTTATCATTTGGACTAGCTCCAAAAATATTTAGAAATGTCTTTATTAGGGCCGTAGACTAGCCACAAAAGGATTTAATGAATCAAGAGGTGGCCTATATTTTCTTCAAAGCTAAAGTTGTTAGGATTTATAACAAGATCATAGTAGAAAAAACCTGAAACTTCCACAAAAAAATTTGCACAAAATGAGCCTAATTTACATTATCAAAGAGATTGATAAAAGAGTTGATTAAAAAATACAATATGACGTTTCCTAAATAAGAAAGTTAGTGAAGGTAGTCATATCAAACACAATGAATAACTATCTCTTCAAATATGGAACACTTGTTAAATCACATGGCAAGTGTTCGAGTGAATTTAAAATGACCATGCAAGAGGTATCTAACAAAGTGAGAACACTTGTCTCAACCAAATGAGGTGAGAAAAAACTCTAGAAGTTGTCTAAGTGAGCTTAAGTGTAGTGTAAATAGGAATCTACTAAGTAGGCTAAAAATTAACTAGTTTAATAATACCTCTTTTCAAACTAACACTCCCCCTTAAGTGATACTTAGGGGGTAAGCTAAACACTGAAAATATGAGTCCCAAAAATAAGGCTTGGTAATGTACTCATGTATAAATATCTCATAAGTGGATTAAAAGAGAAAAAACAAGTGGGAAATAAAAACCTCTCTCCAAAAGATAAATCCAAAAGGATAAAACCTCCTAAAAAAATGTCCCATGAAGATACGAACATGATGATGAAGAACTTCTAAAGCATGTTGAGGTTGTAAACTCTACCAAAGATGAACTGGTGTTTTTTGGAATCAATGAACCTCCAAGAAATGTAGATCAAGATAATAGATACAAAAAAATGCATGAGTGAACATATGGAACGCTACTCAACCATGAATACACTAAAGAAATAAAACTCTTTGAAGTTGAAAATATAGATAGTACTATGATTCTAGAGCACTAGAATCTCACAAAATATGATACACTAAAATAATCCCCCATACAAGAGATAAAGATAAGACTATGAGACCCCCCAAAAGTAGAAGGTTCCTCCACTGCTCTATTGAAAGAAGCATTAGCATAACATTTTTATGACCCCCTTAATTTTGACTAGAAGAGGCATAAGAAGACCACCTAAAATTGGACATAAAAGTGTGCATATGAATTTAGACCCAAAATTAGGTCTAAAAAGATGTACAAGAAACTAAAAAAGGATGTGCATCAAGGAACACACACAAATTTAGGAATCACGACGATCCATTACTGTGATGTAAAATAAAGGCACTACACAACCCCCATTACACTTTATAATTTAGTTTAATTAAAAAATTCCCTCCCTGAGGAACACATTCAATTTTTGTGGTACTTTATATGAGTGCATTTATAAAATTACTAGCTATTTTGAGTCCTTACAAGTTTATGTCATGAGGTAGACAAAGAAAACATAAATTAGGTAATCCTTTCAAACCTGGGTGGGTGCACAAAGATAGGGGCCAAAAAGAGGCCACCCATTTAAAAAAAATAAAAATCCATAATGCGAGTGCATTATAATGTGCTTGCATTATGGCTTGGAGAAACTGAGTCTTAGGCTTGGTCACTCCCAAGCTATAAAACACTTTTTTCATAATGCAAACACATTATGTCTTATTTAAACCAAAAACTAAAAGCTCATTTTTTTTTTCAACTATTCTCCTCCATGGCTTGAAACCCCTGCATAATGTGCTTGCAATTTTGGAAGGCCAAAAGCACTTGAATTATTCACCAGATCTTCGTGAAAATGTCGCCATGACATTGGGGAGGTCGAACAAGTAAGTAATTTTTATTTTTTTATGTGAATTTGGCATCAAATAGGTAGATTTAATATTATTTTTTGATGGAAATTTATTTAATTTTTAGGAAATGATAATGCACCACCAAAACCTCCTCAAAATATTGATTCACCTCATGCCCAAATTTCTATTTAAGAACAAACCTAAAAAACATCTCCAATAATTCCTAAACATGATCCAGGAACTCAAGAAAATATAATGGGGAAAATTGAAAATAACAAAAAATAAATTTCAAGGTTGAAAGATCTTGCAAGCTCAACCTCACATAGAACCACACTTGCTCGATCACTTGAATCAATAATATCGAATGCATATTTAATTAGCAAGCAAATAAGTAGATGGTCAGAGAAGAGATGAGAGTTTAGAAAATTTTATGCAAATAAATTATCAAATAAACAAGTTAAAGATGAAAAATTACAAAATTTAACTTGTGTCTACTATTCAAAAATGCTAAAATGAATCAACCTTTACATCCTTCAAGAAAGAGGTTCCCTATCCATTGGTGCAACCAACAAGGGATAAAGAACAATTTTTGGAGGAGGTGGTGGATGGTTTTTGACCATCCTCCATGCAATAATAATGGGGTGCTATAATATTTTTGAGGAAACTCTATTGTGACTTTGTCCTCAATAAAATCCCAAACTATTTTGACATCTAGGACTTTGAGGGTAGAGGTGGGGGCTCCACATAGAATAGATTCAGGGAATGTATCGATAAACAACGACCAACAAGATGAGCACTTGCTAGACTAGCATATGAGAATGTAACTATCTATTTATTTGTGAAGGAGAGTGCTAAGGTTGATATATTTCCGTTAATTAGTTCACTCACCCAGAGCCTCATACAACATATCAGTCCTCTAGAAAAAGGGTGAGTTGGGTGAGTCTTCGGGGAGTAGAGTTCCACCTCATTATTGTCAGGCTTGTGAGTCACCTTGTACTTATGACCTCACATATAGTCAAAATGTAGGTGCCTAGGGTACATCTACAACTAATTAGATGGTGATGATAGGTGCCCTCCTCAATGAGGCATTCAACCTTGATAGTTAGGTAAATGTTAGCAAGTTCATTTTATTTAATTTATTTAATTTCATTTTTGAAATGAAAGATTAACAGAATTAGTTGAATGATTATAAAAAAATTTAGGGTCAACCATTCACTCTGTTTTCAATGGTCCTCCACCTCCCTATTACACAACCACATGTACTACAGAGGTATGTAACTAGTAAATAATTATAAATGTTACATGTGAATAGATAAAAATTATATGAATGGTATTCCTATATCTAATTTTGGATGTTGAATAGGTTAATCTTGGAGCTATGAAGATAACACCTACCAGTGGAGGTGGTCATCAAAGTTTCACTTAGGTAATACTGAAATTTTTTATATTTTCAAAATAAAAAATTGTGTTTCATAATTGAATATGTTTAATGACTTGAAGGTTCTAGATAGTTTATAAGTATGCTTTGTACTTTTTAATAAATTTTATTTTAGGTTGTTATGAACTTTATAATCTATGAATTTAATTTTTCTTGTTGTTGACCTCCAAAAATATAGGCTAGTGGCATTAGTAGCTTTTAGCATACCATTTCACTCTTATCATCCTAACTATCATCACTAGCTTGTAGCATACCATCTCTTTGATCGCTATTGGGCTCATGAATATTTCTCGAGATATTGATCTTATTACTACCCTTGTCCTATATTGTAAGAGTATACTTATCATGATGGCTATATTATTACATTCATACATAATGGCTATAGACTTTCATTTATACCTTTAAAGTGGTTGAAATCATAGAGGACTGCTCTCTTTCTTTCTTGATTATATACTATCATCTTCTATCAATTATCTTCAATGGTATGTACTCTATAGACAAGGTATTTTCCATTTATCATTTAGAAATATATACCCTCTTTCTATCCCTTCAAAGGGACTATCCTCTATCAATATGATATTTAAAAGGGAACTATCAACTCTAAATTATTATTTAATAATAAACTATGTATGCTTTGTTGAAGTTGATGATTGAACTCCATAATACCCAGAAGTCACCTACAAGCAATTATCCTATCACAAAAGAAAGATCAACTAATTTTATATGCAAACAAGAGAGAAAATATTGATCCAAAAAATCACTAATATGTGCAATGTATTGACCTCAATGATTCTGAATGAATTATTTCAATGAATGTGCATGCTTATAAAAACATGAAAAATAAAATCTTGGATTAGGATTGCATTAGATTGTGACAGGTGTCTTAATATCATGCAATGGGAAAACTAGACCTATAATTATCCCAATATAATAATAAAAAATCACTCCTAAGCTTAGCTTAAGTGAGCTAACATAATAAGGGAATTAATAATTAAATTATGATTAATTAATTATCAAGTGATTATCTTAATTACTCCAACACCCCCCCTTAAGATCAACTTAGGGAGAAGATATAAAAATTTGATGTAGAATACAATGATGGATGCATGAATGGGTCCTAGATACAAGTTATAATGAGGTACCCATGTATAAAATAAATGAAATTCTCATAACTAGAGAAAAGGAGAAAACCACATGGGAAAAAATCCTCTCCAAAAGAGAGAAAGAAATAACTAAACTAGTGAAAGAAGAATAGGAGGATTCAATGTGACCTCCCAAGGACTGCTTATGTCACACAAGTACAATAGATGTCTCATGATAGGAGATAGAAAATGAGGATATGAATACCCCCACAAAAAAGATCTCCCTCACAAATGATATACGCTTGAAGAGAAAATATGATCCATTGCTTGTAAACAATATTTCTCCCTTTAGAAATAAATAGACCCATTGGTGATTGGAGAAGCCAATCCAAAAGAATGGGTGAATCTAGAATCCAAATCCAAATGATGTGTGCCTCTAGAAAATACTCATGTATCCACTTGCTGGAAAGAAATGATGTCAATCCAAAATCTTGTGAAGACTGATATGGAACAAGCTGCAAAGGTGATGAAGATGGTGGGCCAACAACAGTGATATGGTTTTCAAGAAAAAGGAGATGAATGTCCTGAAAATAATCCTCCAAGTATGCAATATAGGACTCTACAAACAAGGATTATATTTCTATAATATATGAATCCCAAGTAGCTGTATTAGGAAGAAGATGGATGTCCTGTTGCAATGAACCGATAGGGGCCAAGGATGTGGTGATGTCAAATTGATTAGGAACAATAAAATATGATGATGTAGTCTCAATTTTTAGAGTGGGAACTTGAAGAAAAGTATGTAAACCATCAAAATATGCAAGACTTGTGATATAATCAAGCTCCTCTAAAGTATCATCATCAAAGGGTATGGAACTACATCTGCAAGAGGGATGACACAATATACAATAAGATCCTCTGGGTATGGAGAGATATGAGGGTATCCATGGATCTCCTAAAGTCGAGTCCAAAGTGTGTGGGGATAATCGATGTCTGATACAACACACATAGTGTTAAAAACAACACTAGAAAATATAACCCCTACAATATGATCTTTGATGATGCCCCATGCTGATATAATTTTTGGTGTGTTTGGTGTAGGTATGAGTCTTGAAACATAGAAAAATAGGATATGGGGAGATTTCCCCCAAAAATGTAAAAGTGTATCCAAAGAGGGAAAAGGGGTCCTATTTCTCTAATTTCATTCAAGGAAATGAGATCCAAACCATAAAGTGACTAACAACCACAAGGTGAGTCAAATAAAGGTATGAATCAAAAAATTTTCTATCTATGCAAGGATGGGGGTATGAACTAAGTTGCACTTTTGGGTGAAATATTACAACCATCAAAAAAACTCCAAATTACAAGCTATAAAAGTGTATTTAGAAGCTAAATAATAAAACTGATGGAGCCTATAGAATTTAGGAAGCGTTTGGAAGGGATAAATGTTGTGTATCTTTTATAAAAAAATATTTTTTAAGGATGGGTCCTAGCTAGGGCTCCAGAAAGCCAGTTTCTGGATTGTGTTCCTTAGTATGCACTCCCAGATTCTAGTCAGGCACTATCAGAAAGCAGGAAATAAATCATGTCGCTTAGTTTTTATGATTTGACAAATTTCTTTGAAACTTTGATAACTTTGACAAATTTTGCAATTTTTGTCTCCAAAAGATATTCAACCTAAAACCTACAATCACACATCAAAGAGAGAAAAATGTTGTTTGTTAGGTGAATGAAGGTTTGTCTTGGTCAAAGCCCATTTTGGTAATTAAACCTTGAAATGAATAAAAGCATGAAAGAATGATGAATGAAAAAATCTATGTCACAACTCACCAAACCTTATTTGAACCTTAGATTTGTAGATCTACAAATTTGCATGAATTGGATTCAATGGATGTGGATCTTGACTTTTAACCTTTTCTTGGAAATAATAATTTGAATGTTTGATTGAATTATGCAACCTATATCAACATATTAGCTCCATAAACATGCATGACTCCACATAACTTTTACATGATGAATGAATCTTGCTTGCTACAAAAGACGATGAATAAATTTTCCCTTTAATGCTCTTGAAATCACTCTTGATCATAAAATTTTCTATCATCGACTTTCTCATAAAATTTCTTAGTGAAACGACCTCTTATGTATACATAACTTAACATTAATTCCCAAAATTCAAATATCACAAGCCAACATTGAATTGTGGATTTGAAATCATTAAAATACCACCAAAAAGATATTTCAAAGAGGGGTCCTAGGTCTAAGTGAGGATCCATTCGCCATGTGGCGAATGGTTCCTAGGCCACTTACCTAGGACACACTTCGGACAAGGTGAAATACCATGTGAAAATAAGGTCCCAGGACCTAGTGAGGACCCATTCACCATGTGGTGAATTGGTCCTAGGTCACTAACCTAGGACACACACCTTCCAAATTAAGTGTTGTGTAATAGAATTTATGAATGTTGGGTTTTCTCCCTTAGAAATTGCATTTAATTAGGCTTAGATTTGAATTAAAGGGGCCAATTAAGGAAAATTATCCTTAATTAATTAATAAATCCCTAGATTAGTGTGAAAGTGTAAAGATACACTTTACAACACCTTAAAAAAGGCACAATTAAGTCCCTTTTAATTAAAAGGGTCTTAAACTTAATGTGAATGTGTAAAACACATTACAACACGAAATTAAGGCATGATTAAGCTTAGTTATTTATTAATTATTCCCAAATTACGTGAAAAAGGGATACATTTTTTGTTGCTAAAATTCCATACAAATAAGGTAAAATATCAAGCAACTTGAGATGTGTTAGGATGTCATTTCATCAAGAATCAAAATTATCCTTGTCCAAGTTGATCACAAAAGGATGAACACAAAAATCCATGATACTCAAATGAAAAATTACAGACTAAAAACCTTAGTACTGATAAAGAAGACCAAATGATGTCATCCTACACAGATAGATACTTTCAAGGTGCCAAGACATCCAAGTAATTAAGAAGAATGTGAGAAAAAAAATACCAAATAAAATGTACCTAGGGTAGATTTTAGAGAAAGTGCATGAATAGATCTGAAGAGCTTTGAAATACCTTTCCAATTATGCTTGAATTGTGAATATCAAAGATATAGGACAAAATTGTTAGCTTGGAAGCACAAAATAAATATCTGAATTTGACTAAGAAAATCAAGAACCAATAGAAAAATATTATAATAATACCTACACCACTAGAAAGTTGATAGAACCAGCTTTCTAATGATATCTTGTTTTCTTGATTTCGACATTGTATGCCTAAGTTATGGTGAAAAGAAAAAAAGTGCTCCTTTGCATGAAACTAGGGCTAGAAGGAGGCAAGGGGCCGTACGAGTGGTGATGTCAGCACTTCACTATGTTAAATTTGATGACCATTTGGCTATCAACAAATATTCCCAAGAATATTCTCCTTTTGTCGAGAAAAAAATCTCCCTATTGAAAAAAATTGTGGTAACGAAATATGCCTAGTACATACCAGAATATTTAGAATGATGTATCCTAGAATATTCATTGGGGATTAGATTTGAATGCCACTATAATTTTATTTTGGTCATTGGTTTTTTTGATGTGCCAATTTTTAAAGGGGGTCACAACTATTTGAAAAAATTGTTGGTCGCCTTGATTTGACCCTACTGTGCATGGTGGACTAGGCGGTAGGGTACTAATGGTACCCTGTGCATAGAAAATTCAACTTACCCCTTTCGATTGTTTTTTGGTTTTATTTAGAAAACAATTTTTCTTTTTTTGATTTCAAAAAACTTTTTTTTTATTTTTTATTTTTGTTTTTATTATTGATGTTTTTTTAAAACCTAGAATTTTTTTATAATAAAAACTAGATTTTTTTTTAAACCACTTGCTTGTACGCTCGTTGAGGAGAATGAATGGTGTCCTAGCATTGTGTGGAGGAATTTACAACCGTACAAATTTACATATTCATGTGTGTTGACCTCTGGTTGCTAATTTTTTTCTCTTTTTTTCAACTTCAACAAAATTGACTAAATGACAGGGGATCTTAGGGTTTTTGATTGTTCTAAATGCAATAGTGATATATGTTTCAGATTTTTCTCTCACGATTGAATCTCTCAATATTCAAATATGGAGCTACATATTTCAAGCGTTGATACCATGTTGAAGTTGATGATCGAACTCCACAACACCTAGAAATCACCTGCAACCGATTATCCTATCACAAAAGAAAGTTCAAAGCAACTGATTTGCTATGCAACCAAGAGAGAAAAGATTGATCCAAAAAATCACTAGTATGTGCAATGCATTAACTTGAATGATTATGAATGAATGATTACAATGAATGTGTATGCTTATAAAAGAATGAAAAAGAAAACCCTAGATGAGGATTGCACTACATTGTCACAAGTGTCTTAATTTCATGCAATGAGACAACTAGACCTATAATTAGTCCAATCTAATAATAAAAATCACTCCTAAGTTTAGCTTAAGTGAATTAAAGTAATAAGGGACTTAATGATTAATTAATTATCAAGTGATTATCCTAATTACTCCAACATGATCCTCTTATACCATTGTACTAAATTTGTTGCTATTCTTATGAGACTATCTTGTAGCATTAGATTTCATGTGATTACCACCACATTCATAACTGTTACACTCTTTACATTAAGGTATCCTGGTTAAAATATATAAAGTATCTCCTCGTAAAAATCATCTTCCATAATTATCCCTTGAAGCATTATTTGGTATTGAAATACATGTGACTGTCCTATTATAGTTCTTTATTATACTATATCCTTTGTTGTTCATTTTTCGTCCTTTATTCATCATTTCTCCTTGTGATCATTACTCTACCTATGTGAATATTACATTGTCCACTGTAATGAAGGTATCTCACTTTGTTTCTTAGTTATCTCTTCTTTTTGACTCACCCATGAATATGAATAGAATTTTGAGGTTTTATGAAAATAATGGAGTGTCTTTATAGGTGTGAATTGTTATCAAGAATTTAGGATTTGTTCTTAGTTGACAGTGCTCATTGTTTCTTCTTTTCATGCATCTCACTATTATTCTTTACATTATTTCCATAAATCTTATCCCCACTTCAAAAATTCTTCACACTTCACATCAGCAAATATTTTCATGAATTCTTTATGTAATCATGATATTGTCCCTTTCTTGCATGATATAATTGTCCCTACGACTATCACCTTGTGATTGTCCTTTACTTTGAAATTTTCCTCATGAAACATGCAAACCCTTGAAGAAATATATAGTTCAATAAGAACTCAATATTTTGTTGACTATCTCATCCATTATAAGCCATAACATGCATCACTCTTCTAGTTTTCTGGTGCGGGAGCACTTCTACCACATCATTTTCATAATGGAATAATGTTGTTTTATTTTCAAATTATTCAAGCAGAGACTCCTCCCAATATTGATAGGTAGATGGAGCATGGTGTCTCTACTACAATAGAGATCTTGATGCCTTTTATGGGGGTAGAGGAAAATTAGTAAATTTAAAACTACATTCATTGTTTTAGATGTTTATTATTGAAAAATAAAATTATTACAGATTTTTAGTTTAATTTCTATCTGGATGGTTACTATAGGGCTTTGCAATGCCACAACATGAGAATTACACTATTGCAAACAAGGATAGATATCATTTAATGGTAGTGAGTGATTATTTTGTGAAATATTTGATTTTATATAATAAAATTTCTATTTATTAATATCTATACTTTTTATTGTAATAGGTATGTCTCCATGAAGAATTAAATATCCTAGGTATAGTCCTCAAGTTCGACGTAGACCACCGTCATACACATCTCCATCCCCTTGACGATCAAAGGTCTCTTGTGATCTGTTTTATTCACTTGGAGGGGAATGAATATTTATTAGGGTCCTTCATTATATGCCTATATGGTATTCTTGGACATATATTTTATATTTTATATTTTATATATGTAACATTGTATTTCCATATGGCATTATTGTAAGCCTATATGGCTATTTTTTATATATTATACTTATATCGACATATATTTATGTATGCCTATATGGTTTTTTGGTTAATACATATCTTTTTTATTGATGGTGTCCATATTTGCATTATAAATCCAAGCTTCAATAGATGTTTGTAGATGGTTTACTTCAAATATTTAAAATTAAAGTGTATTCCATGCTTCATAACTTATTTCAAATTCATTTCACCTATATTTTTTGGTTAATTATAATCTTTTCTACACCAGTATGTGTTTATAGTCTTGGATGACATATTTTTGTCATATAGCTATGGAATCAAGTTTTATTCAAGGAAAAGTATAAATAATTTAAAATACATTTCCAATAATTTTATTCAAGTATATTTAGGTACCCATCTATTCAAGTACCCATCCTCTAGTTGGCCGATCAATACTTCACATTTATAGATTTATTCTTCATGCCCACACTTTCCTTCATCTCAATTTTTTTTTTTCCTATATTGAACAAAATGTTTATGACTGCATTGAGTTAAAGTAACAAAGGAGACTAGTTCTTTGGTGTAGATTATTTAGTCATAAGATTATAAAGACACCTAATTTGATAAAAAAACATAAATTGGACTTATTCTATAGCCACCCCAATATTGTTAAATTTCCGGTTTACCCCCAGGATATGAAGAATGTAAACAATACCTCTTGAAAAATTTTTACTAAATGCAACTGACACTTTTTGGAACATCTAAAACATTGTTGTCACAGTGGAATGAATTGGATATATGAAAAAATGAGGGAGTTTATTGTAGAGAGACCCTACATGACCTTATACCTTTAGATGAAATATTTCTAGAAGCCACATTTTTTGAGTAACAACTCATCAAAATTTTATTCCCTTTTGTACTTTGGTCTCTAAAGAGAAATTACTGGACAATATAGCCTAAAACGTTCTGACATGTTGGGACGAAAAATAGGACCTTAGCTAACATAAAACTACCCATCCAGACATGATGTAACTATTGATTTGGTTGCATGATGAATATAACAGAAATCACACCACCTTGCAACTTTACACTACATGTATTTGATGCTTTTTCCATCAACTAAAAAATTTTCACCATGGGAAAATGGATCAGAGGTATGAAAAACTAATAGAGGTTATTTTAGATGGACACTACATGATCCTATAGATTCATATGGAATGTTTCTAATTGCAAAAAATTATGAGTAACAAATTGTGAAAGTTTTTTGACCTTTCACACTTTGGTCTCTTAAGAGAAATCATCAATGCAATGTTGCCTAAAATGTTCTTATATGCTGGGGTGTGAAATGTGACCTTTAATAGCTTAAACCTACCCATAAAAATGTGTTGTAATTTTCAGTTTGTCACATTGTGAACAAAAAAAAAGTTACACCACCTTGCAACTTTACACTACATGCATTTGACACTTTGTCCATCGACTGATAACTTGTCACCACGGGAAAATGGATTGGAGATAAGAAAAAATGAGAGATTTTATTGTAGAGGGGCTCTACATTACCATGTACCTTCACATATAATGTCTCTAAATTCCATGGTTTCCGAGTAATAGTTCGTGAATGTTTGCTACCCTTTCACACTTTGATCTCTTAAGATAAATCACCATTGAAATGTAGCTAGAAACATTATGGCATGCTAGGGTATGAAACAAGACCTTTCCTAGCATTAACCTACCCACTCGGATGTGTTGAAATTATCAGTTTGGTCACACAACAAACAAAATGAAAATGACACCACCTTGGAACTTTACATTGCATGTATTTGACACTTTTTCATCAACTAAAAACTTGTCACCATGGGGAAATGAATTGGAGGTATGAAAAACTAAGAGATTTTATTGTAAAGAGACCATATGTAATCATGTAACTTTAGAAATAATGTTTCTAAGTGCCATAGTCTTTGATTAATAGCCCAATTTTTTTTTTTTTTCCCTTTCGCACTTTTGCCTCTTAAGAAAAATCACTAGTGGAATGTAGCTCAGAATGTTCTAACATGCTAGGGTGCAAAATAGGGTATTTCATAGCATAAAAATACCCATCTAGATGTGTTGGAACTATCAGCTTGGTTGCATGGAAAATAGAAAAAAATTTACACCACCTTGCAACTTTACACTGCATGCATTTGATGATTTTCAAGTGAAAACTTGTCACCACGGGAAAATGGATTGGAGGTATGAAAAAATAAGAGAGGTTATTATAGATGGATCCCATGTGATATTTTACCTTTAAACTGAATGTTTCTAAGTCCCATGGTTTTTGAGTAAGAACTTGTCAATCTTTTCTGCCCTTTCACATTTTGGTCTCTTAAGAGAAATCGCTAGTACAATGTAGCCAAAAATATTCTAGCATAATGGGGTGTAAAACAAGACTTTCCTAGCATAAAAATTACCACCTAAACATGGTGGAACTGTCAGTTTGGTTGTACGATGAATATAATGAAAATTACACTACCTTGCAACTTTACACTACATGCATTTGACACTTTTTCCATCAACTAAAAACTTGTCACCACGGGAAAATGGATTGGAGGTTTGAAAAACTTAGAGAGGTTATTGTAGAGGGACCCTAAGTGATCTTGTAATTTTAGAAATAATGTTTTTAAGTTCCATAGTTTGCAAGTGTGTCGCAAAAAAGTGTAGCCTTGAAAATTTTCACCCATTTGGGCCTTTTCCCTTGGATTTTGGCCTGATTTTGGTTAGATCTAATGTTGTAATTTGGCCAAAACATTCACATTAGGCTTTGAATGCTTTCAAATCAACAAGAACTTGACAAAGTCTTACAAGGGTGTTTTGAAGTGTTGTAACATATTTCCTCACTTTTCTATACTTTTCCATAATAATTCACCTAAATAACCCCTTTCCAAGCCTTAATCTAAAGTGTTGTAAGGTTTTATAACTAAACCTCACACTTTCTTAGGCTTGTCATCACTAAAAAAACCCTTTCTTATAAAAAATTCCCCCTTAATGCACTTATAGGCCCAAATTAAGTGTGTTTTGGGAGAAAATCTAGTTAATCAACATTAACCACCTTTTAATTCCTGTCTACCACTTGAATTTGTCCAAGTGGACTAAGTCGCCATCTTGGACGACTTAGTCCCTCTTGGCATAAAAATCAAAATGAAATCAAAATTCTAGTGGGGTTTTGTCTCCGAAACCCTAAGGTAGGCCTATGATGTATTATTTTTGAGGAATTAGGGCATCACTTGTATAAATAAGGGTTTTTCTCCTCATTTTACATCTCCTACACATTTTCTCCCCAAAAAATCTTGCATCTTCACAAGTACTCAAGTGATCAATCTTCTCAAGCAAGTATTCAAGCACTAAGTACTTCAAGCAACATTCATTGGAGCTGGTTCTTGCATATCTTCAAACTTATTCAACAAGGGCTTGGTGAGTGATTGTAATTGCATGTTATTCAACCATATTTCCATTTAAATTCTATTTCATTATCATGGGTTTGATTACCAACACAGGGTTTGACTAAGGTAAACCTCTTTTCTCTAACCCTAAACCCTTTTCCCCTATTTGCATGTGTGATTTTCAGGTTTGTATGTAGATAAGTCAAAGCGAAAGGTGATACAAGGTGTTCTCATTCCATCCACATCATTCCAAGTCAACAATCCCTAAAAGGAACTTGAAGACAACTCGTAGGTCAGATTTTGAAGATTCAGACACGAGTCTTTGTCAGAAACAAAAGTATAACTAGGTACCTATAGATTCCAACCTCAAAACTCTCGAAAGCTCTAGGTAGAATAAGTCACCATGATTGGTGATTTAGTCTCAGTACCAACCCTGAAAAGTGGTTTCTGTGTTTTTGGATACCCATTTTCTAGAAACCTATTATGGAAAAGTTTCCCGGGAGAAGGACTGAGTCACCCAACTTGGCGTAAGTGTCCTAGTTAGCATTTTCAGTAGATTCCATAATGTTCTAGAGCTCCTTTTCATCAAACTTTAGTTTCTAGGTGCACCATTTCCGCTTTCCTTAGTTCTGTTTTAGTTTGCATGCATTCAAGGTCATAATTAGGTAATTTTACATAGTTCACATTTGCATTAGTTTACATTTCATACTTAGTTCATTTTAGTACTTTGCAACACTTAGGCACACACATCACAACTATTCCAAACCCCTAATCTTGAATGAAGTCACCAAGAATACTTTAGTGCGAAAGAGGTCGATTTCTCAACCTACCTCCTAGGTGAAAAACCCTAGGAGCCTATTGGGGAATCCTCTTTCCCTTTCAAAACATATTTTTGGTGGTTCATTTTGGTGAACCCATCCTTAGAAAAATTCTTTTTCACTTTTGATTTTGCATTTGCATCTCAGGAAAAAGCTTGTATTGCATTAGGGTTTGTAATTATTTTGTATTCTAGGGTTTCTATAAGTGCATTAGTGAAAAGTTCATGTTAGCTTGTATTTTGCATTGTATTTTCATTGAAAAGGTACAAAAAAATTTGTATTTTCATTATGTATTTGCATAAAAAAAGCTTAACAAATATAAAAACTACTTAAAACTTTTGAAAATTGCTAAAAATATCACTTTTGGGATTAATTCACCACACTAGGCGACTTAGTCCACTTGCACCATTTGCATTGTAATCTCTAGCATTTGCAGAACATTTTGTACACTTTTATTTTTTGTTTGTCCTTTTTTGTATTCTTTTCCAAAATTTTAGTTATAAGCATCTTAGTATTCTTTACTTGCATTGCATTTTCATCCACCCCACCTTTATAAAACTTTGCATGAGTGTTTGGTGTCCTATTACTGATACTTTGGTGAGAAGAAGTTCCAGACTCATGGCATCTCGTGACAATACACTTGTTGTAGATCTTGGGTTATCTCAAACTTCCACTCCTAGTATTGCAAATACTACACTAGGCCTAGAACCTACCCTTAGTAACTCTTTGCATTCAAAAAACATGATGATTTCCTACACAAAAAAGATATTTCAAAGTCATGCAAACCTATTAAACCTCCAACATGAAGTAAGATTTAAGAATTTTTTTGCCTCTGCTATCCCTACTATAGGAAACATTCACCATATGCTTGATAGTGATGTTGGCCTAGGTGTTGTGAAGAAAATAGTTGAGATATATCAAAAACATGTCCCTTCCACATCTAGTGCCTCTAAACTAGCCACCCTTATTGTTAGCCAAGGATAATCTCAAACTCTTCCTCCCTTAGCGATAGTCTCTATTCCTACCTATGCTTACCCTAATGTCACAACCGCAATACAACCAGTTAGCAACGTGATTCCTTCCCTTGGTATCCCTACTAGTATTCCTACCTCCTTTGTGGCATCACATAATTTATCTTCTTCCACCTATTAGTTTTTAAGATCAGATATAGTGCACAAAAAATTAATTCAATAATCAATACAAAGTCACAACCAATACCTTGGGAAAACCCTCCAACCCAAGGGAGAAAAACCCAACCAATATATCTCTTATATATTGATTGAATAAGAGAAAAAACATGCTTACAAATTAGGCACAATATAATGCTGAATTGATACAATGATTAATAGAACCTCTCTTAGATGCAAAATACAAATGAATATCCTTCTCCTTGAAATCGATCTGCTGCTACAAAGTAAATATCTGTTTCTACAAAATGAACTTCTTCTAGAATGAGAATATGTTAACTTGATGATCTTGAATGATATCTATGAGGTATATATACATTCCAATAAGGAAGGATGTGTCCCTTCACCAAGAAGGTTGGTATCAAGAAGGAAATACGTCCTTTCTAGAAGGGCGCAACTTTCAAGAAAGTTGACTTTAATTAATAATTAAATATTAATTATTAATATCACATAAAAATACAAGGTCAATGAGGCACCTCCTCATTTCAATTATCTCATAGTAAATTGGAATAGCCAAAGGCTATATTCAAAATTATTGCTGCAATTCAAGTCTAGAAGTATTTCTTCAGATGCTAAACATCAACACTCCCTCTCAGCTAGGGAGGAATACTTCCAACTGACAAGACCTATCACCTCATCGTGATGTCGATAAACATGGCTACACTCATATAAGAAAGGATCTTATCACCTCATCGTGAAAGCATATCACCTCATCGTTATATTGGATATAACCTCATCATGATATCAACCATCATGGCTACACCCATGTATGGTATGTACAAGTTCTCATCACTCAACGTGATGGTGTCACCTCATTGTGAATTTTCACCATGACTCTCCTAGAGTGTGTGACACAAGTACAATAGAATCATCATAGACTCCCTCACATGATGTTGTCATGGAGTCGCACACATGAAATCCACCATGGCTCTCCCAAATGGTGGAAACAAGGGCTTTCACCTCAAATCTCAAAGTGAAATGCATTACCAAGGGCTTGCACCTCAAATATCTCTCAAAAGAGAAATGCATTAATGAGGATCAAAGATACTAAGACTCGTTCTCGGCTAGGGCTTGATTATCTACCATACCAAGATTATCTCAAAAGTACACAAACTTTATCTTGGAGAGAGGCTTGGTGAGAATGTCTCTCGTCTACTTATCAGTGTTGATATACTTCAACTGAATTGCTTTTCTCAATACCATATCTCTGATATAGTGGTATTTGACTTCCACATGCTTAGTTTTGTCATGAAACACAAGTTTGACATAAAGCTTCACACAAATATGGTTATTACAATGAATGATGGTAGGCTCCATTGATTTCCCAAACAATCCTGCAAGGAGCTTTTGAAGCCACATTGATTCTCGAGCTGCCACACAAGATACAATATACTCGACCTTCGTTATACTCAGTGCCACTAAAGATTGATTCCTGCTACCCCTAGATATCATCGTAGGCCCCAAACTGAAGCAACATCCAGAGGTACTCTTCTGATCAATAACACACCCTGCCCAATCAGAATCAGTAAAACCATGCAGCTTCAAATCCATACCCGAAGAATATCTCAACCCATATCCAACTATTCCACGCAAGTATCTCAGGATATGTTTTGCTGCAACTAGATGTATCTGCTTTATTTCATACATGAACTGACTGAGTGCACTCACTACATAGAAAATATTTGGTCTAGTGTTGACTAGATACATCAATGAACCAATCAAATGCCTATACATCGTGGGATCCACCAGATCTGAACTCATTGCAGTCTCCTTCAACTTATATAAGTTGATCTCCATATGCATAGACATGGATTTGCAATCCATAAAACCTATTCAAAATGTTAATGGTATAATTCCCTTGACTTAGAATCATCTCATCTGGCTTCTACCAAAATTCTAAGCCAATGAATTAATGCATGAGACCAAGATTCTTCATTTCAAATTTAGAAGCTGAATCCTTCTTGCATTTGAGAATGAGGTGTTCTTCTCCAGTAATAATCAGATCATCAACATACAAAACCGAAATCAATGCTTCATCATTGATTACCTTGAAGTAGAGGTTAGAATCAACATCATTCTTTGAGAAACCCAAGATTAACAGGTAACGATCAATCCTTTCATACCAAGCACATGGAGCCTTCTTAAGACCATATAATGCCTTCTTCAGCCTACAAAAATGAGACTCCTTCCCATGTACCTCAAATCCATCAGGTTGCTCAATATATACCTCTTCCTCTATTACACCATTTAGAAATTTTGTCTTCACATCCATTTGGTGAATCTTCCATCCTCTAGCTGCAACAATAACAATGATGGTCTTGACTGAAGTATAAAGAGCCACTAGAGCAAAGGTTTTTTCATAGTCAAATCCCTCTTTTTTTGAAACCCTCTAGCCATGAATCTAGCCTTGTACTTCTCAATGCTCCCATCAGTCACATGCTTGATCTTGAAGATCCATTTAGAAGATACCATATATTTACCTTTGGGTCTAGGAACAATGTCCCAAACATCATTCTTGAGGATGGAATGACACTCTTCATACATGGCATATTCCCAAACCTGTTGACTAGAAGCTTCCTCAACACTGGATGGCTCAAAATCAATAATCTGACTCATCAAGGCTACATAAGTAGAGAACTTATTAGGTTTCTTACTTTATTTGAAGGTTCCTCTTGGGGCTGCAAAAATTTCTGCCTCCTGCATTATTTTCCTAGCCCAAAGAGGTCTTTTCTTTCCAATCACAATATCTGTAGGGCCATTAGTAGGTTCCAAGGGATCAACTAGATCAACATCTTCTTTAAGTTCTGAAGCCTCCCTCCGATTCTTAGGAACATGGTCAAATTTAATATCCTGAGGAGAATCTTCATCATCGATCTCCATATGAGTGCCCTTGGATATTATGAATTCAACACCCTCTTCAAATGTGACATCTCTATTGATATCAATTAACTTCAAACCCAAAATATAGATTTTGTAGGCTTTTGATGTCTCACCGTAACCTACCAAAATTCCTTTCTTGCTAGAAGGTTCAAACTTTTTCCTCTTGTCCTTTGGTACATGAAGATACATTGGACATCAAAATATTTTCAAATGACTTATTTCAGGTTTCACCCATGTGAATGATTCTTCAGGAGTTATGTTCTCCAAGATTTGGTGGAGACTTCTATTTTTAACATAAATAGCAGTCCTGGATGCTTTAGCCCAAAGGGAGATTTGAAGATCTTGATCATGAATCATGGATTTGACTGCTTCCACAATAGATCTATTCTTTCTTTCAACAACTCTGTTCTATTGAGGATTATAAGGAACGCTAAACTCCCTCTTAATCCCATCTTCAATGCAAACGTTACGGAAGCTGAAGGAAGTATATTCTCCTCCATTATCAGATCTCAAGACTTTGATCGTATTCCTACATAGATTCTCCACCTGAGATTTGAATTCTTTGAATCTCTCTAATACCTTCTTAGATTCTTTATATTTTTCAAGAAATAAATCCAAGTCTTTCTAGAGTAGTCATCAATACAAAATACAAGAAATCACTCGAAGAGGCAACAAACATTGGGCCAAATAAATCAGAATGAATAAGATCTAGAATACATTTGGATCTACTTTCACTACTATGAAATGGAATTTTGGTATTCTTACCCAAAGCACAACCTTTGCAAGTACCTTCATGCTCCTGGTGGAGTTTAGGAAGGCCAATGAACATCTTTTCCATGATAGGTAGAGCTTGAAAGTCAAGGTGAACCACTCTTCGATGCCAGAGATCACACAAACTTGATGAATCATGCACTAAAGCCTAAAGGGGAAAAGTGCATAGCCTGTAGAGACACTCATGTCTAACTCCAATCACTCGAGCAGTCTTGATGTTTGAGTTCTTAGCCCATATAATAAATTTACCTTCTAAAAATGCAACTTGGTAACCCTTGTCATCCAAGGTTGAAATGAAAACAAGGTTTCTCTTGATTGCTGGAACAAATAACACATCATTTAACTATAAGGAAATGTGAGAATCTAGGTTAAGAGAGGAGTTACCAACTCATTTCACAGAGTAACTTGCATCATCTCCAATAATGACTTGTTCATTGGAACCTTTCTCCACCAAACCAGATAGATGCTCCCTAAATCCGGTGATGTGGTGGGAGGCACCACTATCAGTCAACCAAGTGTTGGTGTCGATGGTTACATTGCTTGACAAGGCTGATTAGAATAGGTATTCACTTGAATCCTTCTATGGAGAGATATCATTAACATTTGCAATGGAGGCCTGGTAGGACATTCCTTTGCAAAGTGATTGAACTTGTCACATTGAAAACAGTGGACCTTGGAGAGGTCCCTCTTCTTATTGAATGCATGAGAACCATATGCTTCTCTATCTCTATTCCTCTTAAAATATATTTTCTTTCCACCTTTCCCTTTCTTCTTGAAGGATTGAGTGGCAAGAAAATGTATTTCTTCATTGGTGGAGCTTTGACCAATACCTTTCTCTGCCAACCTCGACTCTTCTCGGATGCAATCTGCCCTCAAATGATCAAACTTGGGAAGTTTAGATCTTGCACTGATTCCTTGAATATAAGACTCCCAAGATGAAGGAAGACCATTAAGAGCCAACATGGTAAAATACTTGCTATCAATAATGTGGCCAATAGAAGAGAGTTGATCTCTCATTTCAATTATTCTCATAAAGTAAGAAATAACTGATTCTCCTTTCGCCATCTTCACATGATGGAGTTTTTTCTTCAGTGCAAGTGCTCAACTTGTGTTATTGATTTTGTACATCTCCTCCAAGGTTTTGAACATCTCTCTTTCCATCTTTAACTTGGAGTCAAAGGGAACAATACGATCCTTTATAGAATTAACTAACATCTTCTTCACCTTAGTATCTTTCTTCTTCCATTGAACCTTTTCTTCCTCATCCGTAGGCTCAGGAGCTATACTCTCCACAAACTCTACCAATTCAGTTTCCTGCAAGGTGAGCATTATTTTGAATCTCCATGAAGTTAAATTTGATGCTCCCTCAAGCCCATCCTCAATCTTAAGACCATTCACCGTCTTGATGAATAGATAGAGGTAAACAAAGATAAAAAGGAAAAATAGAGAGTATTGATGTCACTCATAAATCTAATCAAGATCTTCTTCAAACCCACTCTCATACCATGTTAGTTTTTACGATCAGATATAGTGCACAAAATAATAATTTAATAATCAATACAAAGACATTGCCAATACCTTGGGAAAACCCTCCAACCCGAGGGAGAAAAACCTATCTAATATATCTATTATATATTGATTGAATAAGAGCAGAAATATTCTTACAACTTAGGCACAATATAATGCTGAATTGATACAATGATTAATATCACCTCTCTTAGATGCAAAATAAAAATGAATATCCCTCTCCTTGAAATCGATTTGCTGCTACAAAATGAATATTTGTTGCTACATAATGAACTTCTTCTAGAATGCGAATATTTTAGCTTGATGATCTTGAATGATATCTACCAAGTATATATACATGCCAATAAGGAAGGATGTGTCCCTTCAACAATAAGTTCGGCCTCAAGAAGGAAATACATCCTTTCTAGAAGGGAACGAATTTCAAGAAAGTCAACTTTAATTAATAATTAAATATTAACTATTAATATCACAGAAAAATACAAGGTGAATGAGGCACAACCTCATTTCAATTATCTCATAATAAATTAGAATAGCCAAAGGCTATATTTGAATTTATTGTTGCAAGTCAAGTCTGGAAGTATTTCTTCACACGCTGAACATCAACACCACCATGCAATCTATTAGTATTCCATTTACTTTCCCTACGACTAAATTCATCCCATCACCACTTTCTCTTCCACCTAGCACCACCTATACTGATCCTCTCATCACACAAATTTTCCACACTGTTTCATTCATGCAACAACTTTCTACCATCAATCAAAACTAGCATGGTTCACCCACATACTATGTTTGTAGCAATCCCTTATCCTTATAAATCTTGTGAACCTTGATGGCACAAGGAATAGAAATACCTATATTTGATAAGTATGGAGGGAAGGGTGATCCTTCTAATCACCTTAACGCTTACACTGCTTTATGTAGTGATTTTTCTCTTGACAATAAACTGTTAGCTAAATTGCTTCCTCGAACCTTAAAAGATGCTGCGTTAGATTGGTTTTCTTGTTTGCCAAACAATTTAATTAATTCATTCAATGAACTCATTGATGCCTTTATCAACCATTTCCAAGTGCATATGAATCCTAATAATAACTTGGCCAATTTGATGAGATGTAAGCAAAACAATAATGAAAAGATAACAAAATTTATCTCACATTATCAGTCACTTTTATCCCAAATTGATGTCAAGATCCCCAATACACATCTACAAAAGATTTTTACTAAAAACCTGCATACCCAACTTCAAGAAAAAGATCACCATGATGAAGTTTCATTCCTTTATGAATTTATGCACAATGGTTTGTGATTATCACAATTCCAATAGCATTTGTGATACACGATCCACTGCTAGTCGAATTAAAAATCCAACGTTACCAATGAAACCAACCCTCAGCCATTTCGAAAGCCAAATAAAGGGTTTTTGCAGTTTAACCCTCCTTCACAATATCCTCCACCTATCAATAATCAAATAATAGTTGTTAATATTGTGGCACCTTTTAGTTATGGAGATCCCAAATGAAACTTCACACCTTTACCTGATACCCTCCATAATATAATGACACCAAATTTAAAATAACAAATGATTACCTTGCCTACTTTCCATGCACCCGATACTAATAAGCCTTTACCTCCATCCTTTAACTCCAACACTTATTTCTATTTCCATAGAAAAAATGGACATGACACCAAACAATGTAAGTGTCTTAAGCACCTTGTTCAAGACCTCATTGATTCGGGTTGTCTATCCATTGCTAGTGTTAATGATAAAGACAATAAGTTTGTTGCACTCCCAAACCAATTTTTTTTTTTTTTCTCTAATCCTATGCCTAAACATAGAATTTCATTTGCCAAAGCTAGTGAAACTCCATAGAATGATGTTATGAATGTTGATACACAAGATGAACATTTTGATCTTCTTTCGAATGTGACTCATGTGAAACCTATGGATGAAATGGTAGGTGTGATAGAAGTTATCCCTTGTAAGGGCCAAACAAAAAAATCTCTTGATATTACTTTTTCACCTCAAGAAATACTCAAAAATATTCTTGATGGTCCTCTCTACATAGTCGACCGACTCTACGATAAGCCCACTAATGGGATAGTCATAGATCCTTCCTGTGGAGAGAATGTGATGACAAAAGAATTTTTTGTACTACATGATCTTTATCAAGATGATAATGATAAACCTAATGCATGGATCAAAATGCACAATGGTTTTGATTTTCCGAAGATCGGATCAATCATTGTCCCATTAAAAATAGTCCCTAAGAAATTTTATGTTACGTTCTCTATCATGCTACAATCAAATCAATTTCGTTCAAGCGGCTAGGTCGCCCATGGCTTTGCTGAATGAAAGTGGTCCCCTCGTTCTTCACAAATGTTTGAAGTTTCTCTTTAACAATGAAATATTCACCATCCACCATAGTGGCTTCAATCCCTTATCTTCCAAAGGAATTTTTTCCTTAGAAGCCTTTTGGCCTAAGCCCATGGAACCCATCACTCCCTGAAGAGATTTATTTTTCATCGCTTATCAAAAATTTAAAACTAAGAATATATATGATTTATCTCTTTGCAAACATGTCCCCCTCCACTTCTGAAAATCCCATCCTTGATGAAACCATGCTACAACTTGAATCAGACTTTCCTAACTAGACAAAACCTGAAACCTCCTCTACATTGTCAAAGAGGCCTATAGATCATGACACTAATCCCATCTTGTCTCCTCACATCAAACAAGTTTATAAAGCAAGGGAGAAAGTGGTTGACACCCCTATGGTTCCTCTAATTTATCCCACTAGGAATGATAGGCAACCTATGGTGGATCAAACCACTCCTTCTCAGATGCAACTTGATAATAAAATAAAAAGAAATAGAGGAGCTAGGGAGTGTAGGTGACATCGTCATGCTCTTTCTTGGAAGTCACGTGACAAAGAAATTAAGAAAAATCATAATCCAACTTTTCCAGAAGCAATGTGTGAAAAACTTCCTCCACCACCACAACCTGATCCTATATCTCCATCACAACTAGTATTACATATTTCCATTGATATTGTCATTCTCCCTCCTATTATCATCAATCTAGATGATGACGATGAGGAGATTATTAAAATAGATGAAGAGGTGCATAACAGTTTGAATACATTATTTTCCTCTTCCATGAGTTTACATGATACATCTCTTTGGACGAGCATGGGACTTGAAGCTAGTTCTACAATTGCTGATGTCCCTCTAGCTATTCACCCACCTGAATTTTATACTAAACAAGATTGGGAGGTGGATGAATTTCTCGATGATTCACGAGCATTTTCCTTACTAGTATCTTTCTTTTTATTTTGTGTGTTTTCTTGTGTGTGACGTTATCCCCATATTGCTCTATTTGGTGCTCTCTCTCTCTTTGTGACATTCTTCTATTTTTCTCTTCATTCTTCTATATGTTGTGTATTTCTTTCGCTTTTCACTTTTATTTTTTCTTCCTTTTAGGGATGATGCAAGGCATTGAGACCACAATGTCTCCTTCATGTTAACCCAAAAGGCCTTTTCCTTTTCCTTTTCCTTTTTATTTTTCTCTTCCTTTTGAGGATGATGCAAGGCATTGAGACCACAATGTCTCTTTCATGTTGACCTAAAAGGATCTCTTTTTTTCTCTTTTTCTATTGATTTTGTTGTCCTTTTGGGGATGATTAAAAGCATCAAGACATTCTATGTCTCTTCTATGTTGACCCAGAACAACTCCTTTTTTTGTTTTCAGTCTCTTTCTATCCTTCTTCTAGTTCTATGTATTTGGGGGAATGATGATAGTTCCACGTTCTCTAAATAAACATTGCAACAAAAAAAATACTGACCCCAAATCCATAGATCCCTTATGTGTTTGGTATTTTTCATTTTGGGGGCAACCCCTTTCTCTTTTCTATTATTCTTTTCCTTCACATGACACAAACTTTCTTGGAAACATATCATTTTGCATAGGGCTTTCCAAGTTGGCTCTCATGTCCTTGCTTTCTTCTTGAACTATTTCCTTTTCTACTTTAGAGTAATTACTCACAGTACAGTGTTTCACAATTCCTGTAAAGTGGGGGAATATATTGGCATTATTTCTTTTTGCATTTTCATTTTCTTGGTTCTTAGTGGAGTCTTAGTACTTCATATGATGAGTTTCTTGCTTTATGGATGACATTGGGTGTGATGTCCTTCATGAAAGTGATCTATCTAAGCATATTACATTCCTCTTAGTGGCCCGATGCAACACACTACATCCCCTAAGTTGAAAATTTTCTATCCTTTGATTGGTCCTCTCTTGGAGAAATTAGACACAATGTTCCCTAATTTAAAGACCTCGCATGAACTAAGCGATAATCCTTTCAACATAATGTTTTTTACATTTTACTCTTTTGCATTTTACATGTTGCATTTTTCATTTTGCATATATGGCCACCTTGCATAATACAACTTGCATGCTTGTGGTGCCATCCTACACTTGTTCATGGGTTCTAAGCATACGAGGCTTTTCTTGTCTCATGAACTACAAACCATTTTATTTTGTGGTGCCTTATCAAAGTTATTAGGAGGTATAACTTTGGTATGGTTAAGCGGGAAGCCCAACCACTGACACAACTTTTCCCATAGCCATCTAAATATGTGTGGGTAAATACCAACCATATGTTTCTCAACTTTTGGGCCTTCTCACCTGACGAACAACCAAAAGTATTGTCTCCCTAGAGTGAGTACACTTCCTTTCAGACAAACAACCTACATATGATCCATAACTACCTAGACAAATGGTTGAAGCTTGATCCAAATTTCCCTCTCTCTTCACTCTTTCACATGAATTCCTTGTGTGAAATTTTGTACCAATGTTTGGTTTGCAATGGGTTCTTGATCTTGGGGGTTTGATCATCCCTCTTGATTATAGTTGTCTCATCTCACTAGCATGAATACATTGGATCCATCTCGATATGAATTTCTTGGCTACTTTAGTGTGAGTTTGAAGTAAGTCCATCCTCTCACTAAAGTGGGGGCTAAATGTGTCACAAAAAAGTGTTTCCTTGACACTTTTCACTTATTTGGGTCTTTTCCCTTGGATTTTGGCCTGATTTTTCTTAGATCTAATGTTGTAATGTGGCCAACACATTCACATTAGGCCTTGAACAATTGAAAATCAACAAGAACTTAACAAAGTCTTACAAGGGTGTTGTGAAGTGTTGTAACATATTTCCTCGCTTTTCTAGGACTTTTCCACAATAATTCACCTAAATAGCCCCTTTCTAAGCCTTAGTCTAAAGTGTTGTAAGATTTTGTAACTAACCCTCACACTTTCCTAGGCTTGTCATCACTAAAACAACCCTTTCTTATGACAAAATGGCCCCCTAATGCACTTATAGGACCGACTTAAGTGTGTTTCGGGATACAACCCCGTTAATAAAAATTAACCACCTTTTAATTCCCACCTACCACTTGATTTTTTTTGTGTACTGAGTCACCACCTTGGGTGACTTAGTCCAACTTGGCATAAAAAATAAAATTAAATCAAAATTCTAGTGATATTTCATCTCCAAAACACTAAGCTTGGCCTGTGATTTGTTATTCTCATAGAATTAGGGCATCAATTTTATTAATAAGGGTTTTTCTCCTCATTTTACATCTCCTACACACTCTCTCCCCAAAAACTCTTGCATCTTCACAAGTACTCAATCAATCAATCTTCTCAAGCAAGCATTCAAGCTCTAGGTACTTCAAGCAACATCCATTGGAGCTGGTTCTTCCATATCTTCAGAATTCTTCAACAAGGGCTTGGTGAGTGATTGTACTTTCAAGTTATTCAATCATCTTTCCCTTTAAATTCTATTTCATTATCTTGGGTTTGATTACCAACATGGGCTTTGAATAAGGAAAACCCCTATTCTCTAACCCTAACCCCTTTTCCCCTCTTTGCATGTGTGCTTTGGAGGTTTTTATGTAGATTAGTCAAAGAGAAAGGTGCTAAAAATTTTCCTCATTCCAAGTCAACAATACCTAAAAGGAGCTTGAAGACAACTTGCAGTTCAGATTTTGAAGATTCAGACATGGGTCTCTATCAGAAACCGAAGTACTAGTGGGTACCTACAGATTCCAATCTCGAAGCTCCTAAAAGCTCTAGGTGGAATACGTATCCATCATTGGTGAATTAGTCCTTGTACCAGGCCTGAAAAGTGGTTTATGTGTTTCTGGATACCCATTTTCTAGAAACCTATTTTGGCAAAGTTTCACGGGAGAAGGACTAAGTCACCTAACCTAGAGTAAGTGTCCCTGTCAGAATTTTTAGTAGATTCCAAAATATTCGTGAGATCCTCTTCATCAACCTTTAGTTTCTAGGTGCACCATTTCTACTCTCCTTAGTTTTGTTTTAGTTTGCATGCATTTGAGGTCATCATTAGGTCACTTTACATAGTTCACATTTGCATTAGTATACATTTCATACCTAGTTCATTTCAATACTTTGCAACACTTAGGCACACACATTATACCCATTCCAAACCCCTAATATTGAATGAACTCACCAATAATACTTTAGCATGAAAGAGGCCCATTTCTCAACCTACCTCCTAGGTCAAAAACCCTAGGAGCCTATTTCAGAATCCTCTTTCCCTTTCAAAACATATTTTTGTTTGTTCACCAAGTAACAACTCGTAAAAGTTTGTTACCCTTCCGCAATTTCATCTCTTAAGATAAATTTCTAGTGCAATGTATCCCAAAACATTCTGACATGTTGGGGTGTGAACATGACCTTGCCTAGCATAAACCTACCTACCTAGATGTGTTGTAATTATTGGTTTAGTCACACAATGAACAAAACAAAAATTACACCACCTTGCAACTTTATATTATATGCATCTGATGCTTTTTCCATCGACTAAAAAATTGTCACCAAGGGAAAATGGATTGGAGGTATGAAAAAAAATAGAGGTTATTTGAGAGGGACCCTATATGATCCTATACCTTTAGACAAATTTTTTCTAAGTGTCATTGTTTTTTATTATTATATCATCAAAGTTTGTTTCCCTTTCACACTTTGGTCTCTTAAGAGAAATCACCGATGCAATGGAGCCTAAAATGTTTAGGCATGTAGGGGTGCGAAACAAGATCTTTAAGCCAGTTGGAGATTATGGATATCAATGAAGGATTTGGAAGAATGAGTAATTATACTAGAAGCGATGCAATCACCATAGGAGAACTAACCACTTTAATAAATTTAAAGATGAGATCAATGAATCCATGAAATTATGAGGAATGCCTTGTCATTTTGATGTTGGTACCACAACATTGTGAGGAATGTATTACCATTTCAATAGTGGCACTATGATAAAATGAGGAATGCATTGCTTCTTCAACTATGGAACCACAAATTTTGAGGAATTAATTACCATTTCAATAGTGGTTTCGTGACATTATGAGGAATTCCTTGCTATTTCAAGGTAGTGTTGCGACATTATGAGGAATACCTTGCCATTTTGTAGGTATCACCACCTTTGCATCAGTTTCTCGCCATTCATTCACCTTAGTATTATGAGATATGGCAGAGGATGTAGGCTCTTACTCAATACAATCCATCCTAGTGTCTCCATTAATTATCATGTGTTACAATATTCTGCTCGTTTTTGAATTATTATTTTTCTCTTGGAGAGAATATGTAGATTGTTAGAATTGGATAAATTTGGTTTCTTATATCATTTCCTCCCTTTTCTATTTCTAAGTAATATAATTCAAATTTTATATATCTTAAGATGATTATGTCTAAAGTTAATGAATTTTTTTCTGTGAATGCCAATAAGACGTTCAAATCTAGGGTTTACAAATTCTAACTAGTCTATGTAAATGAAAGCTTAAATGACTTAGTAGCTAAAGATTATGTTTTGATTTATAGATTTCATATAGGATACCATTTAAAATTATAGTTTGTTTAATGTTATACAATAGGGTAAGGGAACTAATAGAATGGAATTTTTAGAGGATGACACTATAAATAAAATTTTATTTTCTACATAAGTAAAGTTGAAATGTGACAACGAAAGTTCTAACTATTAAGTGGTCATTCCCAAGAGCTAGGTGCTTCTATTGCTGATAAACTTAGCTAGAACCTAAATATGACCTTTAAAACTAAGAATTAATAAATAGAAGCACATGTTAACCCTATCTTAGAGTAGAATCTAAAAAATATCAAGAATAAATGAAAACATATAATAATACAGTTATTGCAAATGATTCATATTTTTCAAAAAATGTGAATGGTGACATGGATACATCAATATTGTAATATAAGATTCAATTCAAAGTGAATGAAGGGGAATTTATATGCATAATCTACCTAATATTCACTGTATATGTGTAAAAATGTGCAAGAAAATGAAAAAAATTAAAGAGGGGTAGTAAGTCCTTCCTATGCCATGAAATTTTGAACCATCACATGATGGTTATCATATTACGTTATGCCCTTGGAATATTCCTTACCCAACTATATGTACTTAGTTGATTTCTATTTCACCTCTAGGGCCATATTTTCTTTTCATTTTCCTATACTAAGGGAAAAATATGTACCTTAATGCTAATCTCCTATGTACCTACATGTTATATCATGACTATTTACCATTATTGGGAGTAACCTTCTATGTCTTGATGATTATATATTGTCTATATTATTTTCATATTTATTATTCAATATATATTCATTGTTACATGATGCTATCAATGATTATTTTTGCATTAATTTTCATGATCTATGTTCTTGTATGTTTCAGTTTTATATTTCATGTAGTTTTCATAAATTATTTTTCATCTCTAATTTTTTCACACTTTGTATACAACCAATTGAAAGGGGAATGCATTATCAATAAAAATCTTATGTTGAGATTACAAAAACCCACCTATAATCACATAGAGACTCATCACTATACCTAAATGGATCTTGACAACACTTACACACCCACACATGAGTACAAAGCTATTGCATTAGTATTAGAGTGTATATCATACTTACTGCATAGAGTTGAACAAAATTACATGTTCAAATTAAATATGTCATATAAAATTGTTACACCTAAGAATATGGTCCATTTACCACCTCTAAGGGAACTACATCATGTATTTTTGACTTGATAGTGTAAGACAACAAAAGATGGTGAATTCCATTTTTATCACAACAAAGTTGTCTATGTGTCATTTTACATAGACCTACCATAAATATGCATATAATTTGCCCAATATTCATTGTATACGTGTAAAAATGTAGCACCAAGAAAATGAGAAACTTTAAGTTACAGAGGGGCAAGAAGTCCTTCCTATGCCATATGAAATTTGGAACCAAAACATAAGTAATGTTGAAATGTGACAAAAAAAGGTCTAACTATCAACTGGAATACATTAATATCAATAAAATAAATTTAAAAATTCAATGTACATACTTAAAATTTAATCCAATGAACCATTTGGGTCTGCTCTACTCTTTAATTTGTCAAATATTGCCTCATGGTCAGATTCACACACCTTCCACAAGTTCTTTTTCAAAGGTCTACCCCTATATTTGATCAAATGAATATTGGATGTCATGAAAAGTTTTGAGTAATGATGAATATTTTGATACATGTCAAAGTCCTGAAATAACCAAATATTAACACTCTTAAATGGGTACCTTCTAAGCCATGTCCTAGTAAAAACCACCGAGCCTATTGGGTATTAGATGTTTTCTCCATCTGTAATTGGGGCCTCCAATTTATTTTTGGCCTCTACATAATGACACAAGTAATGATATGTTCCCTCTTCATTTTCTTCATCTGCAATAACTGTATAAACATGCCCTACATTAATATGTGCATCAAATGAGATGAAATTAATCAACATTATAAAATCACTAGAAAGTAAGATAAAATTAGAAATTTTAAAAAAATGCAAGTAGATATATTACTTGGTTGAACTAGATCTACTATGTGATAAAATTCATCCGATGATTTTATCTATGTCAGTTACAATGTTATCAGGAGCCGATATGTGTCAAGTGGGCTTAGACATATTAACGACCATTTGTCAACCCACTCATTTAGCTCACATTCATTACAGGCTTGAAAGTGTACATGAAGAACAAAAGCATACCATCTTCCACATATGGATACTCCATGAACCTACATTAGATCTTCTAGAAGAGTGTAGCTCACTTGATCCTATCAGTGCACAACAATCCTCACATTGTGCAATGTTAGTATCATCTATCAACCAAAAAAATCTACAAACTAAAGACTTACCTTCATTACCTTGACCCATTGAAGCATTACACCACTCAACGATTGATTTTGCATTATATTTATTATTTAACTCTTCTCGTGTTATGGCTCTTTTCATACATGCTCTTGCACCATCATACTCCCCCTTTCCACGCTCAACCTCACATAATTTCCACATATGCTGAACACCTATAATATTATGCATCTTTCTCAACCAATAGAGAATTTGTGAGCTCTTAAATTGTGATGCACAATTATGCAACCATATGATATGATAATGGAATGATATGCCCCTTCTATCAAATCATGGTAGAACAATTGAAAGCAATTTTGCACAAAATTTGTAGAATGTGTGTGATCATCACTGGTATAGAAATGATACTCCCTTATGATCTCTTTTTCATCATATGTATTATCACTAGCATGAATGAATGTTATGTGCACAAAATATAGCAACTTGTGTGGAGTTGTAATATTATGATTTCACCTCATGTTGTGGATGTAGTCTGTAGTTCTTTGCAAAGTTGATGACTAAAAAAATGCTACCAAGTAGAAATGTGTCCTTACATAACTTGAATTGCAAGTCCAACCATCTAGCTCTATAGGTATGCCTTGCATAATCATGCACTATATTGTGATGAAATATAAACATAAACTGATACACTAGAATCTTTTGAATAACCAAATCACACATTTTGGATTCTTTACCATCTTTTTTATTGTAGGCCACTATATCATACTTATCGAATTCTACTAGTTCATTTCCAACTGCATGTTTACTTTACATATGTTCACATATTGGTATACGTTGTAAGCCACCACAATGCTAACATGTGCCATCCAAACATAATTTCTTGTAGAATAATTGACCTTCCCCTCTATCACATAAGATTGTTGATATGGAGTCTCTTGAATATTTAGGTGGGGCATGTATGCCACAATCCTACAAAAAATTGTTAGTATGCGAATCTAAACATATATACCGATAAACATCAAAATGGTTAGAAAAATCAATGTATACTCTACAAAAAAAATTTGTGCATGTGCGATTTAATTTAACATAAAAAGGCTTTAGCATTTCAAAATATCTTTGAATTTTTTTAACTCGAGGATACATCTCTACAAATTTACCAAAAAAAATATGTTTGAGTATATCCAAAAATGTTGTGTATGTGGCTCATGGTTTCGACTACCAATTCTCTTTCTTACCACATCCCTTTGATTCAAATATACCCTTGTTTTATTCTTCCAAAAGTCTTCAATTAGGTATCTCAATGCTTGAACAATTGGTTTATCTTTTCATGGTAGTCTTCCTGAGAATGCCCATAATTCATTGTCATTCTAGTGTCATCAATTCTTCGACACCTTCCAATAGCTCTCAATAATTTTCATTTATTTATTCTCAATGCTTCACACGTCTTTCTAATGAGACGAGATATATTTTTTTGATTACTTACTATTATTGATATAATGATACACTGTGTGAAATTACTATCTTTGGTGTGTGAGGTGTTACCCACACTCTCATATGCACTCATTATATTCTTCACAATATATTTTTTACTTGAAGCTTTCGATGTTCTCAACTCAAGAATCTTCATAATGGACCTATAATTTATATTTCTCATCATTTCAACAAATAGCTGACATCTTTCAGTTTCATTTAATTTTTCAAAGAACACTCTCCAAATCTTATTAGTATATATTTTCAAAGTATATTTTTGAATCTTATCTTCCATAAACTACAAGATATTATCATCAATATAAATAAAAATCTTGGGCTTTCTACGGAAAATTATAGGAGGTGTTTTCAATGGTAAATTTTCCTCAACATTAGGAATTTCATCAATATTTAAATGAGACGGGATAGATGGTGTATCTTGAAGTTGAGATGGGAAATATTGTGTACCTCCTCCACATGTGAGTGATGATGTAATTTCAAATTGAGATGTGGTAGATGGTGTCCCTCCAGATTGGTTGATTAAGAATGGTTCATGTTCCTCTTCAATTGGCATGTCTTCTTCTATCGTGTTCAATTTCCTCTTTTCATGAAGTTGCCTCATTTGTTCTCTTTTCTTTGCATTCTTAGATTCCTGTTCCTCTTCAATTGGCACATCTTCTTCTATCATATTTAATTTCCTCTCTTCACGAATTTTCCTCATTTGTTCTCTTTTCTTTGCATTCTTAGATTATTGCTCCTCCTATGTAATAGTAATCCTTGATTGTTTCCTCGAAATGATGAGGAATTGTATATGTAGCATGAAAAATAGATAAAGATTAGTTCCACCACAATACTTATCAAGTAAAGAAATATGAAACTAAGGAATTTTTTATTGATTCTCAAGTTTGTGTATGAAGAGGACAACAAAGAGAATGAGGAGAGATAACTTGTAATGAATTAACATTCATAATGAGCCTACATATGTCCTACATTCATTAGGATTGTCCTAATGGACTTGTGATACTGCCAATGAAGCTATGATTGTCATAGATTCATTAGGGCTTCCATAATGAAGTTATGGTAGTCCCAATGAAGTTATGACTATCCTAAGATAGTTTTGAAATACCTAATAAAGTTAAATCCTATATTAAAAAGGTTATAATAGTCATAATGAAACTTGTAATATGATGTGATATTTGATGCATCATAGAATTGAAGCTAGTTTGATACAACATATGCAAGCATGACACTATGCAAATTTGATGTAGATAGAATCATGAAACATAAGTAACTTGAGTTGGAACCAATTTGACCTCCATGCCATGACACCATGTGAATTTTATGTAATGTTTCTTGATATCCTAATAAGGACTATATTATCCTTGCAAATTGAATGTGGGATGGCATCACACAGTCAATTTGACAAGAGAGAAGCAATTTGATATGGTCATTTTGGCACACTAACCAACAATATATGTTTTCAATAAGAAAGGATGAAAATTTATCTTCTAACAAAGGCTATATGTTGATTATTATAAATATAAGGATGAATAATATGATTCATTTCATTATATTAATAAAATCTAATCTAATCCCTTAGAAAAATCTAATGCATTTGATTAAGGATATGTATGTTGAGCACTCATAATTTTGAATACTTATCAAAATATAACCCTAAAATCAACATGGTAACAAAATAAAATAATTATATTAAGCATGTATGATAAGATGTGATAAATAAACATAAGATAATGAAGGAAAATGTAAATCAAATGTATAAAGACTTGACATACCTTAAAATTGGAGATTCAATTTGAGAAACTACCCAATTGTGTGTAGTTTGTTCTTCTTATTACATCAAAATCCTCAAGAATTTGATATTTTCACATAGTTGTTTCCTTTGAATGCTTAGTTCTATATCTCTAATAGAATTACTAAAAACTATACAATTAATCAATCTATAATGTGAAATTATAACAATAAAATAATAATTAACATTGCAACACTAAAAACATGAAAATATGAGTTCATATAATCAAATTTGATGTAAAAAATCTATTATTTCCCCCTTCCTAAGTTGGAAAATTAGAAAAAGGTGGTGCAAAGGTGGTGGAATGTGTAAAAATTGCATGTGCTTTCCCCAACATGAAAAAATAGTTTTTTGACAGATAACACATAGAAACAGGAGAATAAAAAATTATGTGGGATTTTATCATGAGTTCCCTTGCTTTTTTACCATTTCTAGTGCAAGATAAAATGTGATCACAATATAATGCAGGCGCGTTTTGGCTTGCTTTATAAATGACCAAATTTGAAATTTCTCAAAGAGTGCTCATGTTTTGAAAAACTTGATTTTGTAAAGTTTTTCCAACTATCATCATGTGTCAATAGTGGGTTGGGAGGTACATCTATGAGACCTTTCTTAGAGAAATTATGACATAAAGGAAGTTCTATGGATGTCTCATTTTGTGTGTGATATGAAGTTTCACAATAATTCCCTATACGCTCAAGCTTATACATTAACCCTCAACTCTCAAACCTATACATTAAACCCTCATCCCTAATCACTCAATCCTCAACCATCAACCCTTAAACCCTTAAAATCTTAAACCCTTAAATCCTAAATCCTATACCTTGAACCCTAAACCTTGAACCTTGAACCCTCAAACCTCAACCCTATACCTTAAACCCTTAATCCATTAAACCCTCAACCCTTAAACTATTAATCCTGCAACCCTCAACCCTCAAATGTAGACCCTCTACATTATACATTATACCCTCAACCCTAATCCCTCAACCATAAACCATCTACACTATACATTAAACCCTCCACCATAAACCCTCTATCCTATACATTAATCCCTCAACACTAATCCCTCAACCCTATATCCTCAACCCTCAACCCTCTACCCTCTACCCTATACATTAAATCCTCAACCCTAATACATGAACCATATAACCTCAAACCTTAAACCTTTAAACCTTAAATCCTTACAAAATTAAACCCTAATCCCTCAACCCTCTACCCTATACATTATACATTAAACCCTCAACCCTAATCCATCAGCCCTATACCTTAAACCTTTGATCAATCAAACCTGAATCCTCAACTGTAAAACCTATACCTTAAACCCTAAATCCTCAATCCTCGACCCTAATTCCTCAACCCTTAAACCCTAAACCATTAAACTCTAATCCCTCAACCATCAACCCTTAAACACTAAATTGTAAACCCTTAAACCCTTTACACTATACATGATTCACTCAATCTTATAACATAATCCCTATACCCTATGCCATATGCCCTAAAACCTCAACCCTAATCCCTCAACCCTCAACCCTATGTACATTAAACCCTCAACTCTAATCCCTCAACCCTATACCTTAAACCCAAATATATAAACCCTCAACCCTTGATTCCTCAACCCTCAACCCTAATCCTTATCCCTAAACCTTGAACCATCAACTCTTAAACCCTCAACCATCAAACCTCGACCTTGAACCCTCAACTATAAACCCTCTACCATATACATTATACCTTCAATCTTAATCTTTCAACCTTGTACCTTAAACCCTCAACCCTCAACCCTTGACCCTAATCCCTCAACCCTCAACCCTTAAACCATAAACCCTCAAATTTTAAACCCTCTACAATATACATTTTAACCATTAACCATAAACCCTAATCCCTATACCCTCAACCATATAACCTACAATATCAAAGCTAATCCCTGAACCCTGAACCCTAAACCCTGAAACCTGAAACCTCTGTCCTATGTACATTAAACCCTCAAAGCTAATCCATCAACCTTATACCTTAGATCCTAATCTCTTAACCCTCAACCCCTAAACCCTCAACCCTTAAACCATAATCCCTTAAACCCTCAACCATTAACCCTAATCCCTATCCCTAAACCCTGAACCCTCAACCCTAATGCCTCAACCATAAACCCTTAAAACCTAATCCCTCAAACTTTTAACCCTAAACCCTAAACCTTTTACACTATACATTAAACCCTTAAATCTAAACCCTAATCCATGTACCCTAAACCATCAACCCTAATCTATCAACCCTCAACCCTCAACCCTCAACCCTCAACCCTCAACCCTCAACCCTCAACCCTCAACCCTCAACCCTCAACTCAACCTCAACCCTCAACCCTCAACCCTCAACCCTCAACCCTCAACCCTCAACCCTCAACCCTCAACCCTCAATTCTCAACCCTCAACCCTCAAATCTCAACCCTCAACCCTCTACCATATGTACATTAAACCCTCAACCCTATAACTTAAACCCTAATATCTTAATCCTCAACCCTTAAACCCTCAACGTTTGACTCCTCAACCCTCAACCCTGAAACCTCGACCTTGAACCCTCAACTATAAATCATATACCATGTACATTATACCCTCAACCTTCAACCCTAAACCCTCAAACCTTGACCCTAATCCCTCAACCCTAAACCCTTAAACCCTAATATGTCAACCCTTAAACCCTAAACCATCAACTCTTAAACCCTCTACCTTATACATTAAACCCTCAATCCTAAACCCTAATCCCTATACCCTTAGCCCTATAACCTAAACCCTCATCCCTAATCCTTGAACCCTGAACCTGGAACCCTTGACCCTCTAACCTATGTATATTAAACCATCAACCTTAATCTCTTAACCCTCAATCCCTAAACCCTCAACCCTTAAACCCTAATCCCTTAAAACCTCAACCCTTTAATCCTCAACCCTCAGCCCTAATCCATATCGCAAAATCCTAAACCCGCAACCCTTAAACCTTGAACCCTCAAACCTCAAACCTCAACCCTAAACCCTCAAATGTAAACCCTCTACCCTATATATTAAACCTTCAACCCTAATCCCTCAACCCTATACCTTAAACCCTAAACCCTCAACCCTTGACCCTAATTCCTCAACCCTCAACCCTCAACCCTTAAACCCTCACCCCTCTACCCTATACATTAAACCCTCAATCCTAATCCCTCAAACTTATACCTTAAACCCTAATATTTGAACCCTCAACCCTTAAACCTTAATCCATTAAATCCTCAACCCTCAAGCCTAATCCCTCAAAACTCAACCCTAAACCCTCAATCGTTAAACCCTAAAACCTAAACCCTCAAACCTTAAACCCTAAACCCTTTACCCTCAACCCTCAATTACCAAACCTATACCTTAAACCCTTATCCCTCAATCCTCAACCCTTAAACCCTCAACCCTAAACCCTAAACCTTTATCCCTACCCCTAAACCCTCAACCATCAACAATTAGACCATCAACCCTCAAACCTCAAAGCTCAGTTGTAAACCCTTTACCCTATACATTATACACTCAACCTTAATCCATCAACCCTCAACCCTATAACTTAAACCCTAAAACCTAATCCCTAAACCCTAAACCCTCAACCCTCGACCCTAATCCCTCAACCCTCAACCCTTAAACCCTCAACCCTCAACCCTGAACCTTGAACCCTGAACCCTGAACCTTATACATTAAAACCTCAACCCTAATCCATGAACCCTATACCTAAAACCCTAATATATTAACCCTAAACCTTTAAACCCTAAACCATTAAACCAGCAACCCTTAAACTCTAAACCCTTAAACCATCAACCCTTAAACGTTAATCCCTTAACCATTAACCCTAAACCCTATCCCTAAACCCTTAAACCTTAAACCCTAAACCATCAACCCTCAACACTATACCTTAAACCATAATCCCTCATACCTCATACCTCAACCCTTAAACCATCAACCCTTAAAGCTCAACCCTTAAACCATCAAACCTTAACCATCAACCCTCAACCCTCAAACCTAAAGCCCTCAACCCTTAAACCCTAAACCCTAAACCCTAAAACCTTAACCCTGAAACCCTCAACCCTCAACCCTTAAATCCTAAACCCTAAACCCTCAACGCATAAACCCTCAACCCTTAAACCCTAAACCCTCAATCCTCAACCCTTAAACTATAAACCCTACACTCTAAAACCTCAACCCTCAACCCTAGACTTAAGCCCTAATGCATCAACCCAGTATCTTAAACCCTAATGGACCTACACCCTATACATTTAACCTTGGACACTCAAACCTGAACATTATCCCTCAACCCTCAAACCTCTATCCTATACAGTATACAATATACCCTCAACCCTATACTTATTCCCTAAACCATCAACCCTCATCCCTATGCCTTATACGCTCAACCTTAAACCTTGAACCCTATACCTTAGACACTCAGCCTTTAAAATTATCCCTCAGTTATAAACCCTCAACCCTCAACCATCACCCTTATACTTAAGCCCCAATCCTCAATCCTCAACCCTATACCTTAAAACCTGATCCCTACAACTTGAACCCTCATCCCTATACCCTATAACCTCACCATTATACCCTAAACCCTAAATATTGTCCCTCAACCCTAACTTAAACCCTAAATAATACACCTTCAATCCTTCACCCTATGCCTTAAATACTCTCAATGCATACCATAAACTATAAATCAAATATCATAAACCCTAATCCATATACCTTGTACACTTAATCTTATACAATCAACAAGTTGAATATTATCCCTGAACTATAAACCCTATACCTTAAACCCTAAACCATACATCCTCAACTCACATCCCTATACCCTAAACCCTCACCCTTATATACCCTAAACCCAAAAACCTTACATACATACATACATACATACATACATACATATGTATACGAATACTTACATACAAGAATGCATACATACATGCATACATACATACATGCATACATACATACATACAAGCATGCATGCATGCATACATACATACATAAGAACATATATACATCAAACATACATTTAACAAACTTACACAAAAACAATTTCAAGTGAGACATAACGTGAGTGCATTATAACATTCCCACATTATTCCATGCTTTGGGAAACACAAAGAAAGACAAAGTAAAAACAAGCAAAATGTAAGGTAAGACATAACGTGAGTGCATTATAACGCACTCACATTATGTCAAAATTGTGACATAATGTGAGCATGTTATAATGCTCTCGCATTATGTCATTCTTTGGGAATCCCCAAGCCTTTGGCTTGGATTTGCTTTGGATTTCCAACCTAAAGGCTTGGAGTACCTTCCCAACATCCAATGACGTGTTTTTGCATATTCTACAAAATATCACAGAATTTCATTTGTGCTAATTGTCAAGTTTGCACTTGTTTGAAGGTCGAGTAAATCAAACACTTGGATATTGTTAGGCTCTCTCTTAGCTATTTCATGATGTCATTTTTTTCACATTTTGACTATGTTAGGGCTTTGATCTTTAATTTCTTTTATTTGTGTGTCAATTTTTTGTCAAAAACCAATGGTATTGTTTACTTTATTTTTTAACCATTCATTGAAATTGCAAATAAATTACATTTTTATAAAATAGAATCCATTTTACACATTAAAAAGTTATTTTTGATTAGTTTTCAAAAATTATAGGGGATGCCACAACCAAATTTCTATTTTTCAGGATGTGTCCACTTTAAAAATTAGTAAAAAATCATATATTCATTAAAAAATTATCAAAAAAATTAGGCATAAACTACATACTTTGTTAGCTATTTTCTCAGTGAAGTGATTTTAAAAAATACCAAAAAAAGTTAACCTTTAGGGGGAGCCACAACTGACACTATGTTATGTTTTTGACAAAAAGAACACTAATTTTTGTGGGCCCCTTTTTTAAACCCCTTAATCTCTACTATTTTTTTAAATTAGTAGTTTAGAAAGTAGACTCGAAGTACTATGACCCTTGTTTTTGTTGCATCCAATTTTTTTGAGTGTAAATATCATCAATTTCTCATCCAAGGTCAGTATTTCCCGATTTCAAAAAAATGTGTCTCCTAAAGACTACTTTTTGGCCCCCCACCTTTTTGCATTTATCTAGCTCAAGAAAATGACAAAAACATAAAATGAAATCCCCATTATTCAAAATGATGACCCCTCTTATAACACTTTATCGACTATAAAAAATTAACTCCCTACTCAAAAGAATTAATGGTTAACTAAATGACAACTAACTACTAGTAATTACAAGGTACCAAGCTTTTAATCTAGACAATTATCAATAAAAAATTATAATGATGAAATTGTCTAACTATTAGAAAACAATTAATAAACTTCTATGGAGAAATAGCTCTAGTCAAATAGGATTTGGCTAATATAGGAGGCATTTAAATGTTACAAACCATTGACCAAGTTTGGAGGACTAGATAGAGTGTGTGGTAGGCATAGTTCCACAGAGTTTCAGGGACGGGGATGGGGGGATGGTAGGGGATGCATTTTGGGGGCGGCGGGGGGTGGTGGTGGGGGAGCGGTGTGTTGAAATACATATAGTACCTGAAAAAATAGTTATAAAAAGATGTATAATTGTAGAAGCCTAAGGAATAAGTATAGTTTAGTTTAAACACATTGCAATGATTTCATTGAACTAGTGAACATTGAAACAATGAAAATTTGCTAGCATCCTCCTGCCTATAGGCTCTAAATGTATCAAAATTTTTAAAGAAAATACAATCGGTGGTTGCAATACCATTATGGAATGTAGATAAAGCAATTTATATGTTTGAAAAATTGTCTTAATAGAGATATCATCTCATAGAATTCCATGGTAAACATGCATGCAAAGGCATATGCAGTTATAGCATAAATTGTTTTGACATAAATACACAAAAAAATGTGGTCTATAAATTTATAGGATACGAAAATAGAGTAAGAAAATTTTAAAGAAAATACAGTTGGTGGTTGCAATACCATTATGGCATGTAGATAAAGAAATTTATATGTTTAACAAATTTTCTTAATAAAGATAACATCTCATAGAATGCCATGGTAAACATGCATGCAAAGGCATATGTAGTTATAGCATAAAATGTTTGACAAAAATACACAACAAAATGTGGTCTCGGGGGCACGATAGAGCATGAAATCACTTTAGAAGCTTTGAAACAAATAGGAATGGTGCATGTACCACTCCTCATCTCATGAACATAATATCACATAGGCTACACAACAGACTATGCTCTACAAAATGTAGATTTGGTGTTGAGAATATCTCCATACAAAGATTGTTGTGTGCTACCCATAATATTCTTATTAATGAGATTGAAAACATTTGTAGGGGAAGCAATCAAAATATTGATGATCTGATAATAATGAAAGAAATAACCCTTAAATCTATTCTAGAAAAAAGAGAAATCAACATTTGGAGAATCAACAAACATATTGACACCATTGCACAAGCATAATATTGAATCATCTAAAGTGGATGAAGTGAGCTATATACTTAATGTGGTCTATACAGAAATACACACTTCAATCCTCATACCTGGATTCAATCACCACTTTTGTCCTTAAATGCCCACACTTATCCTCAGACTCATGTATTTTAAGGGGGACTTCTGGAAGTCTCCTCCATTTTGGGGGACCCCTCGAAGTCTCGGGGATGTCTAGAAGTCCCCTCAAAAGGGGGATGTCCAGAATTCCCTTCAAAAGGGGGACGCCTGGAAGTCTCGAGGACGTCCAAAAGTCCCCTCAAAAGGGAAAAATCTTGGAGGCGATGGAGAAACGGGGGGATGGCGGGGGGACATTTACCTAACATCGCCACGTCTCAGAAACATCCACGTCTCCGAAACAACTCCATTTTTTTTGGGGGGGGGGATGCGTCCTCGTGGAACTATGGTGGTAGGTCATCCAAGGATGTAGGCACCAAAAAGTGATATGGAGGCCACATGTGCAGGTTAGACTAGGTCTCTTGGTGGAAATGCAACCAATATGGAGAATCTCCCGCACAATCATCTATATGTCACTCAAAGTGGACGTTGAGAATTAACCATGTCATATATTATGGAGAGATCAAACCGAATATGGAGATCACTTCAAATGGAAGGCATGGAGGTAGATTGAATTGGTCACAACTCAATAGATCACATGGGACACATAGAAACCACCAATGATGGAATAAAGAAGTCATTTCATGGTGTGGGCGAGATAGCCATTGGGAGCAGGAAGAGATAATGCCTCTATCAAATAGTAGATGCCATGTTTCAGACACCAAACAACCACACAATTCAAAACTAAAGTACCACCTTGCAATATGATGAAGCCACCAAATTTATGGGTGCGGCCTATCCCAAATACTACGCCCTCCTTACGTCTGAATCAAAGGGTGCAGCTAGAGAAAATTGTTCCTATTATCTTAACATAGCACTCCAAACACAAATGTCTTTCAGTGTGTGAGGGGGTTTTTAATTTTCTTATCTATTTTGTAGATGACATGGCACCAAAATATTTTCTCCAACTTCATAAAAAATGGCACCCCACATTGTTTTGAAACATGTTCACCAAACACAAAAATGTTGTGATGGAAAGAAACACACATTGTAAAGTATCCTCTTTTCCATCTCCTCACATCATAATGTGGGCGACCCAATGGGACTGCTCGAGGATGGAGAAATATCTTGTTTGTGCCTTCAGAATGCAGGAGACCATTGAGAACTCCAACCTGACACAATAATGAGATTTTAAACTTACAATGGAGATTACAATTACATGCGAATCAAATTACATGGAACTCCAAAATAGTCTTGACATAATATTTTGGGAAGGGTTTTGCATGCATGAATTTGATACCATGTTAGGATTTATAACAAGATCATAGAAATAAAAACCTAAAAATTCCATAAAAACACTTGCACAAAATGAGCCTAATTTACATTATGAAAGAGATTGATAAAATACTAGTTGATTAAAATGTACAATATGACCTTGCCTAAATAGTCAAGTTAGTGAAGGTAGTCATATCAAACACAATCACTAACTAACTATTTAAATATAGAACACTTGTTAACTCACATGATAAGTGTTCTAGTGAGTGGCAAGTGACCATGCAAGAGGTGTCTCACAAAGTGAGAACAATTGTCTCAACCACATGAGGTGAGACAAAAATCTAGAAGTCCTCTAAGATTAAGTTTAGTGTGAATATGAATCTACTAAGTAGGCTAAAAGCTAGCTAGTTTAATAATAAATCTTTTCACAATAACAAAATTTAAGGGCATGGCGAGAGCTACCCATTAAATTGTATCAATTCCATTTGTTATGATTATGATTTTTTTAGTGTGTTATTTCCCAAGAAAAAAACATTACTTTAGGAAGATGAACATATACCAAAAATTAGAAGTTGGCCAAGGAAAAGTGGCATCCATATTTTAGGTAACTAAATAGTTAAAATTGGAAAATAGCAACACTAATTTGAATCTTATCCATCAAATAATATTTGATCCCTAGAAAAAATCATCCTTCAATCCATAAAAATAATTCAAATTTCCTTTTTATACTCCTCTGAACTAGCTACATAGGAGATGTCTCTTCAAATAATATTTTAGATTCCTAAATCCACATTATACTCTAAATAATGACAAACCTATTTCACCTAGTCTCTTGTAAGAGCCTCTTAGGATTCACAAAGGGAAATATCCTTAGATAAAGAAGCTTCAATTCCATGAATCGAAATAGGAATCCACTTTCTAGTCATTGTTCAATTTCCAAGGAAGATAATTAGTGATAAATGAACTACAAGTCAATAGACAATTTTCAATGTGGCATTATCTATGAGGATTATCCATGCTTAGAATTAGAGATAAATTTAAGCACCCCCCTCAGAGAAGGTGTAAAAACCCGGTGAATCTTGTACACTTTTCGAAAAATATTAATTTTATTAGTGATTTTTTTTGTTTTTCAGGATAAACTAATCTCAATCGGCGAATCTTTTGTAAATTCTAGAAGTTTATGGACAATCACAATGAATTGAAATTTTTTTAAAACCAATAAAATATTTTCATTGGCGATTAAAACCTATTTTTAAACCAATAAAATATTTCCATTGGCAAACTAAACCTATTTTCAAACCAATACAATATTTTTGTGGGCAAATTAAACCCCTTTTGAAAAAAAAAAATATTTTCATTGGTGAATTAAACCTATTTTCAAACAAATAAAGAAAGAATTGGTGAATAAAACATAATTTGAAATCAGTAAAAAAATTCATTGGAAAAATAAACTGGTATGCCAATAAAAAAACATAGCGTGGGTGGCGAAAATATCAAATGCTATATATTGTTCTATTTCAAGTCAAATTTTCCACACATTCAAATTCGTTCATAAAGTGTTTAGAATGGGTACAAGTGTCAACCTATTTATTAAATGTTCTTAAGTGAAGTGCTATGTTTAAAGATAGATGACAATGTAAATTAATATAACTAACAATCGTTTGATGAATGTTCGATGGATGACTATAGTTACATTTTAGAAGCAAATGTTTGAAGCACTAGAATTGCAAACTCAAATCTATGGAATAACCATACAACCATTAGATTTCTAAATATAAATGTTGACCTTTTATTACTTATTAAATCACTTAAATTCATGACACTCAAAATAATATTATATCATTGACTAGCTACCGACAGTTGAAGGTCACTTAAGTTAGGACTTAAGTCTTTGGATTCATTGCAGTGATTGGCCCCTCAACCTAGGCGATTATTGGTTTCTTGGAGTATCAAAGACTCCATTGTCTCATAATTCTAGTAATAAGTATTTGCTCATTCAAATCAATAGTTGAGATTGGTGATTAACAATTAGGTGGCTCTCGTGCACCTACACTACTCAGAAGGTGATGTCATCAGTTTTCTATGATAATGCAAGATTGTGACATTTGTCCTTGGTGGGATTGAGCTCATGGTTAATGGTATAAGAGGAATCAATGGTTAGTGTCAAGTTCACTAAAGATCAACGATTATCACAAGATCGCATATTGCAAAGGCTCTAATAGGATCAAAATGCGATATAATTGTTCAATGAATGTTTGATGGACAATTGTAGTTATTCTAGAAGTAAATGTTTGAAGCACTAGACTTGTGAATTCAAACCTCCAAAATTAAAATATTAAGGGTTGATGTTTTATTATTTATTAAATCACTTAAAGTCATGACACAATTTTTTCAAAATAATATTGGCACATCAAGTGATGAGTTAGATGTTCAAGTTCTGAGTATTTGATGTCTTCATTCTATATATACTTCACCAACTTTATTTTCTTCATATCATTTATAATGTATTTGTCTTTACTTTCTTTCTTCTCTATTCTCACTTTCACTGTGATATTATGGAGTCTTCATGGCGTGTCATGGTACCCAAATTTTTTTGGGAGAAAAGAAGAAATGATACATACAATAGACAAAAGATGGATATGATTTTTAATATTCCTTGTGTGAAGGTTCAGGAGGCTATAAAAATAATTTTGGGTAGGGAATGCCTTTAAAAAAACCTCCGTGCTCTATTTTCCGAGGTAGCTTCTGTGTTCTTGTCCAATTAAATGGACATTTTGTTGGATAAAGATTTTGTGAAGACATTGGAAATATGTTATTTTCAACCTTTCATTTACTCTATTTCTTCGTTGGAGTTAACACTTGAGAATTACACTTTTGAAAGTGGGTTAGTGCCTATTGGTGGAATCTTCCCCAAATTTGAACTAGCTGCTTCTACACTCCAAGCTCTTGCCCTGGTTAATACGAGGTGTGGTCTAGTGTGTGATACGATAAATGAATCATTATAGAGTCTAGAGTTTTAAAGGAAGGATATGGGTGATTCCCTTTTCTTCTCTACTCTTTATTCAATTGGATTCAACTCCTACTCATTCACCCAGTTGAGGGGCTCTGCTATTGCTACATAATTTTTTAAAAAATGACTTTTTGTCTATATTTTATTTTGAAGCTCTTGTAATATGTATTTTATGATTGGTTTTTGTCATAGTTAGTGGATTTTTGGCTAGGTTGGCTATGTACTTCAATCTTCAGCTACTTAAATTAAAATACTTTTCGTGGCTTCATTCTTGTAAATCCTTTTTGCTTTGTTCAATATAAAAAATTGGTTTTTAAGACTAATTATCAACATATAGTTTTGATCATAAGTGAATGAAATTAACTGTGACTTATTAGTGGACATTGATAATTCTTAAGCTACAACAAGCTATTTAATTATCTATCTTTTCAATGCCTCAAAGTACTTCACCTTCCATTTAATTCTCAATCTTTTTATCGATTTTTCGTATATTCGCCAAATTGTCTTTCATTAAAGAAAATGTGGTTGCGGTACTGGATTAATGCCACATGTACCTAGGAAATCTTTATAAGTTTCAAAATCAAGTTCCTCTTCTAATTGAAGTGAGCGAAATGTTTGATTTGATAGCTTGATATTGAAAATGGTAGAAAGTATGGCATATGGCACATGATTTCTTTTTATAAATTTTCACATATCCGTCGAATTGTCTTTCTTTGAAGAAAATGTGGCTACAGTATTGTAGATTAATGCCATATGTACATTCAAAGTGAGTGATTGGATAACTTGATATTGAAAACTGCACAATGTACTATAGATGATGATGTCATTAATCTAGTATTCAATTGAAATAAGATTTGTAATGATTTCATATCATTTGAGTGGCATACTTGAAAACTTATCAGCTTGAGGTACAATGTGCATGTAGCAAGGCATTAATACAAATAAACATTGTAAGACTTAATTTTATGCGATTAAGTTGTTTACTTGGTTTGGGTGATTATACCTCACACAGATTAAGCTAGTGAGCTAAGAGGTCATAAATGGCTCATAAATAGGGATAATGAGCACAACTAAAATAATTCGTAGAAGGATTTACTATTGAGTGTAATGTTCTGAATTCTCATAAGGTTTTTCATTTTCAAGGTTAATAAGGAAGAATATGATGTGGTATTATTGGAGATACACTAAATTTTCTCACCTCCAATTATGTATTTACAGAGTAAAGGACCAATTTCCTTCAAGTTCAGAATGGGTGGAATTAGAAAGAAGTTGATCTAGTTCACTTGAGCTCTAAGACAGTTTTTGAACTAGGATGAGGAGCTTTGATGGAGATGAGTGCTTTTAGAGAGAGTATGCCCTCTTGTTTGCATTCAAAACTAGTGACTTCTCATAATCCATTTTGACAAAGGCCCTTAGAGAGGAAATGTCAACTTTTAGACCCATTGTGTGCTATTTGGATGCCTGTAAGCTGCTCAAAGATGGTGGTAGAAAATTTAATACCCCTTATCTTCTACATGATTCTGGTTGGTAGCCAAGATAGTTACATTTTCTATCTTCACAACTCCCATTTCCTCAACATGGTATCCAATCCCTACAGATTCTCAAAGTCATTTATTTTGTAATATGTTCTAGATCCCATAGCCAACATTACCAACTTGGAATTAATTGTGCCATTTTGGGTTGTTTTGGTGCATCAGATTGAGCATATTATAAATGTAGAGCCATATTTGAGATCCCAAGATCTAAATCATGGTCGGAAAGCCCTGTGGTTTGAGAATATGGTTTGTATTCCATTTTCACCAACAACAACTTGGAATCAATTATGTCTGATGTAAAATGACATGTGTAATTTATAAAAAACAAGAGCTTGCATGCTCTAGTTATCTCTAAAAAATCTATGTAATAATGCAACATTGTAATTCAGTTGTAATAAAATAAATTGATGTGTTATTATTTTTTATTCATTTACAATAAATAATTATTTTATGTGTTTAGTATCTATTCAAATTTTACAAGTAATGTAAATGGAATAAAATAATGAAATGAAATATTTAATAAACTTATAAAAATCAGATTTTTCTCCTTTAAGAAATTAAGTATTATCTATTTATGAAATATTTGCATGCAGATTTAAAACATAAAGCAATAAACCTGAAAAAATAAAGTTTCCTTTAGATTGACAAAAAACACTAAAAACACTAAAATTTGTCACTCTTTCTAGGGTTTACCAAAATGTTATTGATTTTGAATTTATCGTTTATCTACTCCCCTAGTTCTTGGTATCATTAGTCATTTTATTAAGTCCTTTGAAACGTTAAGTTACTATCCCCTTGGACTTGATGTCAACCAATGTATTGTTTTTAAAGGGATTCCACAAGTCTATAGGATGCTTCAAGTATATTTAATGTGACTCAGGGAACTATAGAATGGAATCATGGACTCATCTCAATGAATCCATTAGGATTGTGTATTCTAGTGCACTAAATTTTGAAACAACTTAAAATAACATGTTTATTATTTATATCATAAATTACTTAATCATTCGATGAATATTTGATGGATGGCCGTAGTTGCATTCTAGAATGAAATACAAAGAGTTCTAGGCATGCAAACTTAAACCTATGAAATCACCCTATAACCATTAGATTTATAAAGATCAATAATTGAGATTTTTTTTTTATCAATGGAGGACATCTGCTCAATTTATTTCTAATTGTTTGTGCAAAAATGCAATGTACTAATTGTGTAGTCCAAAGGAAACACATTGAAATTTCATTCACTTTAATATTAAAAAACAAAAGAAAAAAAGAAAACTTTCTACTGCTAAGTGATTTTATTTTTAAGTGAGAGGGTCAACACACATGGATATTTTAGATTGCTCATTGTAGTGCACTAGGGAGATTATGGGTTCCAACAAAGCTAGTCCATGCCTGTTAGTATTAAGATTTTCAAGAATGAAAATCTAGGTAAGTGGAAGAAAAAATTCCTACGACTGCATTTCATTTTTTCTTAAAATATTATTTTATCAAAATTTGGGTTTAGGGTTGAGAAATTGGGGGACTTAAGAAAAATTAAGGAGGAATTAAGAGGGAATTAGAAATTTCACACTATACAAGCATATCTACCACCACTAGCAGACCATACAAAGTTTTTGGGAAAGACAAAGAAAACTCAGATAGAAAATTACATTATGCTAGAGTGTTTAAAACCCTAGGTTTCATTGATGAGTACCATGATATTTATGATCTTGAAATCTATGGTAGGCTTACCTCAAAACTTTGATTTTCACGTGAGAATAAGGCTACAAAACAAATGCAAATTAATAGTATCAATGCATCATGGGTAAGTGGATTAGGGCGCATGATGTTACACGAGGTTTTACCTTACCCATAATTTATCATGATCTATGCCCATAATTATGATGATAACAAAAGAGATTGTTAATAAAGATAGAAAAGAAGAAATTTTATCCATTTCTGCAAAATAATTTCGAAATGTGAAGGGGTTTACAACCAATGAATTTAGAAAGAAAATCTTGCTAGTGATTATGAAGTACTAGATGAGAGGGATAAAAATATTTTTCTAAATAAAATAGTTCTAGATTTTCAAAGAAACTTATTGAAAAGTAATCATAAGACTCCTTATGATTTTTTCAATTTTAGACCATGGGTTTAGGATACTATTTCCATACTATAATTTTTCCTTGAACTGGATAGCAATTGGAAAGTGGGTGCAAGCCTCCTTGAAATGGTATGTAATATCCATTATAATGGACAACCTATCGAATATAATTTTTTTGAGAAAATTGTAGAATCCATGCATAAACATTTTTTAATGATTAAAGGAGGTTCCACTAAGACATTTAGGTTCACAACCTACGCGTGGTATTTTTTCTATTCAAATTTAGTGGAATGTTTTAGACCAACAAGCTTCAGTTTAAACCCTAAAGGAATTTCGAGGAAAATAAAATGGATCCAATATATGATTGGACCACTAAGATAAGTATGCATTATTCTTGAAGGAACGATAATCAATTTTTAGACTACTTTTTTTCTCCATTGCATTAAGCAATTACAAATACTCCAATGCCTAGATTTCCTGTGTAATGTATAAATTGCATTCAACTAGGAAAATAAATAGAATTGGATGATTTGTACTTAGAGAAAGTGTTAGCAAATGGATTTCCCTTTGATAAATATGACTAAAATTAATATCTCTCTTGCTTTCATGATGCATTGGGGATCACAAATTGATAACAACTCTGGAAAGTTCACAATTTCATTTGTGAGTTTCCTTTGAATTGAGAGGTACAAATCCCTTGTATAATTTAATAGTCTATAAGAAATGTCATTTTAACCAGAAAGAAATAAAGGTGATAGACATCAGCCCATTAAAATGTTGCTAATGGGAATTAAACTTAGAGGATAATTAATCAGTGATGCAGAGTGGTTAGGGAAGGCAACACTTGATTTGAAGCTTCTCTCAAATACTCTAGGTGAATTCACCTATTTCACTATTCACCTCACAAGGTAACCTTGTCACCCAACTAGGCTCTCATACCCAGACACAACCAGACATGAGCCAAATACTTGGGAGTAGTTTGAACACCTTCAACATGACCAAACATGACCCCACAACTTGACTTTGCACTTGGAAACTCTCATTCATCCATTGCTCCAATGCTGACCCAAGCACCCTTGTAGTGTTATCTAATTGGGATAGTAAAAATAAAAGTTTGTTAAGAGAAGGAAAGAGATAAAGAAACTTGGTTTCAGGCACTAAATATAGACCACTACAAGTCCTCAAAGGCACAAGACATGAAACCAAAAGGAAAATTCAAAAGGGATTTCTCCTCAACACTACAAGGAGGCCTAATTTGTCTACTCAATGAAGGAACCTAAGTATCTTGGCACATCCCAACAACCCTAAGCCATAACCAAGGATCCTTAAGACCTTAAAACATTCATTTCACATTCCCAAAGCATTAATTTTATAAAAAATTCCACAAACTTGCAAAAATTAGAATTTTACCCTCAATTCTAGGCCTATCACATACAGATGCCAGACCTAGGACATCAAAGATCTTTCCCAAAACTCCTTGTCGCTCTCTAAAACCAAGTGTAACACATAATACACTTGAATACCTTCCATTCCACCCAGGTTAAACATTTTCCCACAGTGGAAATGGAAGATACATCCATTTTTATCTTCAAACCCTAATTTTTGAGGGTTTCAGAACCACATTCACAAAAGTGGGTGTAACTCCCTCAATACCTAATGAAATTGCACCAAATTACCACCAAACGAAAGGTGTTTCACTCCTCTATCTTCCCATATAAATTTTGAACTTGTACAGTGACATCACGGGTCATACCAAATGAAAGAACAAACAAAATTGCAAAAAAAAGAGAAAACAAAGTTCTTCTTGGTATTAGATCTTCCAAAATTTTAACAAAAACCTTTCCTCAACCCAAAGGAGGATTTTAAACTTTTTCCTACTCCTCCCAATGTCCCTTAACTGAATTTTGAATTAGGGAACTGTTGGAGGCCTAATTACAATCTGTTTAGGTAAGTTGCCAAAGTTGTTGAGCAACTATTGACAAGTTAAGACAAATTTCACTTAAATGCCTCAAATGACTCCATTGAATTGAAAATTTATCCTAGACACACCTAGGATGTCGAAAGACATCCAACTACATAATTTCAAGTACTTTCTTGCATCATGGCCAGTTTTTCCATTCTTAGGCCTAGATGCACCAAGTTTATAACTGTGAAATGAAATAGGTATTAAAAACTACTTCAAAACATTCCAAATGGTCCATTGGACCTTATTACATCAAGAATCCTCAAAAACACGATGAGAACAAAAATAAAAATATTGGTGGCCTTATGGAGGCATGAGAACCCCTAGGTACCCCTGCACCATACACCCACATTTGAAAGGATCTCAAGTTCCACCGAGATTGTAGACACATAAAAATGACCTAGACCCATAGGCTCTTCTTCTAACCCTAATTAGGACATTTTAATTATGTCCCTAACTCACTTCCAATTATTAATTAGATAATTCTTAATTATTTAATTAATTCATGTCCCTTTCTATTCTTCTTGATTATTAAATAAATATTTTTTATTTATTTATCTAATGTGTCACTAATTGTCTAAAGTCCTCTTATAATTAAATAAATTTCTTAATTTATTTATTTAATTATGTCACTAATTAAAAAGTCCTCTTATAATTAAATAAATTCTTTATTTTATTTGATTATTGCCACCTTCACATTCCCCTCATTTTAAATAAAATCATTTATTTAAAATAATCCCACCACCTAGATTAAATAATTTTATTATTTAATTTCTCCTATCACCTCTTTTATTGTGCTCATTTTAAATAAATCTTATTTATTTAAAATAAGTCCCACTTTATAAATTCCCTCTTTTAGTAAATAATTTAATTTAAATTATTTACTGTCACATGACCCCACCTCTTTTGAATTAAAATAGTTTTTATTTCAAAAAGTCAACATTCCCTCTTGAATTAAATAATTTTAAATTATTATTTGATTCCCCAACGACTCCGTTTTCTGTGCCCAAAATCTTTTATCACATACATTGTCAGCCATTTGATTTGATTTTCTAAAAATCAATCTTGTCCATTCATTTCGAATTTAACCTAATGTTGCCCTAACCGTAATTGTGGGTTGCTTTATTGAATCTTGTCCACAGATTCTAGGGCACTTGTCAATCTTTAATCTCATCCATCCATACAAAATTGCATTTTCTATAAAATGTCAATTTTGTCTTCATTTTGAGATTGCTGGCTATCCATTATTATCTCTCTCTCTTATCATCTTCCATTTTTAATATCTTTAGCATTGTTATTCTCATTTATCATAGCATATTTAGGATTTCATTTGACATATCTTAGACATTGTAGATGTTTACTAGTTGCAGTAGGGCATAGTATTGCATTTAGTTGCCAAATCCTTCAATATTTGCTTAGGGCTTGTCATTTCTATTGGCTTGCTCTTCTTAAATCTGAGGCAAACAATTTATTTTCAGCAAATTAAGGTGTAATGGAGGTTATTCATGGAGGATGAAGACAACCTATGAGATTGTTCATCTATTCCTTTGCACTCCATTACCTACTTTGGCTTTTATATTTATGCATATTAGATTTCTAAACCTAGAAAATTCTCATTGTTACAAAGATCACTACAAGGAAGATTCATGAGCTTCGATGGTGTATTAATTCATCCAAGTTCCATCCTTCAGTCATATACCCTTCCATTTAACCAGATATTCATTATATACCTTGTTTTTTATCCTTTTTACCTCCTTGGTGTCTATGATTGCTTCAAGTTTCAAAGGTTCTATTGGTGGAAGGTCTTGTGCCCTATATTCATCAGCTTCCACACCTATACCTACATCCAAAGATCCCTTAAAGGGGTATAAGTCAACAAAATTAAATATGGGAGAGATAGCCACTCCAGGAGGGAGTGCTATCTCATAGGCATTTTATCCAAATTTTTGAATGATCTTGCAAGGGCCTATATTCTTAATTTGGAGCTTTGTGTATCTACCCTTAGCTAACCTTTCTTTCTTCAAATATGCAAAAACTAGATCTCCCACCTTGTATTGGACATTCCTCCTCTTCAAATCTACTTTTTCCTTGTATTTTTCCACACTTTTCTTGAGGTTCTCTTTCACTTGCTCATGGATATCCCTCATTTCTATTGAAAAATCCTCTCCTTCTACACTTTTCCTCTCCATTCCCTTTAAGTCTCTCAATTGAAAAATACCCCTTGGTATCATTCCATACATCACCTCAAAGGGACTCTTGCCTATACTTCTATTTATATTGTCATTGTATGCATACTCAGCTTGGGGCAACACTAAATCCCATTGTAGACCATATTATTTTGTCAAACACCTTAGTAGATTACCAAGTGAACTATTTACCACCTCTATTTTTCCATCCGTTTAAGGATGGTAGACAAAACTATATGCAAAATTTGTGCCTAAATTCTTCCACAAGGTCCTCCAAAAGTGACCTATGAACTTGGCATCCCTATCTGATACAATATTCAAAGGAAGACCATGGATTCTTACAACTTTGAAAAATAGCCCTGCAATGTTAGAAGCATCACTAAATAATTTGTTAAAATCAGGTAAAACAAGGACAGGTTGTCGAGATACCTTTGTTTTCAAACTTTCAAACCCTTCATTTGCTTATTTGGTGCATAGAAACTTACTCCTCTTGTCTCCCTTGATTGTGTCTAGGATTGGTGCACATATATGGCTAAAATTTCTTATGATTTTTTTGAAGAAGCTTGCAAGGCCATGGAAGCTCCTCACATCACCTATTGACTTGGGTGGTGACCAATTGAGAATGGTCTCAACTTTTGATGGATCCATCTTCAAACTGCCATTTGATATGACAAACCCAAGGTACACCAATTCTTCCTTCATAAACTCATATTTTTAGAAGTTAATCAACAATTTTTCTTCATGCAACCTTCTTAAAACCTAGTTAAGGTGCTCCAAATTATCTTCTTTGGACTTTCTAAACACAAGAATTTCATCTAAATAAACCACAATGAATTTTCCAATAAAGGGTTTCAATACCTCATTCATTAACCTCGTGAAGGTACTGGGTGCATTGGAAAGATCAAAGTGCATCACCATCCACTCATAAAGACCTTAATTAGTCTTAAATGTTGTCTTCCACTCATCCCCTTCTCTAATTCTAATTTGATGGTACTCACTCTTCAAATCAATCTTTGAAAAATAGTAGCCCCCTCCTAGATAGTCCATAAGAACTTCCATTCTTGGCATAGGAAACCTATATATGATGTTTATCCTATTTATGTCTCTTGAATCAGTACATAACCTCCATTTACCATCCTTCTTAGGAGCCAACACGATAGGGACTGGACACGGGCTTAAAATCTCCCTAACCAGGCCTTTATCCAATAGCTCTTGAACTTGTTTTTCTATTTGTTCATTTTGGGTAGGGGCCATCTTGTAGGAAGCCTTATTAGCAAATGTAGAACCTGGAATCAAGTCTATACCATGACTAATATCCATGATTGGAGGCAGGGAACTAGGCAGATCATCTACCACAATGTCATTATATTTCTCCAACAAGGTTTGGAATTCACTAGGAATGATTTCTCCCTTCTTTGTGGACAAAAATGACCTAAATTTTGGCTTAGCAATCAAGGAAAACCCTAGACCTCCCTCTTCCTTCAAGATCTTCAAAAAATCTTTCTCTCCTAACACCATGATGCTTGACCCAACTTGCTTATCTACACCCTCATCTAGTACGAGACTCATGGTGAAATATTCCCAATCCTTTATTATCTTGTAAGTTTTTTTTTTACCATCATGTTGGTATTTCCTATCATATTGCCAAGGGTGACCTAGAAGTATGTGGAAACCATCCATGGTGATGACATCACAAAGGATTTTGTCCTTATATTTCCTAATTTTGAATTTTATCCAATATTGTTCATTGACAAGCACCTATTGACCTTTATTCAACTAAGATACCCTATATGGGGTGGGGTGAGGAGTTCTTTTGAATTTTAGTTTCTCAACCATTTATAAGGACACTAAATTATCTATGGAGCCTAAATCTACAGTCACCTTGCAAAACTTTCCATGGGATTTGCATGAGGTCCTAAACAAAGAATTTATCTAGGCTGGTTCCTTACTGCTTGGAACCTTGAGAAGCATCCTTCATCAAAATTTATCCAAACTCAGGATCAACAGGCCTAGAAGGTGAATTTACACTTTGAGCATCTTCTTGTTGCACCAATCGGTTCCTCCTATCCCCACCTTGAGAGCTTGAGGCTTGTTTCTTTGGAAATTTGAAGGTCGGGTGTCTAAAATAATTGTAATTAAAGAACCTACCAAATAAGGCATTGGAACCTCTCCTTGATCTGTTGAACCTTCCTCTTCCATTGTGTCTCCTACCCATAAAACCACCTCTAGATTCTTGATTTGTTTCTTCAATTCCACTTGATTCCCCTTGTGATTTTTGTGACTAATTTCTACCAGCAAAATTGTCTCTTGCTCTAAAATTTTTGCCTCTACTCCTTGCTGGTCTTGCTTTCTCCTCAACTTATCTTCAACCCTACATGCCACTTGGAAAGAATATTCCACTATCTAAGGGATAACTAGGATGATCTCATCTTGTATTGCAAATCTTAGGCCATTCATATACCTAGCCACTTTCTCCTTTTCAATCTCCACATGACCACACCTCATACTAAGTTTGTGAAATTCCTCAGTATAGGTGGCCACATCCATATCTTTTTGTTTTAGATTTTGTAGTCTTCTAAAGGTTTTAAATTCATGGTCTGAAGGAAGGAATCATTCCTTCAAATTATTCACCATCTTATCCCAAGAGTTGATCAAGGACTTTCCCTCTTTCACCCTTTCTCCTTGGATGTAGTTCAACCAAGTTAATGTAGACCTTTCAACTTGGTCTTGGAAAAATTGACCTTCCTATTTTCTAACACTTCCTTATACTCAAAGTATTTTTCAAAGAATCCACCTATTCCATCACTTCTTCAACATTCATCTTTCCCCCATATGTTGGTATATCCATCTTTGCCTCAGTAGTATCTCCTTTTATGGATTGCAAAACACCAAGGAGTTTCCTTTCCACAAGAGACATCTCCTCTACATGTGGAGGCTCTTCCTCTAAGGCACCTTCTTCATCAATATCCACTCTCCTTATTTCTCTAGATTCTAATTCTTTTGTCTTCTCTTTCAAGGCTTTCAACTCCTTTGCAGCCACAAACCCACCTTTTAGAGGAATTTTTCTTCATTTTACAACTACTCACACTCAATTTGGAACTTTTAACAATTAGACTTGGATCTGATACCACTTTGATTCAGAGTGGGAAGGGAAGGCAACACTTGATTTTAAGCTTCTCTCAAATACTCTAGGTGAATTCACCTAGTTCACTATTCACCTCACAAGGAAGCCTTGTCACCCAACTAGGCTCTCATACCCAAACAAAACTAGACATGACCCAAAGACTTAGGAATAGTTTGAACACCTTTAACATGACCAAACATGACCCCACAACTTGACTTTGCACTTGGAAATTATCATTCATCCATCACTCCAATGCTGACCTAGGCACCCTTGTAGCCTTGTCCAACTGGGACAATCAAAATAAAAGTTTGTTAAGAGAAAGAACCAGGAAAAGAAACTTGGTTTCAAACAATGAATACAAACCACTACAAGTCCTCAAAGGCACAAGACATGGCACCAAATTTAAAATTCACAAGGGATTGCTCCTCAATGCTACAAGAAGGCCTAATTTGTTTGCTCAATGAAGGAACCTGAGTATCTTGGAACACCCCAAAAACCCTAAGCCATAAAAATGGTTCCTTAAGGCCTTACAACATGAATTTCACATTCCCAAAGCACTACTTTTGCAAAACCTTCCACAAAATTGCAAAAATCAGACTTTTACCCTCAATTATAGGCTTGTCACATAGAGATACCAGGCCTAGGACATCAAAGATATTTACCAAAACTCCATTCCACTCTCTAAAACCAATTGCACACATAATACACTTGAATTCCTTCCATTCCACCTAGGTTCAAAATTTTCCCATAGTGGAAATGGAAGATACAACCATTTTTATCTTCAAACCCTAGTTTTTGAGGGTTTCAGAACCACATTCACAAAAAATGGGTGTAACTCCCTCAATACCTAATTCATTTGCACCAAATAATCACCAAAATAAAGGTGTTTCAATCCTCTATCTTCCCATACAAATTTTTAACCTGTATAGTGACATCACAGGTTGTACCAAATGAAAGAACAAACAAACTTGCAAAAAATCAGAGAAAAGAGAGTTCTTCTTGGTTTTAGATCTTACAAAATTTCAACAACCTTGCCTTGACCCAAAGGAGGATTTTTAAACTTGTTCCTACTCCTCCCAATGTCCCTTAACTAAATTTTGAATTAGGGAATTGTTGGCGGCCGAATTACAATCTATTTAGGCAAGTTGCCAAAGTTGTTGAGCAACTATTGACAAGTTAAGAACAATTTAACTTAAATGCCTCAAATAACTCCATTGAATTGAAAATTGATCCTAGACACATCTAGCATGTTGAAAGACACCCAACTACATCATTTCAATTAGTTTCTTGCATCATGGCCAATTTTTCCATTCTTAGGCCTAGATGCACCAAGATTACAATTGTGAAATGAAACCTATTACAAACTACTTCCAAACATTCTGAATGCTCGATTGGACCTTATTAAATCAAGAATCCTCAAACACATGATGAGAACAAAAAAAAACATTGGTGGCCTCATGGAGGCATTAGAACCCCTAGGTGCCCCTGCACCAATCAACTAGCACACACACTAGAATGACTAATGACAAATATTAAATTAAAGAGAAACTTTATAATTGCAATAAATAAAATAAATGCAACTGAATAGATTTCACTCAAAAAACATATTCACAATACACACATGAATCACTTGTCAGTACGATCAACAATATATTTAACTCACAACTCATAGATTATGAGTTATTACAATAAAAAATAAATGAAACTCAAAACAGATTGAAATGTTCCTCTCTCGACTACGACACAGTGTACTCTTCAACAATTGGACCTTCACTAAATCATTCTCCATCTAGATATAGGGGTATCTTCCTCTCTTTTATGGTTACCAACTATTTGTAGTAATATTTCCTTGCTGCCTAACTATTCTTCTTGAAAATTTATAGTGAGGAAATAAATAGCCAAAATTATTGCATCACCAATGATATGACTTGAGGCAATAATCAAGCATTTCTTGTCTTAATTTCTGCCCCGTGGCCTTCAATTCTTGTGTGGTTAGCATGCTCCAAAAATTAGGCATTAAATAATTGTCACAAAGGTGTGATGGAAATACACGTGCAAGTTGTCTAGAAAGATGATCAATTGGGAATATAATTTAAATTCCAATCATATCAACAACTAATTATGATCATATTGTCATCCTATCACCTTGATCATCTTGAACTCAAATGTATCACCAAATTTCTATAAATTCAATAGGCACCACCACACTTCGCCAACCTAAAGTGTCAAATATGGAAAGTGCTCAAAGCGACAAAGTGTCTATGAATGACTTCATTTTCATTGAAGAGATGAAATTCAACCCCCTCTTCAAGTGTTTATCTGACCAACTAAAAGAATTCTTCATTGTCCAAAGTGAAGTTGAAGAGGAGGTTTTCTGCAACATACTAGGAGAGGAATTTCTCAAGTAGGTGCATGTTCATAATGCTATGGTCCTGGAGCATTTTGTGTACATTATTACTCACACCTCTGGGTGCCATGATTGGGGAATGAGAGCAATAGAGTTCCTAGTTTAGCCTAAGTTTCTCCGCCACGTGAATCTATCCATTGCTAGCCTCAACAACTACCCACAAAGAGAATTGGTAGGTGACACTATCTAAATTGTGACCGTGACCCAAAATGAGGCCATTGAGGAAGCAAAAATCCTTCTCCATGCAAGGCTGGTGAGGAACAACATGGGGCTATTTTCCCAGTTTCTATAGTCTCATGAGAACCTACTATCACTTGCCTAGATAGAGTGCCTCTAGGTAGTGGCGAAAGTAATCTACGTGTTTATGTTTTTCTCGTGTTCCTAAATAAATCATTGTTTTGATACTATCCAACTTTTTGTAATCGAATAATAAATTTTATTTTTTCACCAGCATATATATAAAATAAAAATATAGTGTTTTATAATTTTGGTGTTGATTTCCTCTCATGAGTAATTTTTTCTTTGTTTTGATTTCATTTACTATATTTGAATGGAATATATTTATTCACTTCTATATCAATGACTTGTCATTTCAAAAATAAATTGCAATGTGGTTTCTTTAATTTCTTTTGAGAATGTTCTTAGGTGGTGTTATGGGAAGTTCAAACAGCTAAAGAAAATACCGTCAATAGTTTTAGAAATCACTTAAATTCTTTCTCAAGCTTGGAGACTTTTAAACTTGTCACCGATGGTCTTTTCAATGAGTTCATGAACCTTGAGTATGAACCATAAACCATTCAAATTAAGGACTTATAGTATCCAGGAAGTTACAATGATGCCTTAAAATACTAGCCTCGAGAAAAAGGGAAGTAAATGATGAAAGGTGGTAAGATGGGAAGTTAGACAAACTAGTAAAAACACCACCCAGGTTAGTGGTACTTAAATAACCATCACCTAATTTAAGACTTAACCAAATTTTGACATGGTGATGTTGATTTTTAAGAGAAGGAACCAAAATCTAGGTAACAGTAAGAATATATTGTGCTAAGATTTTATGGATCAGGAGTAGAGCCATACAAACTTCCAATACATGTGACAAAAAGGGTTTATGAATTGGAATATGTAAGGAAAATGAAGAGTATTGATGAACTACATTTTTTCAGTTAGAAAAAGAAGACCTTATTTGGACCTTATTTAGATTTTTCATGTGGAGGGTTCACATTCGAGAGAAACTCATTTAGTGTGGTAAGGATCTTTTGAATTTTTCTAATTTTGATGTTGTCTGTCACAAGCAGTATGATCCATGTGGCATTATTAAATCAAGGATTGTGGCCAATAGGAATGCTACAAGTATAATTCAACATCAAAGTAATTTTTTTTTTGAAAACTTGATAAACAAGGATTCTTAGGATGAGGTCAAAATAGAAATGCAGGAAAGTGCTGCTGAGAAAGGTATTTCTTTTGAACAATTGTCAATAGAAATTATGGCATTGCACCAAAATAAAAAAGAAAAGAATCAAATCAGGAGTTACAATGATTTTTATGAGAAAAGTGATAAACCATCTAATAGAGTAAAAATGCCAAATTATCTAGATAAGGAATGTAGAGGAAAAAATTGGTCACAATCAAAATTAATGCCTTTTGGTTTATGAGGAAGGATCTAGGTGAACCAAGTGCAGATTTTGGATACATTGAAGAAGATTTTGAGTTTAGGAAGTTATGTAATATAGAGCATCCCAATCACAATGAACATGAAGAAAATGATGATGAATCCAATGATGACAGGGAAGAACAAAGAGTGCAACCTAGTTTAAGTGAGGCCGCAAAACAAACATATACTTTAGGACTAGCCATATCCAAAAAAATGGGTTATGAAGGTGGTCCTTTAGGGTCCCAAGGACAAGGCCCTTAGATCGTAATAGATGTAGACCCTAGAAAACCAGTTGATAAACAATGCCTTGGAGTTGATAAAATAGACAAAGGGCATACAAATAAAATAATTCATTTTGTTAAAGATTCAAATCCTAATCCTCAAGGTTAGATACAATCAAAACTAGGACATGCTCATGGTGGAGAAACTAGTGCAACTAGAATTGCCACTATGGGTGATGGTATGGGTAGTATTACTATTAGTGGTCAACATGTGCCACAACAAAATATTACACACAAGAGGCCGACAATACAAGATACTACCAAAAAAACCAATGCTCAAGACATACTAAAGAGGGTAAGGATTATGATAGGTCCAAGTCCAACTACCAGTTCCACCATGAAGGAGTTATTATTAGGCACTCCTCTAGTTAGTGTGGCTGCAACAACTTCAAGTACTCGTAGTCGGGTGAAATCACAATACCGTATCTCAATTTTTTCCCAAGACATGGAAATTTACATCAATATTTTTAACGCAATCTTCATCTTTTGAGACCTATATCAGCTAAACCATTAATAATTTGAAGATGATGTGAACTAATGATTTGTGGCAATATGTGTGTAGATTCTAAATATATATTTTTAATTTTTTTCAAAATAATTCATGAATCTTTCAACATCTCCTTTAATAACTAGTTTTAAACAAAAAACAACATTGTTAGAAAGTAATGTTTGTGTCGTACAACAATTTTTTTTTGTATAAAGGATTAAATTCTAATTTTTGAAATATAGATTCTCAACATCAATATCCAGGGAAATGATATTTTTCCATAATTGTTTGTTGCATTACTTTTTTAAATTAATTTTTAAAGTCACTATAACTCTAATCTGGGCATGTGTGTGTGTCATACAACCTAACTTGTTGTGTATATATTGAAATACATTTTTTTGGGTGAAACAAGGACATCAATACCTAGGGAAAGGGTATTTTTTGATTTTTTTTACAATGTTTTACTATTTTCCACCTCTAGACAACAAAGAGCTTGATGTTCGGAGAAAAACCTATGTTTAGTAAAAAATAAAAAATAAATACATGATAAAATGAAAATATATCAAAACTATACTTGTTAGAAATCTCGTTTTGATGGCTAAAATCTTGCAAAATAGATTTTTTAAATGTTATTTAATCCCTCAAAATATAAAGAAAAAGTGGTTTTTTGCAAGAATTTTGATAGGTGTGAAAGAGACTTCATTGTGGGTATGATTTAATACTAGAGGGGTTATATCCAAGGGGGTTTTATCTAAGGGGAACTTATCTATCCCTCTTCAATTAAAACCCTTTAGATGGGGCCTCTCAAGACTTAAATCATTAGTTTTTCTAAAATTAGTGATTTTAGGAAAAAATCAACACATCCAAAAAGTGAGACACACTATTGTGGAAACACCGAGTCCTTCACCATTCAATCAATCCATTATTTCTGCATCCCTTGGTTTTGATTACAATGATGAGTTTAAAAAGAAATCAAATTTGTATAAAAAATATAGGAAGCAACTGATAAAGAGTACGTCTGTTGTAATTTTAGAGCTTGCAACAACCAAGGTATTACCCAAATTTTACCCAAATAAATAAATCATGGAGTACATGTTTGTTATTCCCACAGTTCAAAATAAACCAAAAAAATAGATGAACCGATGAAAATTTTAGATGAGTGAATTCCAATTGGATTTTTTTGGATTCAAAAATATTGAAAAAATTAATGTATCAAAGAAGAACAATGAATTGGTGTACACATCAATGCTAAAGCAATGGAGAGAGAAAAAAATCTAGTAGATTCAAATAATTTTTTTATAGGCAGACCTTGTAAATGAGAAAAAAAAAAGAGGAAAGTAGTAGATAACAAGATCAATGAATTACAAAAAAAAATTAAAAAGTTTTCCTATACATCTACAATCAAAGAGGATAAAAAAATAGAGGTGGAATTGAATGAATTGAAGAAAATGTTAGATGAGAGAAAAATCCATTGCAGAAAAATTAAGACAAAACTTGGGGAAAGAAAATCAACATTGGGAACAAAAAATGCAAAAAGAGATAAAAAAGTAAAAGATTGGTGGCAGAGCCGAGGGAAGCAGAAAATGAAATAAACTCTTGTCAAAATAACTTAACTTCATTTTTAGAGAAATAATGAGGCATATGAAACAAAAGATCTGGGAGGAAATAAAGCAAAGGATTGATCATTTGTACATTATTTCAATTGATTGAGGCAATGAGACTACATTATAGGAAGCTCAATAAATATTTAATGGACAACAAAAATCTACTGACACTAGAGAAATCTATAAATCAAGTTCAAAAAACATTCTACAAAGCTAGTGACAATGAATTGAAATAAAAAGGGATTAATAATCAGATTGATTCCTTAATGATGTTGTCATATATCATTCAAAAGTGTTTGGGAATGCATGAAACAAAGGAATTTGTGCATCTGGATGCAAAAAAGATGAAGAAGCTAGATGAAAAGGTAAGGAACTTGATAGAGCTTGGAAGTTGCTACAAAAGCTGATATAATGTTTTTATATTGATAATATGAGTTTCCAAGTTCCAACTCAGCTTTGTGTAGAGTTGTCTTTGAGCAATATTTTGCATTGCGTCTATGAATTGCTTCATTTGAAAACCAATAAAAAAATTTAAATTTAGTAAATAAAGTAATGTGTTGATGTTTAATTATCTATATTATTTATTTTATCAATTGAAGTAAAACTATGGTTTCAACTACTAGATACACATTAAATGATTGTTGATGTTCATTGTTGTATATGCTACTATTGTTAATATGTTATTAAGAATGGAGTTGAGTGATGAACCTTTGAGTACATGTTTAACACAATTAAAATATGAATTATGAAACTATTAATAATATGTTAAAATTTATTCAATTTGATGCATAATTTCATGGAATATAATTTAAAATATTAAATCCAATATAAAATATCAACTACAATTTGAAATATAAAATTCTTGGTAATCCTCAACTAGTTAAATTAGGGTTGTTGGGTTTGCAACCTAGGGCTTTCTAAAACACTATTATCCTAGAACCTTAGTGTTCTTATCTTTTTTTGTTAATATCGTTCACTTTTTTACTAGTCTTTAAGTTATGACTTATGGGTATCAATGTCATAGGTCTCACGTCTCCATTTTCTAGGAAGTTCCTCTTTAATATTTTGTTAAGTCATAATTATTTTCCTTCCTAATATTTTTTGTGTTCGTGGTGTAGTTTGGACACATTTCGTAATATCACATTGTCTCTTTGGTTCCCTGAGTGCATGGTTTTATCATTTTCTAGCCTCGCGATACCTCAAAATGATGAAACATGTTCAAATATTTCTAAGGGCTAATGTTGTTTATCATTTCAAATGTATTATTCCCATACCACTAAGTCTTTTTTTCTCGTTCAAAGTTGGTCCCCCTATTCCCTAGTCATTTTAAGTTATTATTTTAGCATGTGAATTTTGTGGAACCTCTTGCCTTCATAGAGCTCTAACAATTCTAATATTTTTCCTTTGTGAAATGGTGAAATTTTGACACGTACTAAAATATGTTTTGAATTATATCACAAATTCAGAGGCCTTCATGAGGCCATGGTGGGACTATCTTTTTTCTCTAGAAATGTTGTGACATGATGACAAGTGTCGGCATCTTGGCGCTTTGTGGTGAGCTCTTCTATCATTGGAGGCACATTTTTTTCATATTCGCCCTTTGTAAATGACCAAAATGGTGACTCATGTTTGCATGGATAAAAAATGAGGTTGTCACTTGATAGGAGGGATAATGTTGTTTATCAATTTTTTTATAATTTATTCCCATGTTGATGCCACTGAGTCTCTTTGTCTCATTTGAAGTTGGTCCCATATTCCCTAGTCACTTTAAGTTGTTATTTTAGCACATGCATTTCACGGAAGTTCTTGCCTTCACAAAGCTTTGATGATTCTAGCACTCTCCCTCTGTGAAATGGTGAAATTTCAGCACGTATTAAAACATGTGTTGAATTCTATTGTAAACCCATAAGCCTTCATAGGGCCATAGTGGGACCATTTTTTTTCTCTAGTGAAGTCGTGAGATGATGAAAAGTGTCAACATCTCGGTGCTTCGCGGTGAGATCTTCTATCACTAGAGGCACATTTTTATCATATTCTCCCTTTGTGAATGAGTGAAATGGTGATACTTTTCTACATGTTAATAAAATGAGTTTGTCACTTCGCACAGGAAAATTTAAATTAGCACGAGGGTTGTCGATCTGAAGATCTATAGTCTAGATTAAAATTGGGAAAATTTCTCTCATTGGTCGCACATTAAAGCATGCAAATGAAGTAATGGTGGATGGGATAGTATTTTTTATCTACCAAATTCATGACGTTGAGGATACATTACTTGTTACAATTCATTTCTCTCACAAATGATAAGGTAATCAAATGAATTGATGTATTTTTTTAGATCGAATGAGGGTTTTTCTCATGCTAATTAGGATTTTCAAACAAGTAAGTAAATAAACCTTGTTAGTTAAATTCAAGAAAAATTCAAGGTGTAGGGAATATTTTTGTTAGTTCAAAACCATAAAATAGTGAAGAATTAGGGGCATACGTTGCTAAATTTTTCTTAGACTCAGACCCTTAGTTGGGTAGAAATTATGTAAAACCCTAGTTAGTAGTATAAACCATGGCCCACTTTGATTCTACAAAATGGCTCGAACTTTGGTTGGGAAGAGAAGAATTCTAGAGGAGGAGATAATTGATTTATTATCGGGGTCATCAAAGAGACCAAAGGTTGGTTTGGGATCTGGTGGTGTTACAAACAAGATCATGGACTAGGGTAGTGGATGCAGATACCACATCATTCCATATAAACGATATGCATTGTTCAAGCACACATACATGAAGGCCTAAGTAGAAAGGCCAATTTGCAACATTTGGAACCTTGAATTGGGCATGTTGGTAGTGCCCAATGTCTTCATGAATGCAAAATTGATAAGGAAGTTGGCCATGGCATAGGAGCCCAATTCTAAGTCATTATTCTCCACCAATGGCCAAATATTGATTCCATTGGATAAAGACCAAGTATGCAAGGTGTGTCGCAAAAAAGTGTAGCCTTGACACTTTTCACTCATTTGGGCCTTTTCCTATGGATTTTGGCCTGATTTTACTTAGATCTAATGTTATAATGTGGAAAACACATTCAAATTAGGCCTTGAATGCTTACAAATAAACAAAAACCTAATGATGTCTTACAATAGTGTTGTGAGGTGTTGTAACACATTTCCTCACTTTTTTAGGACTTTTCAACAATAATTCATCTAAATAACCTCCTTCCAAGCTTTATTCCAAAGTTTTGTAAGGTGTTGTAACCAACCGTCACACTTTCCTAGGCTTTTCATCACCAAATCAACCCTTTCTTATAATAAAATGTCCCCTTAATGCACTTATAGGTCCTACTTAAGTGTGTTTCAGAAGACAATCCCGACAAACATCATTAATCACCTTTTAATTCCTAACAATCACTTGAAATTTTCCAAGTGGACTAAGTCGCCACCTTGGCCGACTTAGTCCCATTTGGCATAAAAATAAAATAAAATCAAATTTCTAGTAGGATTTTGTCTCCAAAACCCTAAGGTTGGCCCGCGATGTGTTATTTTTGGGAATTAGGGCATCACATGTATAAATAGGTATTTTTCTCCTCATTTTACTCCTCCCACAACAACATCTCTCATTCTCTCATGATCAAGCAATCTATCTTCTCAAGAAATAATCAAGCATTCAATCACTAAGCACTTCAAGGAACATCCATTGGAGCTAATCACTTGCATATCTTTAGACTTCTTCAACAAGGGCTTGGTGAGTTGTTGTACTTGCATGTTGTTCAATCATATTTCCCTTTAAATTCCATTTCATCATCTTGGGTTTGATTACCAACATTGGGTTTGACTAAGGAAAACCCCTATTCTCTAACCCTGGCCATTTTCCCCTCTTTGCATGCATCCTTTACAGGTTTTTATGCCGATTAGTAAACGAGTAAGGTGCTAAAAGGTGTCATCATTCCATCCACATAATTGTAAGTCAACAAACCCTAAAAGGAGCTTGAAGATAACTTGCAGGTCAGATTCTGAAGATTTGGACATGAGTCTTTGTGAGAAAGACAAGTACAAGTGGGTGCCTACAGATTCCATCCTCGAGACTCTCAAAATCTCTAAGTGGACTAAGTCACCATCATTGGAAAATTAGTCTTGGTATCGGGCTTGAAAAGTGGTTTCTGTGTTTCTGGATAGCCATTTTCAAAAACCTTGTTCCGACAAAGTTTCTCAAGAGAAGGACTAAGTTTCCCAACCTAGTGTAAGTGTCCTAGTCAGCATCAACAATATAATATAGAATATTCTAGAGCTCCTCCCTGTAAACTTTTAGTTTCCAAGTGCACCCATTCAATTATTTTAAGTTTTGTTACAGTTTGCATGCATTCTAGGTCATTCTTAGGATATTTTACATAGTGTTGTTAATACATTTTCATTACATTAGTTTACATTTCATATTTAGATCATTTCAGTAGTTTGCAACACTTAGGCACACACATTACACCTAATCTTGAATGAGCCCTAAAATTTAACATGTGGAAGAGGCCCATTTCTCATTCGCTTCTAAGTGAAAAACCTAGAGGCTCATTGGGGAATCCTCTTTCCCCTTTTTATTTTTGGTGGTTCATTTTGGTGAACCCGTCCTTAGAACACTTCTTTTTCACTTTTGGTTTTGCATTTGCATCCTAGGACAAAGCTTGCATTGCATTAGGGTTTTGTATTGTCTTGCATTATACGGTTCTTAAAAGAGAATTAGTGAAAATTTCATATTAGCTTGCATTGTGCATTGCATTTTCATTAAAAAAGTTCAAAAATTGTACATTTTAATTTTTTCTTTGCATTGGAAAAGCCTAAAATTCAGAAAAATCATTCAAAATTTTTAAAAAGTGTCAAAAATATCACTGTTAGGACTAATTAGCCACATAGGGTGACTTAGTTCACTTGCACACTTTGCATTGTAATTTCTGGCATTTCCAAAACATTTATTGCACCCTTGTTTTCTATCATTTCATTTTTAGTTTTTATTTCCAGATTCTCTATTTTAGTTGATTTCTTGTCATTTGCTTGCTTTCATTATGGCTATTGCTCTAAAAAAAATTGGATGTCTTTCAAATCCCTAGTGGATATGTCAAGTTTCACCTTTGCAACTAATCCTAATGACCTTGAACCCACTCCTGCTCAATCATCTCCCAATGCATGTCCTCCTCGTGACGTTGAAATCATTGGAGACAATGATGCTAGCATGAATCGGTTCCTTAATGATTTCATTGACAACCTCAAAGAAAATGTAGCCTTCTACCCATCCATGAAAAAAATCTCGCCTCCTACCATGTCACCTCATGAAAATTTTGGTTATCTACATCCTGAAACACACAATGGACCTAAGTTCCCTACCCAAGGTGAACCTAGTTCATATAAACATGCCACTACTCAACCATTTTACAATAACCAAATAACAAACAACCCAATCAACCTTCAAAAAACCTATGGAAATGTTTTACCATTCTGAGTAAACAAAGTGGTGACACCAAAAATGAACATGAAACACTAGTAGAATTTGGAAAATAAATGACTACATGACTAAAAATTTTAGTCACGTGACTAACACTAGTAGAATTTGGAAAATAAATGACTAATTTGGTCATTTATATCAAGTAAAATCACAACTAAATGACTAAATAAATGATTAATGTTAGACAAATTAAAATGACTAAATAAATGAATATTACTCTATTCTTTTTTCTTTTGAATTTGATCATAATCCATAGAGATTAAGCCCCCATCATGGGACCCCTACCTAAGTAGGCCATTTGGTCACCTAGGTTGCTCGGTGCACCAAAAATACCTATTGCATGGAAGGCATTGCCTTTCAGTACAAGCTTAAGGCCTTCACATATTTTATTATTTTTTTAAACATTTAAATTCTTTAACTTTTATTTTTTTATTATAGAATACAATATATAATAATAATATAACCTACATATACTATTAAATATAATAATAAATATAATATAATTATAGATAATTTAATATTATTAATATTATATTAAGTATATATAATATATTTATTATATTAATTATTTATGACTAAATGAATCTTAATGATATCAAGTTTCGACAATCCATATAGATTATTGTTAGATGATTTCTGGATTTGATTGTATAAGAATTTTTGAATCACACTCTGTGATCCATCATCAAGATAGATGAGAGCTCAAGGAGAAAAATGATAAGTTTTGATTTTTAGGCAAAAGGCACACGACCTATATATATTATATAAAGCAAGAATTTACATATATGAAGAAATATTTAGTTCAGAAGGAAAGTGAAAAGAAGTTGATATTATATCAAAATTCAGCTGCAGATTTGAATGAATACCACTAAAACAAAAAAAAACACCTATACATCACCCAAATGACACCCCCAAAAGCTGGTAATATAACAAAATTCATCTTAAAATATTGCCTGAAAATACATAGGAAAACATATTATTCTTCCATAAAATCACCATGGACTGAGCTTTCCTCTTCAATCTCAAGCCTCTCGATCAGTTGCAGTCCTCTTTGAAACAAGCTTCAACAACCCAAGGAGAAGGTTGGAGGCTGCATAGAACGAGGCATTCAAACATTGGTAGAGGAGAAATGATCTGAGCCATTGTTTAAAGAGCGAAGACCAATGTTCGATGCACAAGCATGGTGAGGTTGTTAGCCTTGACATCAATCCTAGGTTGGTGAGGGAACTCTGAGCTGAAAATCAAGTTGAACACTTGAAGCTGGTACATGAGGAGTATGTACTCTTAAGAAATTTAAGGCACAAAACTTTTCCCTTATATCTGCTTCTATAGCAGAGCAAATGCAGTGGTGATGCATCCAAAAATCTCATAGGAGGATTCTATCATTGTGAAATTGCAAAGCCAGTTTGATAGCTTCATGAACATCCTCAAACCCTTGGTTTTTCTACAAAAAATCCCTAGGAAACAAACCACTAATGTACCCATCTCCACTGAAAATATTATAACCTTGCATTGCCTTAAGAACAAAATTGTCCAAAATATATTGGAAATGTAAATATTTTCTCACCAAATCTTCAAGTTCTAACAAAAACTAGACCAAATCCATAGCATTGGATAGGAAAACCAAAATCACCTAGGAAGGAAAGAGTATGCGGCAAGCCCTTGGGTAGGTAACATCCACCCCCAACACCTCGCGGATAGAAACCTCCACTCTGCAACCATCAATTTTAAATATAGTATTCAAATTTTTTCGGGAAAAATAGCTTTCAAAAGGCCTCTCCCACAATTTTACAGGCAAGAAAACTCTAAGACTCCATGGGAAGAATACCATTTCTCTCCATTGGAAGAGCCCTGGCTTGGAATGACTACATTAGAATATTCTATCAAATCTTGTGCAAATGAATGAGATAAAAAGTGATTAAATAGACTATTTGAAGTCCAACATACTAAAATGACCTCATGCTATATCATGACAAGGAAAGAAATAAGTTTAAACTTAGAGCACAATGTCTCCATGAATGTTAGCTCGTGTGAATAGGCGGCCACAAAATTCATTGCAGAACAAAGTATTTAATCTTTTAATTAACTTGTACGTGCAACATAGATAAACATTAGGCAAGATAAAATTTAAACATTGGATGATCAAATTGGAATCTTAGAAGGGATACCAGCATCAACAAATGAATGAAATATGTCCTTTTAGTGTGAGAGGTACTCCATTTTGTGCAGAGACCTGCTTATTACAGTTATTGCTTATTAAGCACATGCTTAGAGCTCATTCACTCACATTGAGGTGGCAAGGGAGAGAATACAAACCTAGTAAACTAAGGAAATTATTACTTTGATGGGATCTTATTATGGGATTTTGGAAAGAAGAGGTCATATGTCCACCTAGATACACCATCATTAGCAAGTATGTTACCCAAAAATCATATTAACCATGAGATGGTTAATACTGATAGAACAGGCGAATTCCACATATAATTGAATTAAGCCTATCAACTCGCAACCTATTGGTTGCACCTCCCATATCTCATTGCATAATTTGTATGCATCCCCCTCACTGGAAATTTTGTTATGTCATAACCACAGTGGACAAAGTCTTGTCAGCCTAAGTGAATTAGATACCCTTTGGAGGCCAAATCTCTTAATGGAAATTCTTACTTTGTTTGTTGAATAAAAGGAATTAGGAAGAAGAATCTCTAGCTATAATTTTCTTCAAATGAAGGAAACCATGTGGAACTTGGTTATTATCCAAAAGGGATAGTTCAATTTTATCAAAAGCCATGTTTGCTAAATAGTCTAGAAGAAAATTGATAAGTTGCAGACCAAGAATTAGCTAAACAAGGCCAAGAGAAGGGATGAGGGAGAGAGGTGGCACATATAGAAAGGACAATAGCAGATAACCAATAGGCCACTTGGACCAAAATAGATATTCAATTAAAAGGATACACTAAAAATAAAGAAGAATACATAAAAAAAAAAAGTTCAATCAAAAGGCTATTGAAAATTAAAATAATAAGATAATACCAATGAGAAAAAAAATTAAAATTCACTTTTAAGTATGAGACAATTTAAATCAAATTAAAAATAAAATAAAATAAAATTAGCTCATTTTAAATATTCAAATATAATGATAAATTGTCTCATATTTATATTTACATAAAAATGTCTCACATATATATATATATATATAATAAAGATAGAAAAATAAGAGACAATTGAAATAAAAAATACAAAAGAGAATTGAGTGAATCTTAGTCGTTCATCATTTTTTTCCTTTTTTTTGGTTGCTTCTCCCACCACTATTGGTTCTCACTCCAAATTCTTCCTCACTAGTATTGAACTTTCACTTCTCCAATTTGGTGAGCTGTAATATGAAAATAAGGATTCGTTGAGGGTTCAAGGTTTTCCTATTTTGAACTCAAGAATCTAAGTAAGCCCTTAAACCCCGATATTTTAAAATTTAATTTGCTATGAATAGATTGAAGCAAAATGTTTATAGGTGTAATTATTATGGTTTAATAAAATTCCATTTACTGTGAATAGATTAAAGGTTGAGTACTTGGGCTTTACACCCACTAGTTGCATTCGCCAAAAAAATTATAAGGACTTTTTAGAAAGACCCATTTTGAACATATCCTGTAGGGTGGATGGAAGTCCATACCCTATTCCAAAGATCTCATTTCTATAGGCAGAAAGAATGATAGCAAAGGTTATGGAGGTGGGTCTTACACCTACCAATAGAATTTGCTCGAAGGTTTCAAAATCCTTTTCAAAAAATTCATCCTGTGCGTACCATGCAATCAATGTATTCTATAAGATCACATTTGTTTGAGAAATTCTATTTAAAATTCCACAATTTCTAGTAAGAGTAGTCTAAGAAGAAAAAAAATGCCATTATATAGGTACTTCTCATGGCTTTTCTTAAATTTCATTGACATATCAAAGTTCGTTTTGTTTTCATTCTTTTTAATTTGACTTTCTTAGCTTAAATTTAGTTGTAGGAAATTTTCTTAGGTTTATCTAGCTGAATTACTCCCAATCCCCAATTGGATAACCATATTGTAGAACCCTTGGTATTTTTTCAAAAGAGATCAACTCCTTAATATTTGTTGTGAAATTTACAAGAAATCACATCAATTCTTCCTTTGTTAAAAACTTTTTAGTAATTTTTTAATAAATGCTTCCCAACATTCTTTCATTAACAACAAAGACTATTTGAATCTCTAATACCACTTGGTTTCCTTCACTATTTATAGAAAATAAAATGCAAATAATAATATATATGGAAAACATAAATATGCAGATTTTTTTTTGGGACAAACTACTTTGGTTAGATAGAACATAGCTTAAAAAATAATAACCAAATTAAGGTCTAAGATCAACATAAAACTCATAATAAGTTGTGCCTTGGTACACAACATGATTTTCACTAATCTTGGCTGCTGGGTTTGTTGTTTTATGTTAGTCATTATTAGGTTCTTCTATGTATGCCCTTCACAATGATGCTACTGTGCAAATGGATACTGGGCCTTGTGCTTTACTTGCCCATGCATTTTCTTTATATTTGGTGGTTCAAAAAAAATGATGGGCTAGTTAATTTCAGAGGCTCTCATGCCAAATTTGGACCATTCAAGAAGGGAAACTGCTAAGATTGGAACTAGAGACTGGAGAAAGCCAATTCGATAATATTTTATCATTTTGTAGAATATATAAAAAATAAATTAAATTAAGAAAAAGAGATAATATCGCATCAAGCACATGAATGTAAGAAACTAGCAGTAAGCTCAATGTAATTCATTGTCACCATATATTATCAATCAAATGGCCACATTAATAGAATTTTTCATTAAGAAAAGTTATATATTACATAGTTTGAAAACCTATAATATTTAATCCTAGCTCACTTTATCAAATATTTGACACTCTTAATCTATAGCTATTGGATTTGATTTAAGCCCTTAATTATTGAAAGAGTTATGTTATTGAAAGTCATCATGATAATTAGTTTTGATTAAAAATTGTGATAGTATTACTGGGGAGTCATTAATTTTCCACCTCAGGGGAGTGGAATGTTGATTGCTTTAAATAATATCCTGATAAGTCAAAATTACATTAAATATTGAAGGGGAAAGAAAAAAATCATCATTAACCAAATCAGTACTATTCTATTATCCCTTAAAGTAACACTGACACATATTAAGGATAGAACTAAAACATAGCACTTATTAATTGAACAATCCAGGGAATACTCCAGAAAAGTATAAATGGTAATTGTGAGTTACTTGTTAATTAAATAATAGCATTATCATTTGAAAGTAGTAATGTTTATGAGGAATATATGACCGTAGGCAAATGAAATAAATAATCTTAAATCTAAGGCTGCATGGCCGGAAGTATTAATAATCTACTGTAATTTTTGGAAGTATTAATAATTTACTATAATTTTGTTATGTTTGATAGCAGCCATATGTTGGAATAATTTGAAATTCCCAAGTATGAATATTGCCCTTTCATGTGTTGGTTAAAAATATTTACCATGATTGAATCAATAACTAGTGAAGAAAATAAATATAACTAATGATTAAATTAGATATTGTGGAATTAAATGGAATTCGTTGGAAATTGATGCCTTTTTAAGAAGTCACTTTCTTTAAGGCACATTTATAAAAAATTCGCTTGCCTTGTCTATGCTTCCACATTTTCATGTGTGTTTAGTAGGGCACTCGTCACTACAACATATGATTGTAAACCTATATTTTGAATATCTTTGTAGTTGGTTCATACTATTATATTGGAAGTGAGGTACATGTGAATGCAAAATACATAATTCTATGTTGGTTGGTTTGCTAGAAGGCTTGGAATAGAGAGACAAAGTATTTCTTGCATACTTTAATTCCTCCACCAGTAAAGAAAATCTAGGGAAAAGATTAGAAGGACAATAAAATATGCATATGGAATGACTGTATACCTAGATTTTGAATATCTCTGTAGTTCGAACATACCATGGTAAGTGCGGAGGGCAAGATCCTCCAAAGTTTTCTGTCTCTAGGAAGAAGGGATATTTTTTTGCCAACTCTACCATTCCCCCTATCAATGATGATGAAAGCAAGAAAAGAAAGTCATTGTCTTTCAAAGATAAACTACAATTCTTGGGAAACAAATGACATGTTGTCAAAGGCGTCTGAGTGTTGGGTGACCAATAACTATCTTTGGTTTCTTGCTATTTTTTGTCTCTATGCTTTGTTTATTTACTATTTTTTAATCTATATTTTTAATTTATGGGTGTCTCACTTCTTGTGAGATCCCCTTTTTGGCCTTTATGGAAACTTGAATCTCTTCAACTAAGAAGTTAGAGAAAAATGAAAGAAAAATATTCTAAAAAATATTCATTCTTATAGGAATTTTCTTTGCCAACACTACCATTCCCCCTATCAATGATGATGAAACCAAGAAAATAAATTCATTGTCTTTCAAATAGAAACTACAATTCCTAGAAAACAAATGACATGTTGTCAAAGGCCTATGACTGTTGGGTGACCAATAACTGTCTCTAGTTTCTCGCTTTTTGTTGGTCTCTATGCTTTGTTTATTTATTTTACTTTTAATCTATATTTTTAAGTTATGGGTGTCTCACTTCTTATGAGATCGCCTTTTTGGCCTTTATGGAAACTTGAATCTCTTCAACTTAGAAGTTAGTGAAAAATGAATGAAAATTATTCTAAAAAATATTCATGCTTATTTGTGCTTAAATTTAAGTTTGGTTACTATTATGCTTTGATAGATTTGTTCCAAGCATAAAAGCTTGTTCAAAAGTACTTGTTTTAGGGTTTTAGCTATAGTAGCAAGGTGGTGAACTGTTTGATAAAATTCTTTGGTAGAAATGTATGAAAAATGTGGTAGCATAGACAAGGCGGTGTAGTTTTTTAAAAAATGCCTCAAAGAAATGTGGTCTCATGGTGATAAAAATGGAATGACGAATGCCATGACAAGAAAATTTATGTGGATTTTCATGGAATTCTATCACCATGAGACCACATTTCTTTGAGGAAAATTTTCAACCACTTCACTACCTTGTCTATGCTATTGCTTACTATTATGCTTTGATAGATTTTTTCATACCATCCATAGCTTCTTTGAAATCACTTGTTTTAGGCTTTTAGCCATAGTAGCAAGGCAACGAACTATTTGATAAAATGCCTTGGTAGACATGTATGAAAAATGTGGTAGCATAGACAAGGAAATGAACTATTTGAATAAATTCCTCAGAGAAATGTGGTCTCATGGAATGTCATGACAAGAAAATGCAATTGGCAGATGCTCCTAAAAAACTATTTGTGTAAAATCTTCCATCAAGTTGTGAGATACTTGCAATGTACTATAGATAGAGTTACCTAGTATATTAGTTCAATCTTGGTGAGATTTATAATGAGTTAAAGTTTCAAGTTAATTTCTTGGGAAGGATTAATGTGTATATATTTAATTTTTTTAGGACTAAATAATGAGGTCATCTGTATATATATTTGTATATTGGCCAAAATCAAGCCTCCCATCACAAAATCACATTTTATATTTCTTATGATCTAGCTAGCCCACCACTAACCTTGGGTTTCCTTTTGAGGCCCCATCAAAATTTAATTTAACACCTATTGAGAGCACCCTCCACTTTTCATTTCTAGTATTCTTATGAGCTATTATCTCATGAATGAGAACTATTATAAGAGGTTAAAAAATACCTTATTCAAGATTAAAAGGAAAACCCTTGAACTTAAAATATATCAATTTATAACAACCAAAATAAGAATAAAGAGAGATTCAACATGCTTGATTGCTGTTGAGGCCGTTAAGATTGATAATTGAACCCAAATCCAATTGATACTTCCTCAATGTTCTTTCTAAAAATAACACAAAACTTAGCCAATGGCCAGGTAGTCTCTACTCTCTTTACAAGGTTGTTACAAATTATCAAGAAAATTTGATAGGGGAAACAATAGTGTTTTCCAGCTTTGCGCCCTTTCCTTTTTGACAATATCCCCTTCATCATATTTAAAAAACCCCTAATAAATATTTAAACAACTATTAAGATTCCACAATAAATGAACTAAAGGATATAATGATGCTTGAAGTGAGCTCTAGATTGCTTAATAATACCTTTCTTGAGAGATGTATGGCTATGCATTTTTCTCTATCTATTTTATATTACCCTATGTTTGCTTGTTAACTGATGTGTGACTCCTCATCTCTTGATGAGTTGGTTTTCAGTTGCTCACCATGTTGACAAGTGTCTGGTCATGAAATGACTCCATAAGTTGTGCCAAATGGTTGATTGCATGGATTTAGATGTTGCACAATATTTTGAAAGGTTGTGTAAGGTTTTGTGTTGTGTTTTGGACTATGTGCCTTTTGTGCATAGATGTAAATATGGCATAGAACTCAGACATAGTTGTTTGAGTGGTTATGCGGAATGATCCTTGGAATTGTATGAATGACACATGATGCGAAGGGTTGTGCAAGAGTTGTACGATGTTTTTGAAGTTGCATGGCATGGTTCCTAGTGTTGCGTGGATGGTTCATGGAGTGAGGAGTTGTGCCTAACTATATGACATGGTTCCAAGCATTGTGAAACTTATGCACAGAGCAAGGATTTGTGCACTACAGGGAAATTTATTGAGGCTAGTGTGCGGGCTTGTGTTCTAGTGTACAAATTAGATTCACCAATAGTGAGTTTTAATCCTAGTCATAATCATAATCATCAATTGTTGAATATTAGGCTAACCATAATGTCAATCTTGTTTGACTTTAAAAAAAGGCACAATAAGGCCATTATGGCTTATAAATGTAGTCACATCCATGTGAAGACCAAATACCATATACACCAATATATTAAATCCAAAGTAATCAAATGAATTTTAGACTATCAAATACATAAAAGCATAATCTGCAAAAAATCATGATTTAAAAAAAAATGGCAAGCTAGACGATTTTTCAAAAAATCATTGACCTTTTGCACTTTTTCCCCATTTCAAACTGCAAAATCATCAAAAAATGCGTTTAAAACCCACAAATAAAATGCAAATAAAATCGTGCTGATTTTTCATGCGAAAAAAACCATGAGACCATAGCTTGTTTCTTACTATTATTCTTTGATAGATATTTTCCAAGCATCCATAGCTTGTTTGAAAGCACCTATTTTAGGCTTTTAGTGATAGAAGGAAGGTAGTGAACTGTTTGATAAAATGCTTTGGTATACATGTATGAATTGTTTTTTAGCATATACAAGTCACAAGATAGTGAATTGTTTGAAAAAATGCCTCAAAGAAATGTGGTCTCATGGATTGTCATGGAATTCCATCACTATGTGACCACACTTATTTGAGGAATTTTTTCAAACAATTCACTGCCTTGTCTATGCTATTTCTTAATATTATGCTTTGATATGTTTTTTCCAAGCATCCATAGCTTGTTTGAGAGCACTTATTTTAGGCTTTTAGCCATAGCAACAAGGTAGTGAACTGTTTGATAAAATGCTATGGTAGACATGTATGAAATATGTGGTAGCATAGACAAGACAGTGAATTGTTTGAAAAAAATAGATTGTCATAGCATTCCATCACCATAAGACCACATTTCTTTGAGGCATTTTTCAAAAAATTCACTTCCTTGTCTATGCTATTTCTCACTATTATGCTTTGATAGATTTTTTCCAAGCATTCATAGCTTGTTTGAAAGCACCTATTTTATGATTTTATCCATAGAAGCATGACAGTGAATTGTTTGATAAAATGCTTTGTTAGACATGTATGAAAAATGTGGTAGCATAGAAAAGGAAGTGAACTATATGAACAAATGCCTCAAAGAAATGTGGTCTCATGGAATGCCATGACAAGAAAATTCTTCTATTCTCCAGTAAGAAGCATTAAATGCATATTTCTCTTTATTCTAACTCCAAAGGACATATGGTGACTTTTCTCAGGCTCAACATTTGTCAAACATCCATCATTAGTTTTTAAAATATGGAATATTGTGTGATTTCTTTGCCTTGAATACTATAGTTAAGAGTTAATATTTCTAGGCGATGTTATAGTGAACACAAAATTGTAATATTTTAGCCATAGTAGATTGACTATTTTTTTTGTTGCTCCTCGTGCAGGATTCTTGCAAGTCTTTATTTTGGAAGTGTATGCATTTGGAATTACCAATCATAGGTAATGACCATTTTCAGGTTGTATTAGTTGTGGAGTAGTTTGGTTATATTCTTTCTTGGGTTGTTTTATTTGCATTATTATTGTCAATTTTATTATTTCTTATCTACTTTTTAACCAAATTTAAAATGTACTATGTCCTATTTATTGTCCAATTCAGTTTAGTCATCACTACTGTAATTATGAAACTTAATCGTACCAAAACCTAATCATTTTTTCTTTGTAATTTAAAAAATATATAGATGAAAACACCTACAGTATGATGTAAGAGCATCTACCAGGATCCACAAGCCAGTAAGGGTACATCTAACCCAGACACAATTTGGAGAAGATCAAATTAAACAAGCAAAAAAATTCCTCTATCTTTTCATCAATTTCTTTTCAAATTCATTTCTTATCACAAAGCATCAGATCACAAAAATTGTCTCTTAACCATTACCAGACTCAAAACAACCTAGCCATCAACAATTAACCTGATAAAAAACACAAAACTATTCACCACCTTCACTATCCATTCTCTCACCCTTCAATACAACTCTCTTCCCATGGAAAAATAGCAACAAATCATGCAAAATCATTTCTAAAATTTGATCAAATTTTCAAGACACTTAATACATCATGTTTCAGACTGAGAAGAAAACCAATAACTCAATTTCCAAGCACTAAACCATCAGTTCCCTATTCTTTGTAGTCAAACACCAATTATTGCACATTGAAATCACATTGCCAAATCATCAAAACAACATATTTTGTCCCTCAAACTTTTTTCAAGCATGTAAACACTTTTTCAAAAGAGTATCCCTCACTTATATTATTGTCCCAACATAAATTCAGTTTCTAGTATTACAAAGGCCAATTTTCTAGTAGTATTGCAAAACAACCAAATCAGGTATACCATTAAAATCATACTATAAACTTTCAAAAGTCCATTTCGATCTACTTTAACACCACAAAACTTAGAGAATTCTTACTTTAGAAAATATAATAGTTCAATTGAATGATCTACATAATTAAGGCTCAATTAGGTCTGTTTTGTGAAACAAACAACCTTAAACTAACCCCAAATCCTCCAAAAACCATAAATAGTCTTTATTCATGCCAAATAATCACCAATACAACCATTGATCTCAAGAAGCCATCCATTATTGCCTCGAATACTAAAACCCTCTTCCTAGCACAATTTGAACCATGTACACAAGGGTTTATTTAAATTACCCTTTACCAACCTTATGCCTTTATCTCAAAGCTCCAAAAACCTTCTTTTTGTTCTGCCTAGACTGATGAAATCATCTCCCAACCATTTCGTGAGCATTTGCAATGAGTTCATTTATGGAGCCATCAACCCTACATGGAAGATTTTGTATTTTCTGAGAAAACTGCAACCAAACATTGAATTTTTTGTTTCCCCTGCACATTATAACCCATACCAAACTTAAAAAATCTTAGGCTAACATAATCCACTGATATACACTACCTAATTCAGTGGAGTGGTCATTTCTTACTATCCAGACCCTCAAACCCTGTTATGAGGGTTTACAGAGTGAAGAACATAAAAATGGCTCAAATAGATGCTAGACTTAAATAAACTCTTCCAAAATAGATTTGGATGAAAGATACCTGCCTACACTAACAATTCCAATGAATATTTAGAACTGGTATTTCTATACAAGCCTAATAAATTGGTAAATAACATAAATAAAATCTTTGAATTTTAAGACAAGGTACTTTTATTAATCAAAACTTTCCAAAAATACAATTTATGATCTCTTTCTCACCTTTTCCAACCTTTAAATAATTGTTTACATCAAATATACTGATTGTCCCTTCATCTTCAATTGATTAACCACCTTTTACAAGAGATGGCTTTTCACATTCTTGTCATTTTGTGCACTTTTGCATTTTTCCCAAAATTTCACTTTTTTTGATCTCCTGGACACCTCTAAAGACTGAATTACAATGGAATGGGCCCTCACATGGCCATTTACAATGCCTTATTCTTGGAAATTAAAATTTCTACAATTTTTTTTGATGGAGACATAAAAAGCTTAAGGTGCTCCTGCACCACAATAGGTCTGAAAGAGCTATCATGTAATAATATACCAAAAAATATGATAAGAATATCATGTATGTGTTGAGAAAGGTGAAGAAATAGTGGTATTGAATCAAATTTTCATGTAATACACCTTAAATATCTCACCCATAAGCATTCTTTGATGTTAATTAGAAAGGTAAAAGGGAATGGTAAGTTTTCTAGGTCATCATCAAGCTAGCCACTATTAGGCATATGAGGCTCTAGTACGTATTCCACTAAGAGATAATTTTAAAATTTACCTTGTAAATTATTTAATAAGGTGTCCTACAGATACAAGATACATATTTTTTAGAAAAAATAAAGGGCGAGGGATTTCGTAAATTTTTAGCTTTAGGTAGTTCTCCTGCACCTGAAAGAGTTTCTGCAGCTCTAAATCAGTTTCCTTGCTTCTTAGAAGTTTCTATAACACTATTTTCAATAATGGGCCTTCCTCTTGTAGGTCTGTTGTAAGATTGAGTCTTTGGAAAGAGGCTTCTTCTTCAGTAACCTCTTTGAGACTCTTTGAGGTGCAACATGTGATCAGTAATGTTCTCCAATTGAATAGAATCTTCTAGAATAATGGGTTGGTACATGATTTCATGAATGAATCTTGTAGGGCCCCTTTCTACCCTCAAATATAATATTATTCCAGTTCATCCAAAGTTGTTTCTATTTAAAATGATGGAAATGTCTCACATCTCTCAAAAAAATTTCTCTTGCAACAATCTTGGAGATTAATTTAGATGCAATGTGGCGATAAAAAAATACTTAAAGGTTCTCAACAACTCTAATAGTTGTACCAGGGGCCATGTTTAACAAACCAAATTCAATTGCTAAATTTTCACTATGGTGGTAGATAAATAATTCTTTATACCCTGCTGCCTTCATTTGCCAAGCCAATTCATCCTACTTTGCATGACTCTTCCATGTTTGTGGATGTGATCTATCTCCTACACAAAAAAACATATACCAATTTATGACCTTCAATCTAACTTCATTTAGGTATCTTTTTAATTCCTCTATCTTTCATCAATCTCTTTATTTTTTGAACCTTGTACAGATGCTTTAGAGAAGAACATGAGTTGCAACATTTTTAGTATCCAACTAAAAAGAAGTGTTATTGGAAATACTCAGCCTATATTCATATATGATCCACATGTACTATAGATTTAATCAGCATCTTACTAATAATGTTTAGGGTGTCCTCAATATAACCAACATGGGCACAAAGGTCAACCATGCACACTTAATGATCACCTATATATGTAAATTGTAATGCAATAAAGGTTACTGATGTGTGAAGTATGTGCAGCTCTCATCCACTAAACTTGCATGACTGCATGCACCTAGAACCCAAGCAAAGCTTACACTTCTAGAATGTGTTCTAGAGTGCTTCATTAATTCAAATATTTTGAGATGTTCCTTGCAAAATCCATTTTGTGCACATTCTGAAATCAATCATTTCATTCCATGAGATGACATCTCTTTGAGGCATTCTATCAAACAATTCAGATGTTTTATCTATGATTCCACATCTTGCATATATGTCTACCAGAGCATTTCCAACTATAACATCAAGGTATCTTTTTAATTCATTTATTTGTCATTAAAATTTACTTAAGGTGACTTCTACCCATAAAAAAGGTGAATGAACAATCATGGTTAGGATTTTTTGATTTGGAAGTATTGGAAAATTTTTCTTGGGAATATCTATTAGAGTTTTAGGAAGTATTCTTTACTTTTTTACACATTGTGGAGTGGTCATACTTTTGTTATTCTATCAAATAAATACATTCAAAGTTTTTTTGTTCCAATTGATGAATCATAATATACTTTATTTGTTCTGATAAAGTAGTGTTCTTCTAATATCTCTTTTGACATGTGAGATTGTGTGGCTCACTTGCAGGACGAGTAGCTCCTTTAGTTTTCAATTGTGTGAGTCCATTTCTACCAAAAGTCATTCTTATCTCATTATCATCATTCATGTAGATTGGTGGTAGAGTAAAATCATTTTCCTTTTCCAAAGAACTTGTGAAGGACATGGGTACACAACAGTCCTGAGGATCTTTGAGTTCTTCATGTTTGCTCAATCTATGAAATTCCTTATATCCAAATTCAATGCATGGTATCAAATTCCTGTGAAATCAAATAATCTATTTTTATGTATAAATACTAGTTGAGAATTCTAAATTTAGTGTTAATTTACCTTGATTTTCTTTATGGTCTGGTGTGAAATTGTATTTTTCATTGTTACAATTCTTGAATTTTAGGTTAAAAGAGGAATTCTGTTTATTTTACACATTCTAATTGAGTATTCATTAAAAAAACTTTAGGAGAAAGCTAAGAAACACATATAATTTGGAGTGCAATATCAAGGGGTTGGTGTGTCATGTTATACTTATAATACCCTTGTCAACATTTAGTATGCATCTCACTTGAACTTAGCCTTTATTTACTATGCATCTCACTTGAATTTAGGTACATATTTAGAGCAAGAATTTGCTAACTAGGTTAACAACCCATCAAATTGGTCAGTTTCATTGTTTGATTCATGAGCATGTTCAAATCCTTGTTCAAGTATTTTCTCTTTGTTTTTTGGATCCTTCTAAGTAGCACATTGATGACAATCAAGAGGACCAACACACAAGGTTTCACAAACTCAACCAATACTCAAGGTAATGTTTACAAACTCATGTTATTTGTCACTCTTAGAGAATACACAACAACAAATAAAAAAGGGGAATCACAAGACCATACTTCATCTGAAATTTTTTTGGGCCTTTCAGAAGGCGAAAATTTCATAAGAATTCACATAAAACCCTTTCAGTAACTTAGATCCTTCAACAATAGATCTTGCCTTCATATGTTACACTATGCTCTTGTAGCCATTCACCTGTAGACTATCACTTATAACTCTCTAGGAAGACCTCTAATCAATATTGCGCAAGAACCTTTAGATACCATTTATGCTATTTTAAAACATATCAAATATTGATATATCTTTGTTTTGTAACAACACCCTTATCCAAGGGCTGCTATATTGCTAATTATGCCTCTTTACGCTCCTTGATTAGACCAAGATTACCCATCATAAATTTCTCCACACAAAATTTAATCTAACCTTAAATTTACATTCATGAAACACTAAAATATAAGGCTTCCAAAGGATTTTATGGTTCTTTAATGTGAAAGACTTCAAGTGGCACTATTCTCTACCTTTGATTGTGACTGCCATATTCTATTATGATAGAACAGTGCACACCAAGAATCAATTATTTCTGATTTAAAAAAATAAAATTTGAAAGAAGGTTCCAAGGCTTCTTGAAAACATTTCCAAAAAATTACACCTATGGAGGACTTTACCTCAACACTCAAAACACAAGAAATCCCCCTGTTCACTGTTACATGCAGTCTGAACATTAAGAACAAAAAGCTAGGGCATCAAAATTTTGATAGCAACTTCATTTTTTTTGAATTACCAATTTTTGAATATGAGATCACACATTTAAATTAACCCTTTCACAAATTTTTAGGACTATCCACCATGTCAATTGCGAGAAACATAATTTTGAATGCACATTGTTACCCTAGAACACGGTTTTACTCGCCTAGAGAAATCTGTCTATAACTTTCACAAAAATAAATGGTTTTTAATGAAACCAAATAAATATTAAAGATGATTCATATGAATATAACTTACAATTGAGGAGGAGAGGTTTAATGCACAAAATATGGCCGTACAATGGCTTGAAATAAAAAAAATGTTGGTAAAGAACAAAAAAAGTGAGAATTACATTGAATTTCTTCTCACACATCATCCCCCTACCTTCCTCGATGTTTATGAAGCTCAAAAATGACTCTATAAATAAAAAAAATTCCTCAACCTAACTTTATAACTACCCGATCCTTCATGTTCCTCTATTTGGAATTTTTTGCATTTTTGCGATTACATCATTTGACATTTTTTTACAATTTTTGCAATATCTTAAAATTGAACTCCTAACAACCTTCTAGGACCTATTCCTATCTTAATGTGGCCATTTAGACCTTATTACATCATGAGATCACCAATAATAAATCAAAAACCTAGAATTTCCTCATGGATGCATGCTCATGCTAGGGTGCACCCACCACACATTGCCCTTGAGACTCAAAAGACATTAAATGAGCTTGTTGAAAAATGTGATGAAGTATCATCAGGGAAGAAAAATCCTTATCTAGAGTTATTTTTTAATCCTCCATATATTCATCCCTCTATAAAAAAAAGCGTTCAGTTGCATCTAATGCTAGTGCTTTCAGATCTAAGTAACAAAACAACCAATGTAGGAAACAATCTTCAGAGAGATATGGAATCATGATGGATTCCTGCATTTTTTGGGCCAATACTACCAGTGATAGATGTGGCTCCTATTAGACTCATCACAAATTTTTTTAATGATGTTGACCTTGGTATGTATGTGGATGACATCCTTGTTTTTATAAGCATATAGTTTTAGTTTTGATATACACCATAAAGTTATATATTCCAATTTATAATTTCATCCTTGTTTGTATAATATATAGTTTAATATTTGAAAACTACATCATTGTTTTTATAACCATATAGTTTTAGTTTAAATCTCTCTTGCAACAATCTTGGAGATGAATTTAGATGCAGTGTGACAATCAAAACATACTTGAAGGTTCTTAACAACTCTAATATTTGTACCAGGGGCAATGTTTAATAAACCAAATTCAATTGCTAAATTTTCACTATGGTGGTAGATAAATGATTCTTTATACTTGCTGCGTTCATTTGGAAATCAAATTTCTCCTAATTTTCATAGCTTTTCCATGTTTGTGGATGTGATTTGTTTCCTACACAAAAAACAGGTACCATTTTACGGTCTTCCATCTAACTACATTTAGGTATCTTTTTAATTCCTCTATCTTTCATCAATCTCTTTACTATTTGAACCTCGTACAAATGTTTTAGAGAAGAACATAAGTTGCAACATTTTTAGGATCCAACTAAAAAGGTAGTGTTGCTAGAAATACCTAGCCTATATTCATATATGATCCACATGTACCAAAAATCTAACTAGCATCTTAGTAATAATGTTTAGGGTGTCCTCAATATAGCTAGCACGGGAAAAAAGGTCAACCATGCACACGTAATGATCAACTATATATGTAAATTATAATGCTATAAGGGTTACTAAGGTGTGAAGTATGTGCAACCCTCATCCACCAAAATTTCATGACTACATGCACCTAGAACCCAAGGAAAGCTTACAATGTTAGGATGTGTTCCAAAGTGCTTCATTAATTCAAATATTTTGAGAGCTTCCTTGTAAAATCCATTTTGTGCACATTTTGCAATCAGCCATTTCATTCCATGAGATGACATCTCTTTGAGGCATTTTTTCAAACAATTCAGGTGTTTTGTCTACGATTCCACATCTTGTATATATGTCTACCAAAGCATATCCAACTATAACATCCATGTATCTTTTTAATTCATCCATCTTTAATTCTTTGCTACCTTGTTTGAGTTCTTGAGTTGCGTTATTGGCAAATTGGTTCATCAAATTTATGTGAAGGCCAAAGAACTTTGCCTCTGCCTTCACCTTTCTATTATATTCTTTCATTGACTTTTTATAGGAGGTTATATTTCATTTAATGGATTTGATATTGTTTGTTTGATGATTGGATAATGGTCCAATAATATTGGTAGATCGAAATGGTGGGTTCAATATCCATATATTGATCTTCCAAAAAGGTCTCTATTGTTAGCATGGGCATCTCCAACATGGAGCCTTTTTTAAAAGGGATGCTAAGGTGTATGATCCTTATTGGGATAGAGGTGAAACAAGTTTGTGTTATGGTCCCTATTTGGCAATGGACATTTTGGCTACTTGGCACAATCTATTGTATTGTATAATATTAGTAGATAGAGCTACCAATCTCCTCAACCATCTATTGAAGGTGTCAATCTTGAGAGGAGAAAATTGTGGTCATTGATGGAAAGTAGGAGGCTAGGTGCATATGATATGTCCACATGACATGAACTAGTGGATTTCAATGATTTTTGCATTTTGGTGAATAAAACCACTCAACACTTTAGCCATCCACCAATCATCCATAATCACTAATATTTGGGGGAAGTTGATATGCACTTTTAATGTTGATTGATGTTTAAGTAACAAGCAATTTTATGAAATGGTTTTGGTGAAAACATGTGGTGTGATCTAATTAACTTTGGTGGATGTAGGTACTTTGATAAATCATACCATTCAACACTTTAGTATTCTACTAATTTTCTGAGGTTTTTGATCTTCAAGGTGAATCAAAGGGTATATAGTCAAGTGCAAAAACATAAGTTTACATGACATGTCTTGGTTGGATTTTGAAATTAAAAATGTTCAAGTAATTTTGGGCTGAAGAGAAGATCTCCCTTGACCATTAATATTGACATAAAATTGATCTAGACCATTAATTGAGTGGGGTTAGAGTGAATTATAAGGGATGATCAATTAGCTTTTGCAGAACCATGTGGTGTCATCTGGTAGATTCTCGTAGATTGGTCCACCTTTGGTGCAGGACCACTAATCCACTTCAACTGAATTTGATCAAGTTTTTTTATATGTATTCATATGGGTTTGAGGTATTTGGCTGAGTCAATAAGGTCTAAATGGACCATTTAGCATGTACTAGGTGATCATATTTGTAAATGTGCAAAATTGTAAAAGTTGACAAAATGTAACTTTACGAAGGTGAAAGGTCCTAGGTAATATATTGGCGTGTTTTGAGATTTGATTCATTGGTTAAGGTATTTATTTCATGTTTTTGGGGGTCACTAAGTGCAATTTGTTATATTTTGTCACATTGTAAAAAATTTGTTATCTTGGGGAAAAGTTGCAAAAAATGCACCCTTGCGATGTCTAATGGTCATTTGAATTCAAGAGGTAGTTTGAACCATTTGAGGAGGTTGGTTAGTGTTTAAAAAGGTTGGATAACCTTGAGGCAAGGAGTTATAAAGTTTTTTTTTGAAGAATCCTCTATAAAAACTCCATGTTTGACAATAATTTCTATATTTTGCATTCAATTTTTGTAGTTGTAGAAGGTTGTACATGACAGTATAGTTGTATATTGTGCTAAAAATTATGGAATTTTGTGTAGACCCATCTTAGCTTTAATTTTAATGTGTTTTGGAGGTTTTTAATTGAATTTAAGGAGATAAATTGCTAAGTTTTTTTAGTCGATTTTGTAAGTGTAGATTTAAGGGTTTGAGGCTCCATTAATGGCATAAGGCCCATTCCACCTTCTGTCCTCCATGTTGCTAAGTGGAATGGGCTCATTAAAGTAGGATTACAATGGTAGGGTGGGAATTTTAGGCATATGAAATATATGGGAAAGTTTTGAGGAATGTCTTGAGGAAAATTGGTGAATTAGGGCATGAAAGTGAATGGATTATGAGGGAGTTTGATGAAATAATTTGAGCATAGGATGTGAGATGGTTTTGTGAGTTTTGGAGGTGGTGGAAAATTTGTGTGAGGATGGGAACATCAAGTTCCAATAAACCCTACCCCAAACAAGTGAAACATGAGGGTTTCAGGTACAATAGATAGATGAGGGTTTGGCTTTCCAAAAATTGTTAAATTGGGCCATTTTTTCTCTGGTATGAAGGTCTGAAAGGTTATTTCAATTTGTTTACAAGAATTAGGGATAATTCCTTTGGAAAAAGTGACCTAATTAGTCTTCTAGGACAACGTAGTTTCATGAATTTGAATGAGATGTTCCAAGGTGATCCATGGAGATTTTTGGATATGTTTGAGTATGCTTTGAAGGATATCTAAAAGTTTCAAGTTTTTTATTGTTGTGAGGTTCTTTGTGAGAAAATTTGAGCAATTTGGGTCTACAAACCTACTATTGGAAAATTAGATCTTCTGTTAAAGGAGTGTTTTGTTTGAGTTTGTGAATCTGGTTGATGATTTGAAACCACTTGGATTGTGTTGGTTTAGTTCAAAACCATCAAGCTCTGCATCAACCTTCCACCTTGGTAGTTCAGCTATCCATTGATATCATTGATATCATTGATCATCAAATCCAAAGCATCTCAATTGTTAATCTTGTCTTGTGTTTAGGCAATTAAGGTGGTGGGTCCAAGTAATGAATAGGCAACATTTGAAGGAAACATGGCATAGTAAGATTAAATCTTATTGATCAAAGAGTTTTCTTGTAAGGGTATAGTTTCAGAGGCATACCATGATTCGAATTCCAAGTTGCTTCTTGGGAAGATTGTAGCTAAGACTTGATTTTTTCCCATAGTGTTCATGGAAATTGAGGATATTGACTCCCTAAGTTATGGATTGTATTCCAACCATTTAATTAGCATTAGAAATGAAAAAAATTATATCTCTCTAGGAATTATGCATTTGCATTTGAGGAAGATTATTTCCCGTTCTACAAAAAATATGATCCAAAGGATTATCCTGTAGTGCATGAGGTGTGGGAATCATAATAATTGAGCCCTCAAAGTATTGAATTTATCCTTTGAGATGTAGTGTGGAAATTATAACATACTTGAAGGTTCTTAACAACTCCAATAGCTATACTAGGGGCCATGTTCAACAAACCAAATGTAATTGCTAACTTTTCACAATAGAAGAGTCTATATATGAAATAAATGATAGTATAATAATCATAAGGATATGACGTGTCCATGATAGAGGAGTCTATAGAGGACATAAATGATAGTATAACAATCATAAGGGAAACTAAGAGGAAATGAACATAAGAAGCAAAAGATTTATGACAAAAATGCATGAATGGTTGTAGGTATGGTGATCATAGTGAGACTTAAAGTGTGACTTGAGATCACAGTAATGATAGTCATGAAGGCCAAAAGACGATCACTTGTTGCTGATTGTTCAAATAAACTTGGCCAAGCAAGGATTTTAGAATGTTGTGGTCTATTCTTCCCACCATGCATAATATAATATATTATTTTTGAATTTTTCACCTTTTTTCTTGCAAATGTTATAGCATGACTCATTTTCATTAGCACAACTCCAATCCTTCACTTGAAGCATTAGAATTTACCATAAATGGTTTTGAGAAATTGGGAATACCAAGTATTAGCATGAGATCATTAATCTCTTAAGCTTCTCATAAACTTCTTGAGCTTTGTCACTCCATAAGAAGACTTATTTCTCATCTTTATTTTATCAAATATAACTGTCAATGCTTTAAATATCAAAATTATGGCTTTAGGGTTGCCTTTTTATTTTTGTTGGGTGAAGCTCTTTTTCTTTTTTTCCTGTTTGGGATTTCTGGTACATTATTTTCTCTTCTAATCATTTTATACCATTTATTACTTTCTTTTAGATATAGTTGTTGCAATTGTTCTTTTAGGAAATATAAACTTTGAAGTGCGTGTTCATCCCTTGACTCGTGCAAATTACCTTGTTTCTCCCCCACTTGTGATTTCCTATGCTTCCTGGCACTGTAAGTTTTTCAATGAAAATTATTATTTTACTACTACATATTTAATATTATAGTTCTGGTGTGGAATTAAATGTCATGATCTGGAGTTGGAATACATGTCATCTTTGATTTGTAGGTTGACATTGAATTTGAGATAGAAACAAAGTTAGCGTCATAATGCATGTTAAGACTCAACATCAGAGTTTATCTATAGGAAAAGAAAAAGATAGATCATTTCGTTCTCGTTGTTTGACCTCTATAAATTTCACATTTTTGCAGCTTCATTTTTTTTTTGTGCAGTTCCTATAGGTTTTATTTCCCTGAAGTACATTCTAATTTTTTTCTTAAGTTAAGAAAATATTTCATCATCTGTGTGTCCTCTTTGCATTTCATTCTTGCTACTAAATTTTCATATTATATTGCTTCCTCCCACCATAATTGTAGTTGGTTGCAAGTTCACTATAGTGTTGTACACAAAATTCATTATCAAGAGGAAAGGTTCCTATTAAAGAAAGAAGTTCCATTTTCTTTTTAAAATCATGAATATCATACGGGATCGTTAGATCAAATATTTAATGTAGGATTTGTAGTCATTTCTTTACTACATTTTGATTCTCTATCAAATTCATAATTCAACAAAAAAAATACATATCTTTCTCCTACTAAACTAAACAATGATATTACAGTCAATGCATATACAAAACATGGGATAGAATTTTAGAGCAAGAATGAAGTATAAGAGGGTAATGCTCTTTTCCAAATGTTAATAACTTAATAGTAAAGAATACCATAAGAACACAATACTTACCAAAATGGAAAAAATTATTCAAAATGAATAACCAAAGAGGCTTACCTGAAGATGAAATGTCTTTTTTCATTAATGATCCTTTCACTAGTAGTGTACCCGGAGATTTCTCAAAAACAAAAACTCAAAATTCTCTCTTGCAACAATCTTGGAGATGAATTTAGATGCACTGTGAAAATCAGAACATACTCGAAGGTTCTTAACAAATCTAATAGTTGTACCAGGGCCATGTTTAACAAACCAAATTAAATTGCTAACTTTTCACTATGGTGGTAGATAAATGATTATTTTTTCTTCTAACCACAACATTAAGTAAAAGTATTGAATATGGAAATACCCTTCTCCCTTCATTTTCCAAGCCAATTTCTCCAATTTTGTTCTTGTTTAGTATTTACTTTTGTTGTTGTCAACATATGAAGTTTTTTGCCGTTTATGATTCTGTGGGGATTCTAACTTCGTTCACATTATTTTTTTTTTGGAATAGGTAGACAAAGCCAAGGTTGTAAAAAAAATGCAAGTGCCAACTATAGTTGAATGTCTTCAACATCCTTTCTTCCAGGTTAAAAATAATAATAAATTTCAGTACTATGCACTTCTATATTTTCTTGTTTCTTTTTTATGACTACATGGTAAATGGAAGTCTTTGGGACATCCTACATGGTGAGAATATGATGTTATGTAGAAAAATGATAGATTTATGAAATATGAGTCCAATCAATATTTCTATCATCTGATCAAAATAGATTGGGGAGAACCTAACAAAAATTTTATTTTTTTGTGTAGGAACATCAAAGAAGATTAAATTATGCTGGGATACTCATCTAAAGATAGCCTGCGGTGTTACAAAAGGATTAGAATATCTTCATCATGACTGTAACCAATGCATTGTTCATAGGGATGTAAAGATATCTAACATTATTTTAGGCGATAACTTCGAAGGATATTTTTTAGAATTTGGCACTGCCAAGTGCATTTCTTCAGCCAAAAATAACACCTCCACCTATCTTACGGGTACTATTGGTTATATTGACCCTCAATATGCAAGAACCTCAAGGCTTAATTATAAATCTGATGTTTACAACTATGACATTGTTCTTCTGGAGTTATTGACATGTAGGAAAGTTATGGATAATGACCCAAATTTACTTCAGTTGGTAGGATTCATGATTGGTGATAAAGAAACCAACAAGAAATGAAGATGAAGAGGTAAATGATCAATGTTTTTAAGGGATAGTTCAATGGTAAGAGAAACAATGAAGTGAAAATTAACAAGGTCATAAGATGATAGTAATCAGAATGAGGGAAGCCTATTGATGATTGAAGCTTTATCACAATCATAGAATTAAAGTTCCTTTGCAAAGATGTATCATGTACTTATGCATTACAAGGGTAAGGGACTGTAGGTTATGATATAAAGGAAAAGTCATGTTCCTATTCTTTTATAAGTTGTTGAACAACATAAAGTAAAAGTTTTGTAGCAGATTTCAGCTAGTTCTTTTCTCTCTCAGCAATGTATTGCAATATTTTCAAGATCTTTCATGTTGGGACAAAAAATTGTAACTCCATTTTCAAGCTTACATAGCTAAACATAATATCTTTTTGATTAATAAAATAAGTTATTTTCACCTTCTCATTGTTTTTTTATTGTGCAAATATTTTAGATAGTTAATAAGTTATCATCTTTAGTAATGGAAACCAGTAAATAAAAATGACTAAATTAATTCCTAAATATATGACTAAAGTAATGAATAAATATATGACTAAATGACTAAATTAATGACTAAATATATGACTAAATGAATAAATTAATGACTAAATATATGACTAAAGTAATGACTAAATATATGACTAAAGTAATGACTAAATATATGACTAAATTAATGACTAAATAAATGACTACCATGACTAAATAAATGACCAGTTAACAATAATCAATGACTAAATTAATGACTAAATATATGACTAAATTAATTTCTAAATCAATGACTAAATCAATGACTAAATCAATGACTAAATCAGTGACTAAATCAATGACTAAATCAATGACCAAATCAATGACCAAATCAATGACCAAATCAATCACTAAATATATGACTAAAATAGTTTAGTCTTAAATTTGGTCACGTTATAAATGACCAACAATAAACTACTAATAGTCACGTGACTAAAATTAGTCATTTATATGCAATTTTTAGTAGTTTATTTAGTCATATATTGTTGTTTGTGTACTAGTGAAATAAACCACTTTTATGAAAAAATCTCACCAAATGAAACTACCAAGGGGATAGGTTATCATGATCCCCCTCATAACCGTATGCGTACTCGAGACTATCTTTTACTTTGTGATGATGGCACGGTGATCCTTGATTCCACCTGACTTGAATGTCCTTCTTCCTAAAGAACAACCACCATTTAATAACGCTAAAATAGAAAGCAATAAGATCATATCAAGACCTCTTGCCCTATTATCCTGTCATGAAGTGGGAGAATCTAGTAGACGCAAGAGGCCTTACAAGTACATAAACTAATTTTTCCTCTTCATCCACCACCTGAATGTGAGATAAAATTGAAAATTATCCTAAACAAAGACCTCCTTACATCGCCACCTAGTAATAGGTTTGTAATGTGCCATAGAGATGTTAATGTCCCATATTGTGCATACCATCGTGTTCTTGGCCATAGAAGTGATTAATATCATCATTTGAGAGAAATATTGAGCAAGTATCATTTCAATGATGATAATTTCTATCCCCACAAACCATAAACTTATATCACATGCCTCATCACATGTAATAGTTGTATAAAATTCCCTTCTCACTATTACATGATCCTTCCCATCACTCAAATCAACTCATTCTTGTCTTGCACTCACTGGGGGAAAGTAGTTTCTATCCTTTCCATAGTAATGCACTTTTCTTTGTACCTTAGTTGTGTTATTCACCTCCCACTTATGCCGACTGAGATTGGGAGGTGGATGACTTGCTTGAAAGTTGACTAACATTTTCATTACTAGTATTTTACTTTTTATTTTACATGTTTTCTTGTGTGTAAATGTGTTCCCTCGTACGGTTTTGTTTGATGTTCTCTCTATTTGTGACATTCTTCTATTTGTACCTTCCTTCTTCTATATGTCATGCATTCATCTCACTTTTTCTTTTTTCTTTCACTTTCCTTGTGGGGATGATGAAAGGCATTGATACCACAATGTCTCCTTCATGTTGACCCAAAAGGCCCCTTTCCTTTTCCTTTTTCTTTTGCTGTCCTTTTGGGGATGATGCAAGGAGTTGAGACTACAATGTCCCTTCCATGTTGACCCAAAATAACTCTTTTCCTTTGTCTTTTTCTTTTGATTTTGTTGTCCTTTTGGGGATGATGCAATGTGTTGAGAAACCCTATGTCTCTTCCATGTTGACCCAAAATGACTCATTCTTTTTCTTTGTGTTTGCTCTATTTGTGTCCTTCCAATTCTATGTATTTGGGGAGATGTTGACATTTTTGAGCTCTCTACACAAACATGACAGAACCAAACATACTGACCCTAAATCCATAGATCCCTTATATGTTTGGTGTTTTCATGTTGGGGGCAACACCCTTTCTCTTTTATTTTGCATGGAATAGCCTTACTTGGAAACATATCACTTGGCATAGGGCTTTCCAAGTTGGCTCTCATGTCTTTCCTTTCCTTTTCCATTTTTCATTTTGGCTACTTTATAAAGAAATTTCTCATAGTACGGTGTTTCACAATTCCTTTAAAGTGGGGGAATACACTATCATTATTTCTTTTTCTTGGCTCTCAGTGCAACCTTATTACTTCATAGAATGTTTTTATCCCTTTGTGGATGACATTGGGTGTAATATACTTCATGAAAGTGATCTATCTTATCATATTACATTCCTCTTAGTGGCCTAATGTGACGCACTACATCCTTGAAGTTGTGAATTTTCTATTCTTTGATTGGTCCTCTCTTGGAGACATTAGATGCATTGTTTCCTAAGTGAAATACCTCATATGAACTGAGTAAAAATACTTTGAACATCCCTTTTGAATTTTACATATTTCATTTTGCATATATGGCCACCTTGCATAATACAACTTGCATGCATGAGGTGCCATCTTTCCATCTTGTTCATGAGCTCCAAGCACATGAAGCTTGTCTCATGAACCAAAAAACCCTTGTCTTTTGTGGTGCCTTATCAAAGTTATCAGGAGGTATAACTTTGGTATGGTTAAGCGAGAATCCCAACCAACCTCATCAATTTCCCAATAGCCACCTGCATGTGTGTGTGGGTACATACCAACCATATGTTTCTCACCTTTTGGGCCTTCTCACCTGGTTAACAACCAAAAGTGTTTGTCACCTCGGAGTGAGTACACTCATTTTGAGACAAGAAATCTAGATCTGATCCACTACTAGTTTTTCAAACGGTCGAAAGCTTGATCTGACTTTCCCTCTCTCTTCAACATTTCACACCACTTTCGTGTGATCTTTTGTACTAAAGTTTGGTTTTCCATGGGATCTTTATCTTTGGGGCTTTATCATTCTTATTGATTATATTTCTCTCATCTCACTAGCATGAGTGCATTTGGATCCCTCTCGATATGCATGTATTGGCTACTTTAATGTGAGTTTGAATAAAGTTCATCCTCTCACTAAAGTGGGGACTAAATGCGTCACAAAAAGTGTAGCCTTGACACTTTTCATTCATTTGGGCCTTTACCTATGGATTTTGGCCCGATTCTACTTAGATCTAATGTTGTAATGTGGCCAACACATTCACATTAGGTCTTGAATGCTTGCAAATCAACAAAAACCTACTGATGTCTTACAATAGTGTTGTGAAGTGTTGTAACACATTTCCTCACTTTTCTAGTACTTTTCTACAATAATTCATCTAAATAACCTCCTTCTAAGCATTATTCCAAAGTGTTGTAACCAACCCTCACACTTTCCTAGGCTTGTCATGACCAAGTCAACCCTTTCTTATGTTAAAATGGCCCCTTAATGCACTTATAGGTCCTACTTAAGTGTGTTTCGGAAGACAATCCCAACAAAAATAATTGATCACTTTTAGTTTTGGACAACCACTTGAAATTTTCCAAGTGGACTAAGTCGCCACCTTGGGCGACTTAGTCCCATTTGGCATAAAAATCAAAATTAAATCAAATTTCTAGCGATATTTTTCTCCAAAACCCTAAGGTCGGCCTATGATGTGTTATTTTTGGGGAATTAGGGAATCACATGTATAAATAAGGGTTTTTCTCCTCATTTTTCTCCTACCACAACAACATATCTCATTCTCTCATGATCAAGCACTCTATCTTCTCAAGAAAGCATCAAGCATTCAAGCACTAAGTACTTCAAGCAACATCCATTAGACTTGATCACTTGCCTATCTTCAGACTTCTTCAACAAGGGATTGGTGAGTTGTACTTTCATGTTGTTCAATCATCTTTCCCTTTACATTCCATTTCATTATCTTGGGTTTGATTACCAACAAGGGGTTTCAGTGAGGAAAACCCCTATTCTCTAACCTTGACCTTTTTCCCCTCTTTGCATGTGTTCTTTGTAGGTTTATATGTAGATTAGTAAAATATTAAGGTGCTAAAAGGTGTCATCATTCCATCCACATCATTCTAAGTAAAAAAACCCTAAAGGAGCTTGAAGACAACTTGCAGGTCAGATTATGAAGATTCGGACATAAGACTTTGTCAGAAATAGAAGTACAAGTGGGTACCTAAAAATTCCAACCTCTAGACTCCCAAAAGCTCTAGGTGGACTAAGTCGCCATCATTGGCGAATTAGTCTCGATATCGAGCCTAAAAAGAGATTTTTGTGTTTCTGGATACCCATTTTCTAGAAACCTATTATAGCAAAGTTTCCCGGGATAATGACTAAGTTGCCCAACCTAGTGTAAGTGTCCTAGTCAGAATCAATAGTAGAATCTGGAAGATTCCATAGCTCCTCCATGTCAACCTTCAATTTCCAGGTGCACCTATTCTATTATGTTAGGTTTTGTAATAGTTTGCATGCATTCTAGGTCATGCTTAGGCCACTTTACATAGTGTTGTTAACACATTTGCATTACATTAGTTTACATTTAATAGTTAGATCATTTTAGTACTTTTCAACACTTAGGCACACACATTACACCTATCAAAACCCCCAATATTGAATGAACCCTAAAATTTAGGGTGTGGAAGAGAGCCCATTTCTCATTAGCTTATAGGTGAAAAACCCTAGAGGCTCATTTGGGAATCCTCTTTCCCATTTTTTATTTTTGTTGGTTCATAAGGTATTTCAATTAGACCTTAATGCACATCTTCCAATTAACCCAGGTGCATTCAATAGAGAGTATGAGAGAAACATATATAGTTACAAGGTCAAGTGGTTGCCCTTCTTTAGGCCAAAGGGGCCAAGAAAAGAGTTGCAGAGGTTTGACAAAGGTGATTTGGAGCCTTTTGCCTATGACATATTCAAGCCCTACTTTCATAAGACATATTTTTAATTGATTATAGTCTTAGGTATGGATAACCATATCCAAATACCTATAAATGTGATGGTCTTGGTAGTATAAATTCATAGTAGGGATGTCAACAAACCCTGTGATTTTATGAGGTATGTTTTTGACCAATTGCACATGTACCCTTGTGCAATGAAGAGGTGTCCCTCTAGTCTTGTAAGCTTCAAAAAATATTCTCTTCTACTATATATGATATTGTATGTAGGATTACAAGTATTGATGCCACAATTGAAAATAAGGGCCACAAGGGAGAATATTTTTTTGTTACTAGTCTAGGAATGGACATACTTATGGGACAAGGAATGCAAACATTCGAACTATGCTACTTTTGAGGAGTTTTTTGTCAAACCTCCAAGGAATGGGCTAGGTATCCCCACTGATTGAGGTTTTTCGAAAGAGGTAACAAGATTATTGAGGCCTCTTGACCTCACCCTAGAGAAGAATATTGATCACAACTAGGGTGATTGGTTCTTCTATTCAGATGTTATAGTGATCAAAGTTTTTGGAACCGTAATTGAACCCCATGTGCTTCCTAAGGATTTCCTTAATAGATTGGCATTTCTTGAGATCAAGTGGAAACTAAATGAATCTAATAAGATTCGTTTTAAGAAGAATAAGAACCGTACACCTCTTCCTGCTACATTAGCATTTTTAGATTTCATGACACTGAATAGGGATGGTATGTAGTTGATCCCAAATAAGTTTCTCCCCTACAAGTTAAAGGTAGAGAAATTTAGAAGCTTTGATCCAAAAGGCTTCATCAAAAAAGAGAGAGGTATCTACAAATTTTCATCCTATCATCATGTACATGATAACATTGAAGACTTGATCAAGAAATACTCCTCAAAGAGCCAAACAACTAAGAGAAGGGAGCTATGGGTCAAGATCCAAATTACAGAGTTAAAAGGGATGAAGGATGGACCATCCTTTAGAGGGTCATTTCTACACATAAGGGACCCCATAATCAGGATGATGAATATGCTTGATAATGCTGGCCAATGTCCCATAGATGCATCTAGGAACTTTAGGTTCTTCTACTTCATGTAGAGTAGAATTACCCTAAAGCCCCCAACTAGTAACCCCATTACAAGTTATTGATCAAATTGATCCTAAGGAGATGGAAGAAGATGCATTGGTGATCCAATAGGAACTTGCTCCTCTTAGGAGTATTATTAAGAGGTCCATAGATGATAGGTTGATCATCAATTTTGAGATTGGTGGGGATGTCATTAATAATATCTGGGCAAGAGCCAGTAGGAGTTTTTGAATGATGAGGCATTCATCAAAACCTAGGATTTTAGGGACCTATTCCTCAAGAACAAGGGATAAGAGTTGAGGGAAACTGTCACTATAGGAAGCTTCTCTAAGAAGGATCAAAAGGCCACCATTGAGTTGTTTTGGAAAAGGGTAAAGAAGGAAATAGAGGGATTGACTCCTCGGAGGGGAAGGGAGCTGGTGAATAAGATGTGATGTATACTACTACCAGGCTAGGATATTTCCACAACCATTTCTTTTGATCAATAAGGAAATATTAGGGTGAGGATCCAATTTTGAGGTGAGAAGAACAAGTTGAATATCTATACTTTGGTTATGTATTCCACCATATATATGAGACCTTGGATATCTGGTGAATTTTCCTTGAGAATAATAAGCCATAGGTAATACTCAACCCATAGGAATTCCATATGCCTCCAATTTTGGTCAACGAGGGGGAAATGGTGGCATGTGCAGAATGGAGATCAAAGTTTGTGAACCTCTTCACTCCCATGTATAGTAAGATAAATAAGGAGGGTGTGGTTGATTCTAACCAATTAAATTTTATAATGGATACACTCATACAAGTAAAGTATAGTTTGACTGGTTTTCCACACCTAGTGTAAGTTTTGATTGATAATAAATACAGGGAATATTTGGAGGAGGTCAACAATTTTTTTCCACTAACAATTGACACCTCAATAGAGCAGGTAGAACATATTTAAGAGTAGGGTGATGAAACTTGATTTGTGTTTCAATTAACTCCCAACTACCGGATATAACTACTACATGGGTTTTTTATACAAGGAATTTTAGAGATGTCCAATCCACAATTAGAACGAATTTTGAAGATCTTGTGCAATACACTGACTTTAATGTTGCACGTGACCTCCAAAATACTTTTTGAGCAGTTTTCAAAATTTTGAACCACCATTGTCCATTATACAATTTGAGCTAATTTTGGTGGTTGAATGAGGCATTTTACTTGTTGCTTCCCTTGTGTCTATAAAAGGGAATTTCGGGCCTCATTCAAGGGGTTCTACTTAGTTTTTGTAAGTCTTGATGTAGGTCTTAGGTTGTATAGTTGATTCCTCTGAAGCTTAGATAGGAAATGTTGTAAATTTTTTCTTTGTAATAATAACAAATGACCTGAATTCTCATTGCATTATATTTTATGGTACATATCAATCTTATTATTCTCTCCATTTTTGTACTCATTACTCTTTAATCAATATAATCAAGGATTATCTTTTGGTTCACATTTCACATTTTATGTTATGAATGTATGAATGTATGAATTGTGAATTATTTGTTTCTATTCAAGTAGTTTGATAATATTATTTATTTGTTGGTTTCCAAAATCTTACTGTAAGGCAACAAGGTTATCAAAAGCCAAAAGGTTGGTCTATTATAGGATTTTTATTAAATTTCTAGATTTAGATTGATTAGTGATTTCTAGATTGGGAGAATCCTATTGGAGAGAGGGGATGGTTACACCTTTTTCAAGAACATCAAGGCTAAATATAATTATACCATGTGGTGGAAGATAAAGGATTTTGTAATTCTATGAACCCATAGCGACATGTCCTTTTCTCGGTTGTGGAACCAAAGAAGAACACTCTGTAATGATATTCTCACATGGGACATGGGAGAATTATATTGGAGAGAAGGGATGGTTGCATCATTTTTAAGAAAATAAAGGCTTGAATCATCATTAAAATTTAATATTTGTATGTCCCTTTCCAAATGGACGACCCACATTCAAAACTAATAAATGGGTAGATAAATGAACTGCCCTTGTGCGAATATGAAGTGATTATGGATGTGATGGATGATGGCTCATAATTTCCTTTATAAATTTTTAGTTCATTTGTTTGGTTTGGCATAGTAGGAAAAACCACAGAGGTGCACTCATTCCACATCAACTTGAGATGAAGCTCTGAACAAATAAAAAATAGGTACACCCTTCTTGGAAAAATTCACCATTGTTAGTCATGAATCTCATAATCAGGTCTACAAACTCTATTGCAAAATACTATAGAAATCAATTTTAAATCATTCTGGAATTATGAGTTAGTCAAAGATCCAATCCTCTGACTCTACATATAAAAGATACTTTGAGGAGGATAATTTTGCCCAGTTGTCAGGTTCCTCAAAAAATCCTCAACATCAATGTAACCTCAACCCTAATGCAGTAGAGGGGACGATATACATAGCTAGAAATTGTAGAGATGTTGAGATGAAGTACTAGGATGGCACAATCACTAGGTGGGAATTATTCCTACATTGGTATGGAAAATTAAACTACCATTCCCATGTCTCCAGTGCATGCACCTATGATTTGGGGAAGTTGGTTGTTCCTAATGTCTTTATAAATGTTGAACTCATCAGATGCATTGCTTCTAGGTATGATAAAAATATAAGATTAATTAGGTTATTGGATGGAGGTTTCCTAATGGATATAACTGGGGAGTTTATTTGTGATGGTTTTAGACTCAATGTGGCCACATATAAGGTTATAGACCTTGATTCTTTAAAAAGATAATACAAGAAAGACAAAAGTAGCTTCAGAGTGAAATTGCTCCCTAGGTTTAGATAGAAAAGCTTCTATAGAAATTCATTAAGAATCCCTGATAAAGAACATGAGCCTTTTGATGTCAAGTATTTTGAAGACTATTTTAGAAGAACATATTGGGCATTATGGGAGGTTTTGAGAGAAGATTCACACTAAAAAATGGAGATACCTATTATGTATATGGTTGTTGATATACAACATCCTTTTGTCAATAGTGGTTTTAACTATGCAAAATTTTTAGTTGAGGCTATTCAAAATCAGGTGGTGGTCATTAAGAGAAGTGATAAGGAGGTGAAATTTATGTGGTATTCTCTCTTTTTCCATATTTGTACAAAGGGAAATATCATTTCAGGAAAGTTTTATAATTGAACATGAAATATAGAGAGGGCAACAATCTCCTAGTGTAATGTTGGAACCATATTTGGGACAAACATTATAGTGAGTTTAACTATAATTTTTAGAGAATTTCTTTGTAAGACAAGTCATGGCAAGGTTGGGTCTACCTGAAATCATATTGCACAAGGAAATTTTGGATTTCCTTAGGCCCAAAAAGAGGAGGTCTAAGCTGGGAGTACAATATCATAGGGGAGATTTTTACCTTCATGAAAACTTAGTTGTTATTAGAATTCATCGATTCCCCCAAGTCCCCCATGTGCTACCTAGATATGTGTCACCCAAGTTTGCATTCATGGAATTGATATGGAAATTAAATGAGACTGATCAGTTTCATTTAAGGAAACAAAAGAAAGGGTTTTTTTTACCTTATGTTATTGAATTTTTAGATTTCACTTCAACTAGAGACACCTTAGTTAGGTTGAAAGATATGCTTGGGGAATACAATATATCTTAGTTAAAATTTAGGAATTTTGACCCCGAATATTTAATAAATGAGGTGAGGAAAAGTATTAGAAGGTTTGATTTTTCCCATTAGGTTGATGTAAACAAAGATCTCATAAGAAATTATAAGGATGAAACTAAGGTAAAAAATAGAAAGGCATAAAGGATTTCATTCAACAAGGAAGAGGCTGCCAAGATAGAGAATTATAAGGATTGTCATATTTTTTGATATTGTTGACCCAATTTCCATGATTGAGGCAGTGTTGAAGAATTTTCACAGAGTTTTAGGTAAGGCGCCTATCTTGGTAGATAAACCAAGAAATTAACCTATACTTGACCTCTCTATTAGAAGGATCTAGCCCTAGGGGTTTGTTTTTAGAGAAATTGTGCAATTAGACTCACCACAGTTCACTCCCTCTCCTTCCCCTCAAATAATCAATGTGGATTTTGATTGTCCCCCAAGAGAGCAACTATAGAAGAGGATGAAAGTCGAGTAACCATGATTGTTGGTTGAAAATCCCATCAATATAGATGAAAGTGAAGATGTACATATCACCATGGATGAAATTTAACAATATATGCCATCCTCCCCTAAGACCAAATATTACTAGTTGTTGATGGTGTTTTCTGCATAGCAACAACTCAGATAGAATATGATATCCTATCTCTCTTGAAAGGTAAATCTCTATGGGAAAAGAGATAACCCCAAGGTCTCTAATGTCAGGTCTTGACAATGCAACAAAACAACTCAATGATAAATGTGAAAATGCTGGTAATCACAATGGGACCTTACTACGAGAAAACATTGGACTTCGAATTTATCAGATCTAAATAATGAATTGATACTTGGAATCTTGATTTGAACCTTGAAAATGAAGAAACAACAAAATATAAAGGTTTCAGAAATGATTCTAAGACTACTTCTAACCCTAAGATTGAAAATGCCAAAAGATAAAATGCTCAAAATGGATCGATCTCTCATAAACTACTCTACGTTTAACCCAGATGAATCTGTAATTTCATAGAAATAGTGCAATCTTCTAAGGTATTTAAATATTTTCAAATCACAAACATTCATTCAGTCAATTATATTGCGATTGAGATGAACAAACCCTTATAAATGAACTAAGCAAAATTTTAAGTCCAGGCTAACTTTGGAAAGCAACTAACAATCAACTAACTGCAAAAATTATGGACTAGAGATCACTGCAAACATTCCAAACATGAAACCCTAAGAATTACAAAACCATTTAACTATAAACTTATAAAAAATTTCAAAGATAGAAAAACAAGAACCATGCCAAATGAAACTCCAGAAGATAGATACCAACTCACAATATCTCTCTTATATTAAATCATCCAAAATAGCAACAACTCTAGTTTTCTATTACAACACTTGCTTGAGAATAAAACCTAAGTCTCTAATATAACTTATCTATTTTCTCTCTATCTCTATCCTTATCAATCAATCTATCCTTCTATATATCCTCAAATGAGGCGACATGCCTATTTTATACAGAATCCTTAAGATAGGTCGGCTCAAAAGATAATTTACAATAAAACATGACCTACAAGAGGTCAGCCTCAAAGATTTTTGAACATAAAATGAAATGTGCCATTGGCACCAATTTAATCCAAAATAGCCAAGATACCCAAAAGGTCAGCCCAATACATGTGAATAATGGGAAGCACAAATATCAATGTAACTCTATATAGCTACTCCCCATCCTTGTCTTTAGCTCGATCTTCTTCACCATGTATGACCAACAAGACTCTATCCAACTCAACAACTGGTGGCACAGGAAAAACCCTAATCCTTCTCTCAAGAGACTTGATGTCATCTCTTGCCTACCTAACTATACCATCCCAATCATCACTACCAGTCGAGTATCTGTGCATGACTGCAATATAAGTTGTAGCATCATCTAGTTGATGCCTAGTAATTGGTCCCTCACTCATTGGGGAATAAACATCTCTCCACCATTTCTTAAGCTGCTCCAGATTAAGATGTTTTGGAGCAAACTCCTTCCTTCCAGTCATGACCTCAAAGAATGAGATACACTTATCATGGATACCAGTCAAAGTGTCCTCAATCTGCCTTGCTTGTTTATGGATCTTTCTTAAGGCCTTCTGCCTCATTTGTAGGATTTCAAACCATTCCCAAGGTTCGAAAACCCTTGGAAAAGGAAGAATCCCACACTTTACCAGTTTATCTTCAATGAACAACATGATTTTTGTGGTTTTCTGCAGTAGGAGATCAGTATCCTCCTTATCTTGAGCCAATACAACCTTTAACCAATCCATCGACCTCATAGCATCCCATCCAGTTGACAAAATGTCCTTAACAACATCATCTCCTTTGGTTTGGACACCCTACAACCAAGCAACTACAGCATGTATGGTGCCTTTCATCTTTTCAAGCTCAAAGATTATCTCCTGAGGCAAGAAACCTACAACGGAGGAGGAAGAACTAATAGCTTGCAAGGGTTTCATCAATTCTTCTAAGTACTTTAGTTTCTCATTCTCCCTCTTTAGATCATGCCTATTTTGCACAACCTTCTTCAACCTGCTCACAATCACAACACTGGAGCTTCATATTCCTCAATATCCTGCTCCAAAGAAGCATGCCCTAAGTCAATAGTTTGCACATGATAATCATGGGCAGTTACATTGTCTCTATCTTTATTTAGAGCAGGGGTAGCAATATGAGCCACTCTGTTGCCTGACCCATCTCTTTCATTCTGAGACACAACCCTAGCTTTCTACTTAGTTTTTTCCTTTTCCACACTAGCCATAAGGACATCCCAATTAGGAGGAGCATCCTCCACTATCACCATTTTTCTCTTCAACTCTTTCTCTAACCACTCTAGAATAGTAGACCCACCAAGCATTGTATTTTTCCCATCTTGCTCCTATTCCTGCTAATCGTTAGTTGCATCCATTTCAACACTTGGTACATTAGGAATATCCATGATTGGATTCTCCTTATCATTCAACTATTATTCCACAACAACCTGTACTGGTGAAGGGGCCCTAGCTAGAATTTCCTTCTTCTGTGGAGAGTTGTTTGATTGCTCATTTACTGGTGAATCTACATGTGCCACCAAGGGAGACTGAATCACCTTGTCAATTTCTACCTCTGCATTATAGAGGTCTCCCTCCTAAAATTCTTCTTCGCCCAAACCTTTAGAATCTTCATCCTTCTTTGGTTCCTCCTGTGTGCTACCAGCATCTTGAGGAATGGAGACACCTACCTATTCAACAATAGGAAACTTACTGAAACATCCTCCTTTGCTGTAGTATCCCTTGGGGAAGGATTCCTCAACCTCCTCACACACACTTGTTTCTTTTCCCCCGAGCTTTCCACCTCTACCACTGGTGGCTCAATCTCCTTATCAATTTTGGAAACCTCCTTCGATTTATGTGATAGCTTTGTAATCCTTCTTCTCTTTGTCAATGGAGGAGAAATTTATGCCTCCTCCTCTTCTTCCTTGTTCTTTTCAACTTCTTTCCTCGAGGAATGTCTCCTCTTCTTAGCAACAGGCTTCCTTTGTTTACTCACCTCTGCAGCCTTCTCAACCCGAGTATCCCTAACTTGGATTCTGAAAGGAGAATCCACCTTTTCCTTTCCCTTAGGATCTAGATCAAGTGACTCTTCAGAAGCAAAGTGAGATTATAATTCTCCCATCAGATCATAGGCACATGGGATACCCTCACTCTCCAATTCCAAAATCTTGTGTTTCAACCACATTTTGGTTTACTTAATCACTGGGGTCAAGACTTGATCCAATTCTATTTTTTCTTCCTCTAACCAATCAACTTCTCCAACCAGCTTATGTTTCACTGCCTCATAAACATGAACCTGGATTAAGTTTCCATCCTATTCTACTTGATCAAGGATGACCCTCACATTGTATAGCCTTATCAAATCCATTGGCAATCTAGAGAAATTATTCTTTCTTACCTCAAACTCATTAGAAAGGTTAATCCGGTAGTCCTCAATATTGACCTTATGGCTATATTCCTTGTTGGCCTTCTTTTATGCTTCACCAGTGATGTCGAACCTCACTCTCTTGTAATGGAAGGAGAGACCAAAATTACCCATCTCATCCTCAAAAGCATGAGAATAGTGAATAGAAGAACAAAACTCGCCCATTCCTATCTTTAAGGGAAAGTCATTCGCAAAGTCTTGTGCATTTCTCCCCTCACAACATTGTCAAAGTCACAAATTTTTCTAGTGACCTCCAACAATATGATATAATCAGTAGGGTATCTAGGAATTTTTAGGGATCCCTTTGAAAACCATCAATTCTAATGTAAGAGAAAGTGGGGAACTGGATAAACCATGCCCCATATCTCCTGATCAATTCTTTAGCCCTGTCAGAAATTCTCATATGCTCTGCACCTTGGGGTAATCTGGTGATGTAAATTGTGAAAGCATCATTGGATCTCCTGTAGCTTCCTCTAGTTAGGTGCATTTGTGGATATACTTCATATATAACATCCCGTCCAAAGGTACCCCTAGTGCTCAACCCCTTGTATGGGTGAAGTCTTTCCAATGAATACACTAGGTAAGAGGTCATAGTAAAAGTCTTGGTTTGCAAGACATTGCATAACTGCTCATGAATCACTACACTAATGACACCTACCCAATGATAATCAATTACCTATTCCATTCTAGCAATTACATTGAACATCCAAGTCTCGAACACACCTGCACTCTTCAACCCCACTAGCCTACTAAAAAGAGTGATGACATAGTAGTACTCTCTCTTAAACTTGAGCCTGAATAGTTGTTTAGGCAACTTGGAGAAATGGGAGTTAGGCTTCTCTAGCCAAGAGTTAATCACCTGCTAGGACTTAACTACATTTTCTTCATAGTACTTCTTGGCACCATCCATATCAAAAGCCACCACATGTGATTTGTCAGGCATATCAAAGGTTGCAGCAATGGACACAGGGTTGAAGCCTGTTAGAACCCTTCTCTGGGGACCGATTATCCTTTGTGTCCCCCTATCATAGTTCATGGCACACTCAAGCACCAATTCATAGCATTTCACCTTGGAAGGGAAACCTGCTACATGAGCCAATTCGGAGTCCACAATTGTCCTAGCCAACAAAGGAGGGCTTGGTGCTGACATAACAACATTAAATTCCTCATAGTCCCACATACCTACATTAGTATCTATGATTCCTGAACAAATTTAAGTCACCTTGATTTCAAGAATCCAGATTTTTATGTCCAATTTAACTTTCTCTACATCTGAGATGGCCAAAGTCTTTGCACCTAGATCTGATGCCTTCCCTCTACCTCGACCAACAACATCTTGTCTTGATCTTGCCTAAAAACAAACAAAGATGACCACAATCAGATCCACAAGAAACAAGAAGTGTAGGAAGTCAATAACCCAAAGTTTAGGATTTAGCCCCTCTCGTGGATTCCACACTGGTGAGAACTTCCGAGAAAATCCAGACCAGGCGGATTCCAGTGATCCAAGCATGCAAAATCCTGCAACATCATTTAAATCCATCAATTTAGCAAAGGAGTAACATTAGAAACACTTAGCATAAGTTCATTTAATCTATCAAATACACCATCAATAAACAAGTCCCTCATAATCATCAAATTCAATATTTTCCCAAAAAACCCAGAAGAATCCGCCAGAGACGGATTTTGGTGAAAACAACAACAGTTATAACTAACCTGAGAAAGTGGAGGAGACATGGAACATCTGAGAAAATTCAGAGGGAATGGATTTTGGCGAGAACCAGATATATCATCACTAAACCATGAAATCGGCAAATCGACCCAATTACGGACACTGGGAAAATCCGGAGGAAGCGAATTTTGGCATGACAGACAAAATCCAAGAAAAGGTGGTAAAAGAGAAAGAATAGGGAAAGCTGGTAGAATCTGGGGAAAGCAGAATTCCGCGAGGACCTCAAAAACCCAAACCTGTCCACATATTTCTTACTTTCACCAAAATGATTCAAATAACTCTGGATCTAAGACTTGCACCCCGACAATGACCTAACCTAGATTCCCAATGGATCACATATGAATTTAGAACACTCCTCACAACAATTAGAGGAGGATTGGCCATTCCCTAGGTTAAAACCCCCAAAATATTCACCATGAAAGTACAAAGAGCCAGACACAACTTGCTCACACCCTAAAATGGAAAGTTTAATACCAGTGCAAGCAAACATCCAAAAGAAACAATACCAGACCAAGAATAAACATTCAATGACCACCCAAACGGATTGGTACAACAATGAAAACCCCCAAAATGTCCAGTGACGACGTGCATACCCAAGGAAATAAGGAAACCATGAAGGACCAGAAAGAAAATGAAGCAAAGCAATTCGAAATCTATAGAGAAAAGGAGCATATCAACATACCATGAGAGCGAAAAGGGATGGAACCAGTGATGACAACAAATAACTATTAAATGCAAGCAGGATACAATCCATGCACAAGAAACTCAAATGCAATAGTCAAAATGGCTTGAAATCCACAATCCAGCAAAACACCAGAAGCTCCAAGACTCAAGATTAAATGATAAGAAAATAAATAAACTCAAATGACCAATTACTTCTGAAAATCCAATATATCAATGCCCCAAAACATCCACACAAATGCCATTAATGCGGTCGACAAGACAACCACGACCACAAAAACTTGGAGATTCGACAAGGTAATGGATTTTAGAGAAATCCGGACTAGATGGATTTTCCCGAATCCGGGTCAAAAGGTAGTTACTTCCAGACATCAAAAGAAAACAAGGAGAATCCGGCCTAGGCAAATTTTCCCGAGAACAGTGAAAACTCCGGAATGCATTCAAAACCCAAGATTTTCAATAGAGTTCATAAGTGTGCCTCTTCAACTGGCAAGATGGACATTAAAGTACGGGAAAAAAGCAAGCAAAACCCCCAGAAAAGAGGGGCCAAGACACCAAAAAGCTAAAAAAGAGGGTCCCCACTTTTAGTGGGGTGTGTGTGCAAAAACTGCATAGCACTAGTCTTCTTCAATAAAGGTTCACGTTGGATGTGGCTATGGGGAGAGATAAGCTCAATGATGTGAGGGAATTGGCATGTTCATAATTCATGTTTGATGATGATTTTATAAAATAATAGGAGTTTAAATAGTTTGTTTTGAGATCAAAGAGGGAGGAGTACCTTAAAAGAGTTCAATTGGAACAAGCAGATGTGCCGTGAGAAAATTTTGATGAATTAGCTAGAAAGGTATGTACATAAATGAATTTTGGGTCCAAAATAATTATGCCCAATGAAGGGAGAAGAATGGTGTAAGATAGTGGATTTCTATTGCTCCTTGAATGGGATACACCATCACGAAACAAGAAGGAGAAGTTTTCTCCATAGAAGAGGAAGTAGAGATGGAGTTGTCAAGATTAAGATTCAACCCACATTAGGAAGCCCTTGCAATCTAGGACCTTACCCCAACTACAAAGAAGCCTATGATTGTTGAAGCATCGAAGGTTAAGGGTATGAAAGGGAGCTTGATTGTAAAGAGGGTGTCTGAAACCTCTACCCCTGAAGTTACTGCATTAGTGTATATTTTGCCAAGTTTAATGAAGCTAGTGTTCGAAGATTGCAAGATAGACTTAATATAGTGTTGAAGAAACATAATGATATTATGGAAGCTTACAACCAACAATGGGTATTATTGGCTCAAAAAAATCCCTTCTTGAAAGTGTGCAAGAAGAAAGCTCCTCCTCTATAGTTCCCCCTACTCATGTGATGATTGAAAATGTGGAGCTTAAAGAAAATATTCAAATTCTAGAAGAGCACTTGAAGAATGCTTAGTTGAATCAGAAAACAGAGAATGTATGAATTTTAAAGTGCATCTTGGAGCACAAAATGTCTAAAAAATTAAGAATGATGGAAGATACCCATGTGTCATATCTGAATTTGAGAAATGATTCAAAAATAAGTGGGGATCAAGAGAATCTCAAATGTATATTTGAACAATGGAATCCTAGATTTTCATCTTTGGAAGGTATGTATAAGGGATTTGCAAACACATCTGATGCCCCACCTCATATCTATCTTACTTTTGAGATTGTTAAGGTCGCACAAAATCATAAAGGATATTTGGAAAGTATAAGTGAAGCTATAGGAGAAAAAATGAATTGATTCATAAATGTTGACAAAAGGGTTGTACCTCGTCAATTAGAAGATAATGGGGAGTTGAAGACCCTAGAGAAATATAAGGATAGGTTTAATATTTTAATATCCATGCTCCTCCCTCTTATTTTCAAAGATAAAAAGGTTCATTTAAATCAGCTTGATTCCTATTCAAATAGGATGGTCGATGCAAAAAAAATGATGTAAACATTTTGTAGAGAGGCCAATTCTTTACTTGATGCCAAGTATCATAAAAATTTGGATAATATGGAAAATATATTAGCTCATGAATGACCTTTTACGGATATGTTTAAGGCATGGAATGAAAAGTATAATTGGTTACCCGACTTGTGAGTGGATCCATGCTTTTATTCTTATGCCTCCTATATGAGATTTTTGTTGTCAGAAAGGTATGGGATGAGGTTATTCGCTTGTTTCTTCCCTTATGTTATAAAAGGGAATGCCAAACCTCATTCAAAGTTTCAAAGGGTTGTGATTTTTTGAACTTTCATCTCATTCTTTGTAAGCTCTTTTTTTACAGTTTAAGCTATTTCATAGTAGAGATAGGAAATGTTGCAATTTTTCTCTATAATAATAAAAGATGACTCAAATACTTAACTGTATTTCTTTAATTTTGAATATCAACCTATATTTCTCTTTAGTGTTGTATTCACTATCTTTTGACTGAAAATAGTCAAAGGTTATTTACAAGTTGTCATATCACATGATGTGTTATGGATGTTATATTGTTAGCTTATGTTCACGAAATGGATTAATATTCCTTTCAGATTTTTATCAAAGATTGTGTGAATGCAATTATAATTTATAAGTAGTGAGATAAGTGTTGTTCATTGCTTGGTTTCTCATTGTAAGGTGGTGAGGTTATAAGAAGCCATGAGTTGTTATGTTGTAGGAGCATATTTAATTTTCTGACTCAGTTGTGGATAAGGAACTGATCAAAATAATTTATAAATTATGAAGATTGATGCAAACTCACATATCGAATCAAAAATCAAAATTTTACTTTACTGTAAATTTTATGTTTTATGCACAAATCCATACTACCAAGGAAAAATTAAGCACTGAGTTGAATGACGAATCACTTAGTACATGTAAAACTTATCAGTACGACAATTAAAATATGAAATTTTTAATAGTATGTTAATAGATTCAATCTGACTCACAATTTCATGGAATACAATATAAAATATCATCAACTACAGCTTGGAATATGATTTATGAAGTGTAGTATAAATACCCAAAGATTTCCAATTCACTTCCATTTGCCTAATCAATTCAGGTTCCTCTTTCTCACGTTGAGATAAAGTGAAAGAGTCATCTTGATTCTGAGTGTGGTCTTTATTTTCTTTCCCCTATGTATGCCCTTTTAACCACATCTCAAATTCAAAATTCATTGTGTCACTGTCATTTGTCCTACTGCCAGTGCCACCACTATCAATATTTGAAGTGTTGCACAACCCTCTTCTTTCACATATGGAATTCCAAATTATGAGTGCCCTTAAAAGGATTTTTTTTGACATTATACGTAGTCAAAACACCCTCAAGAAATTTTTCAAATTCTTATCTAGTTTGTTTCTTATCTTTGATTTCAAAATTTTCAATGAACTAAAAAATATCTCATCCTCCACCGACCCCAATATCATTATTTGACATAAAACAAAAAGTTTTAAATATTCTGATATTGGATCACATAATATTTCACTTTGACCTAATGTTGTCCAACCCTTTTTTATTGACCCCTCTTCCATGGGATTCTCTATGGAATGAAATTGGTCCATCATACTTGCTGCAAAATGATTAGATTGTTCTTTAAGCTTATTTCCATTTATAATTCTTTGTATTGTCTATTAATTGTATTCTACACTTTCTGAAAAGTCTTCGAACAAGGTATTTACTTTTTGATGAAAAAATCCTAGGCTATCTCAGTTACCTCAAGTCCAAAATTAAGGATACACAATAGACATGGCTTCAACTATTTCATCTTGAGGGAGCCGTTGATAAATCTCCATGGAAAGAGATTTTGCAATTTCCTTCAAATTAACACTAACAAATTTAACAATGTCATTAAAAGATTCCTTTGTAATATGTACTCTAATAGAGCGCCTAATCATCGTATAATGGTGCATTAGTATCTCAAATCTATGTAAAAAGACACATAGCTTCCCACTTGCATTAAAATGTAAATAATTTTTAAGATGCTTCAAATATGTAATTATCTGCTAGCTTAAAAAAATTGAGCCTTGAGAAGTTCGATCTAGATATAGATTTTCGAGGGCCATGCATTTCATTCTACGTAGTTTGGTATATTCATAGTTTTTTCTTGGGATTTACTCACAAGATTGTTCACTTCATCTAGCATGGCAAGAAGACTAGCTAAATTTAAGTGTGTCTCAATATCACTTAACCTATGTAAAAGGTCATGAGCTTTGTCTATTGTGTTGTGATGCTCGTACATTATTCCAATTAAGGATTGATATTCTAAAATAAATCATTGCGTTGGTCCATGCAAGGAGATCCATTTGGTATCAACATCCTTAAGAAGATTGTTTCCTATTGTTATTCCCTCAATAATTTTTTAAAATTTCATAAAGCATTTTTGGACTTCGAAAGAAGTATGCATAGAGCTCATGGAGTAGATTTTCAATTTTTGATACTATAGGATACTTGTTTATAATTCTAAATTCTAGATTAATTTTGTGGGTCATGTAGTGAATTCAAAGCATGTATAGTGCATAAGTAATTTTTAACTTTGTGCAAACATCGGTTCTATGACTTTGCATTACTACATATCCATTAGCTCCTACACACACTAAATTTTTGGCAATTGTCAAGCCATCCATAATTCCAATTTCATTCAAATGTTTCTTAACTAGTCCAAATAGATTTTGGGATGTTGAACTGTCATTCATTTTATGAACACAGAGAAGATGAGCTTGGTGGATATGTTTTTTTTCATAGTATACACATGCATAGAGACTCAAGAAGTATTATCTACTGCAATAACTTCATCTAAAGATAATGCAATGAAGTTTGACTCTTTTACTTTCTCCTTTAAATCTTGCTTTTCCACTACAACAAGACAAATTTCCCATTCCCATCTAGCGTTTATTGACCAATGTGCACTAGGAAAGTTAGGAACAACCCAAAAAGATAATAAGTTAAAATATTTTGGGGTCTATCATAGGACACCCGTTGAACAAAATATGAAAAACAACACTCATTTGAACAATTTTTACCAATTGTTCTTCTTCCATTACTTTTCCAAATTGAGCTTCAATTGTACCTCCACATGCAACAATCTTCGATTTTTTTTTGCTTATGCTCATCATAGTCCATGAGATACGTAACATGAAGACATTCTTCCTTTCATTTCCATCATAATACTAATTTTTCCTTTTTGTCTATGATTTTTTTTTAAAACTTTATTGATATTCTTTTTTATAGTGTCAAGCCTTAGCTACAACTTCTTGTCTTTTACATATCCAACTAAAAATATTACACTTGCATTCTATTGGAGGTTCATCTTTGTTTGATTTATCCACTTTCTCAATGAATGGGTACTTGACACCCAACCAATCTAAAAGTTCATTATCATTTCCCATTCGCACCCCATTTTTTATATGCCTTTTCTTTTCTTTCTAGACCAACATCATCTACAACACCAACATTTTCATCCAAGTCAATTATCTCATTCTAGCTAACTAGGGTATTGCTTGGAATATCTTCTACAGTATTTCCGTCCTCATTTGACTCATTTAACTCAATCCCACCTTCTGGTGAGGTATTGTGAATGTGTTCTTCATTAATATTTTTTACAAGAGTTGATGATGTAGCTCCATCTTGATTTAATGGATTAGAACATTGCCAATTCCAAAGTAAGATTGTATGGTAACTCTACATTTTAATGTCCTCCCGGTCCCTTCACCACCTTGAGGAGTCTTACCATTGTTGCACTTGTTTCTCGACATATTGATCTCTCACTTCGAATAAAAGTTGGAAAAAAGTCTTATTTTTTAAGGACATAGAATATAGATCCCATTACCTACTCAATATCACCTTTAAGATTGAATTAAAATAAAATAAAATATTATAACACTATGAAGAAATGATCACTCACCTTTAGGTTTTCACTGACTTTCTATTTATTAATGCAGGAATGCTTGTGTTGTAATTTTGTAACTCTCCTAGAATCAACTTCAAGGTTCCAAGTCCAACTTTTGAATTGAGAGCTCAAAAGTTCAGAAATAAAAAAAATGTGTAAGAACAAATCAGATTTTTTATTGTATTTATATTAATCCATATTTGGTGATTTTTTTGGTATTTTTAAATGGTATATTAAATTTTTTTTAGAATCCTGAGTGATTATACAATGATACATTTAAGATTTGGGCGAATCAAACCTCGACATAACACATATGTTGTAATTTTCAAGGCAAATATGGCCCTATGTTTAACATGGAGGTGTCATGGAAATTGGTGAAATGTGTCCTCAAATGTAATTATTTTTTAATGTTATTAGCAAAATGTGTCCTCATAAGCAACTATTTGTAAATTTTAATTGGAAAAATGGGTTCTCATGCATAGTAAAAATTTAATGGAGTTGGTGAAGTGTGTCTTGATACATATTGTTGTTTTAATATATTAGAATATATGTAGGTGATTTAATACATGCCTTTAATATTACAAGCAAAAATATTAATCAGTCCATTTGAAATGTGTAGTTTGTTATGGGAAAAATATTAATTAAATGTGCCTCATAAAACAAATCGATGGCGAATGGAAACACATTGGACCGATAATTCATAAAATTTGAGCGATTTGACCACCCTATTGGTTGCGATTTATTCACCAATGTTGACTTAGCCAATATGTACTATTTAGCAATTAGAAAAGATTCACCACTAAAAAAATCCTTGCTTAGAATCCTATTGAGATATCTTAAGTCAATCGATACCATCTGGCACAAAGCTAAGAGAACAAGCTCCAAACCATTAATACCAATGCCTCCCTTAACTTTATCCCAAGAAATGAGAAGAAAATTCATGTAAATTATAGAAACTTGCCACAAGAATATTATCAATTGCTTGTGTCTTACAAAGGGGGGCTATTTCCCATGTCATGAGATTGACCTAGGTTAGAAGGTATATACCAAACTACAACATAGGATAGATTTTTTATCACTAGTAAAAAGTGGAACTCCATTGTCTTTGTTGGGAAGAGACCTAATTTGATAGCATAGGATGATCCCACAATGCTAGTTTACAATTTCTGGGAGATTTTATTTTTTGTTGAAATCACATATTTTTAGAAAATATAATAATTTAAGCCTTAAAAAGTTTCATTTTAAGGATTCCAATTGAAGAGGTTTTGATAAAACCACCTTATATCAAATCCCCTTGGATAGAACCCCGCTAGTTTTAAACCATACCTATAACAAAGCCTCCTTTACACCTATCAAAATGCTGATAAAACACCACTTTTGATTTACCTTTTGGGGGATCAAATGAATTCATTTAATTTTTTTTTTTTTTTTAAAGTATGTAGTTGTTATTATAAGCTTGCCAAAAATATAATTTTAAATAAATATAATTTTATTATTATATCTATTTTTTATTTATTGTGAATGTAGGTTTTTCACTAAAAATCAAGCTCTTTTTTTTGCACATGTGGAAAAATAGAAGATTATAAATTTATTTTTTTGATAAATATGAGTGCACCAGGTATTGAAGTCCTTGATCCAAGAAAAAAATTGAATTTCGATACATACAATTTTTTTTATGTGTTATATGGTTTGCCTATGTCTGAATTGTAATTGGTTTGTCTTCAAACCTCGATTTAGGAAAACATATTCAATAAAACACTATGAAACCAATTGGATGCACTAGATATTGTAGTTACAAATCTAAATTTGAAAAAAATAGAATTTTATCCTTCATGAAAGATAAGTTGTGTTATACGGTGAGTGCCACTCCTTAAAAATGGCATTTACTAAAAAAGAACTAGTTTTCGAAGGAGATGAAAAAGAAGTTCAATCTGATTCCAATTTTTTTAAAAAATATATACTTAAAATCTACATAAAAAATTTCACAAACCACTAGTTTGCATCATCTTCAAATTCCTCATGGTTTAGTCGCTATAGGTGTATGAAAGTGAAGATTTAGTTAGAAAAAATCAATTCACTGTCTAGTTTGGCCAAAAATTGTAAACCAATATTGTGGGATCACGCCAAATCTTACAAAAAATTATAACTTGTAAATAGGATAAACAATAATAACAATACCTTCCATTTTAATTCATTTTTTATTTTACTAGATTCTCTAATGTAGGAGGAGAGGAGAAATTTAACTACAAAACTCGAGCAGATTGGCCTCCCCAAAAAGTAAGGTGTCATTAACAAATTTTCAATGAGTAAAAATATATAAACTATTGGTATCATTCACTGTGATTTGACCTCTTCTCAAAGATGAGATCATCCATGCCTCTTCCATAATGATGAAATAAAAGGAAGATAGAGAGTATCCCTTAAAGAGTCCTTTGGTGGGCTCAAAGAAGCTTTTTAGTTTTCTATGAGAAGAAGATAAAACTTCAAAACCCATGGTGTAGTTAGAAATCAAATTAATTCAATATTTATTAAATCTAAATTTAACAAATATAAGCATAAAAAATCTCCAATCAACTCTATCATAAGCCTTATTGATATCTAGTTGAACCAACATATTCTTGGAGTAGTTATGGTTGATTGAGTTGCGAATTTCATGGGAATAATGGTGTCAAATGGAATGGTCAAGGACAAAACCACCTTGTTTTAAGTAAATAATTGTAGTGTCGAAAAATGTTGTCGGTGACATTTTGACACTTGTTTGGGCCCTCCTTGGAGAATTGAGCTTAATCATGCCTTGATTTAGTGTTGTAATGTGTTTGAAATGTTTACATTAGGTCTTGGGCCCTCATGCATTAATGAACATAAATGGTACCTGTAACGTAGAAAATTGTATACTCTTGAAGAAAGATAAAAATTCACGCTTAATTTGACCCATTTTGGTATTCTTGCACCAATCATCCCTTTAAAAACAACATTTATAGGACCCTAAGACTCATTATTTTTGACCTTGAGGCTTATTTCACCTAAGAAATCATACAAGTCTCGACAAAAATAATTCAAATCACTCAAAAATTTTAAATCTCACCTCAAAAACCCCTTGTGGGACAAAGTCGCCCAAGGTGGCGACTTAGTCCCTTTTAGGGTTATTTTCATTTTTGAGCGGGAAAATATCCGACTTAATAAAAATTCTCAATGGGTGTCAGCCTCTTAGGTCAAAATAACCAACAATTAGGTATTGATGCTTATAAATACATGTTTTTAGGTCATTTTTCAAAACCTTTAGTCATTTTTCACAATCAAATTCAAGAATCAAGTGTTGAACATTTTCTAGAAGAATATTCATTAGTCTTTCTACAACATAGTTGAAGCTTAGGGCAACAAGCTAGGGTTTTTGCAGGTCTTCAAGCTCGCTTTTTGTTCAAGATCTCATATTGCAAAGGGTTGATCATGTATGTCTGTGGAGAATCATAGAGAAATCTAGGTTGAGGAGATGCAACTAGCCATCAAATCAACCTAAATACTTGTTTTCAAAGTGGTTCCATCTTCCATTTTCTCTCTATCTTCAACCTAAGGAAGGTTTGCATGTCATTAAGATTCCTTTATAATGTGATTTAGGGTCTCTTGGAAAGAGTCTTTCATTTTTCTAATTCCATTTTATGCATCTTATTCTTGCATGGTAGAATAGGGTTGCACCATACTTTAGATTTCCTAGTCTTAGACACACATAGGGCTAGGGTTTTATGTAGATTTCTTATCTCTTTCAAAGTTTAAATACCAACTTGGGGTTTTAATGAGGAAAAACTCCATTTTAAACCAAACTATATTCTATTTTGCATGTGATTTCAAAGATTTGGACCTAGATTCCAATTAGAGAATAGATTGCAGACTGTAGGCTTTCGTTTCAACTTTCAATTTTTTAGGAAAGTCAGAGTGAACTAAGTCACCAATAGTGGAAACTTAGTCCCACTACATGTTTATGTCAGGTATTTTTGAAGATCTGGACACCCAGTTGGCTTAAACAGGCCTCAAAGTAGTTTCCCAAAACTAGGACTAAGTCGCCTAGCTTGGCATAAGTGTCCCAGTTGACCTAAAGATTAGATTTTTCAAAATTTAAGGAGCTTCTACAATCTTCACTTTAACCCTTACCTGTTCCTAGGTGTACTCTTCTTGTTTTCCCTCCTATTTTTCCTTGTATTTCCCTTTATCTATCTTTCTACATATCATCATGCATTTTCAAACAACCTACATTCCATTAGTTTGTATTCAATAGTTAGTTCATTTCTATTTATAGTTTATTACTTTTAGAAACATTTCAAATCACACACACATCACACATTTAACCTTAATCTTTAATGACCCCCCTAGATCTTTGGGATGTGAAAGAGTTCTCTCCTTTTAGGTGAAAACCCTAGAAGTTCTAGGGAATCCCCTTTTCCCCCAAAATCTACGGTTCATTTTGGTGAACCTACATTTAAAAACATTTTAATTTTGATCTAGCATGTATTTTCATCCTATGAATTTCTCCCATTAATAGTGGATTGAATGTTGCATTGTTTAAAATTACATCTTAGGGTTTCATCCTTTGCATTAGTGAAAAGTTTATTTTTGCATCTCATTTCCTTGAACAATAGAGAAATTCTTCATTTGCACTTTAGATCCATATTCTATAGGTTAGAACAAATTATTATCCATTAGATAAATAAAAAAAACTTTAAAAATACCCCTACTAGGACTAATTCGCCACCTTGGGTGACTTAGTCCCAGTGGTCATCTTGCATAAGTAATTTTTGTATTTAGTTTCCAATTTAAGAATTTTATGTTTATTTCAGTAACTCTTTAGTTTCAACTAAGTTTATTTTTGTTATATTGTAATCATTAGGATAATCATCTTTTACTTTCATGGCATTTGTGGATTGAATTATATCTTTGTAAGTTTCATTTTCAACATTAGTTCCTAGTTCATTTAGGTCACATTCATTTGAACATGAAAACAAAACATTAAAAACACCACATGAAACAATCCACACACTTCTTCACTTTAGGCATTTGACCATATCATCTAAACCTTTTAGTAGTGATGAATTGATTAAGTTAGATGAAGTGCTATAGGGATTCCTCTCACTTAATTCATCCACCAAGGTTTGTGATGACAAACCCAAACCAACCATCAATAACCTATCTCCTAGACCTTTTAGTTGTGAGAAACATCTAAAAATATATTTTAATGTAATTCAACCTCAGCTTATTCTCTAACCACCTTCCCATAAACCTCAAAATCCATCTAAACTTGAATTTACCCTTTACCCACCTAAGCATGATATTGTCGCTTACACATATAACAATCAAAATAACCCACAACCCCAACTACCCACTTCAACACCCTTACCTTTACCCAATCCCATATTACGTGTTGCCCCTTGCTTAAACGCACACCTTAGGGAGTATGAACTCATTGAGAAACTTAAGAATACTCCCACCAATATATCCATTTGGGATCTTCTTCAGAACTTCCCAAACTATCATTCTATGCTTCAAATAGCATTGCAAAAAATAGTGGTTCCTCCTAGTACAAATGCAAATGATGTGAAACTCTAATACAAGGAATTAACATAGTCAATGTAGAAATTACCTTCTATCAACACGAGCTCCCTCCATGATAATTAAGGAAGAAAAATTAAGCCTTTATGATCTTATATCCCAATACGATCATATAGGCATCAAACAAACTCTTGTTGACAATGGATCTGCCCTTAATATGTGTAGTGTGAATCTTATAGATAGATTATGCGTGGATTAAAAAAAAATAAAAACTGATTCCCTATTTATTAGAGGATTTGACAATGTTACAAAGCAACCGCTTGGTGCAATTACTTTACTTATCATCGTTGGAATGGTTACGTTGCAAACTTCTATTCATGTCATGCCCTATGACCTTTCCTATAATATTCTCTTAGGAATACCATGGATTATGAGAGATGCACGCAGTACCCTTGAACCTTCATCAAAAAATGAAATATATCTATAACAACAAGTTTTATCAAATTGACATAGACCCTGAGCCTAAAATTTGCTTACAACTTCAAAAAGGAACAACCAATCCTCTCAATACATTGATTCCAATTTCCAATATAGAACCTCTTGAGAAAAACCATAAAGAAGAAGAATCAAGGTATAAATTACTTGGTGATGATTGGGGATCATTATAATTCACACCTTCATTTATGGGCAAGTACATAATCAAATGAAAAGAGGCTAAAAACAAGAACAACCAACTATCCTATCTACCCAGAATGAAGAAAAGCCTTCCCACACATCTACCTCATCTACTTTGGCAGAAAGCACAATGTATACAATTTTTTTTGATGAGATAGATTACCAAAAACTACCCAACCCATAGGAAGTTGAAAGACTTTATGAATGAGGCTATCATCTTGTCAAACAATTAGGATACAATGGTAAAATATGTGGAAAAAATGAACAAGTCATTCGAGTTCCCATTGAACCTAATACACAAGAGACTAAGACCAGTTTAGGGTTTTCTTTTCTAAAACAAAAAAATAAAATCACCGACCATCATTCAACATCAACACCATCACATATAAACCAAGAATCAATCTCACACTCAAAAATATTGAATTCCTTGATATGGATTCACCACCGTCATTGGACTATGTTAACGATGATGAAGATTTGAAACAGATGTTAGGTTCTTCTGATAATATTTATATCCCTAAGATAAATTCTTCTTGTGCTATGATAAGTACCAAGCTCAACATTACTGACATTAATGAAACACCCACAAGCATGGAACCATATGATCTAGAATTTGCTTAGTCAAATGCACTGCTCTTAGGAGATACCATTGATATACCAATGAAAAATAGATGCTAAAGAAAAAGTCACTAAAATTATGAAATTCTTGGATGTTGAAGAACAAGAGGATCTTGCAACCTTTCTTCATGAATTCCTTGAACTGTTTCCTTGGAAATATTCTGATATGCCAAGAATAGATACAAAGATAGTGATCCATAACATTGTTCTTATTGAGAATGCTAATCCCGTTCGCCAAAAGATACAAAGTATGAACCCTAAGATAGCCTTGCATGTTAAAGGAGAACTTAAAAAAATCCTTGACACAGGTTTTATTGCAGTTGCTAAACCTGATAGTCATGTTAGGATATATACAGATTTTTGTGACTTGAATAAATTGTCTTTAAAGGATGATTTTACGCTTCCTAACATAAACATGGTAGTGGATTCAATTGATGGACATGCTTTATTTTCCTTTATGGATGAATTTTTTGGATAAAATCAAATCTTCATTAACCCACAAGATCAATACAAGATGACATTCACATCCACTTGGGGAACATTTTGTTGGGCTATGATGCCTTTCAAATTAAAAAATGCAGGTGCGACTTATCAATGAACAATGACATTGGTATTTCATGATTACATACATAAAATATTTGAAGATTATGTTGATGACATTCTAGCCAAATCCTTAACATGACAAGATAATGTGGATTTTCTTTGACAAATATTTGAACAAATGCATAAACACAACATGCACTTAAATCCGAAAAAGTGTCTTTGGAGTAGATAGTGGAATTTTTTAGGGTTTATCATATATCACAGAGGGATTGAGGTGGACACAAAAAATATTGATGCTATAATTAACATGCCACCTCCTCAAAATATTTCTCAATTACGCACATTATAAGGAAGGATTCAAGCCAATTGTCACTTTTTTGCCTCCTTAGTTGATCAAATATTACCTTTCACACACCTCCTCAAAAAGGATGTGCATTTTGATTGGAATGAGGATTGTAAATAGGTCTTTGATAGTTTGAAATAATACCTTGCAAATCTTCCCATTGTACAACTTGTTATACCAAACAAATGATTCATCCTTTATATCACTGCTTCCGCCCATGCTCTTGCCGCAAAATTGGCTCAATAAAATGACTGTGGAAAAGAGCATCATGTTTATTACATTAGTCAAACCCTAATAGATTATGAAACACGATACACAATAATTTAAAAAAAATGTTTGGCTCTTGTATTCTCTACTAGTAAGTTGTGACACTATTTACTAAATGCAAAAATTAAAGTCATGACAAAATTTGACCCTCTCAAATATATTTTTAATAAAACCGACTTATCATGGAGTCTCATTAAATGGGTAATGTTGTTGACTAAGTTTCACCTTAATTTTGTTTCACAAAAAGTGATTAAATTCCAAGCCTTAATCGACCACTCAGTCGACGCTCCTTCTCCTTTAGCGCTCCCTAGGAATGATTCTTTTCCCGATGATAGTGTGTCTAAAATAGAACTTCCTACATGGGAATTATATTTCGATGGATCCAAGTGTAGAACAGGCTCTAGTGCTGGAGTTATCTTAAATCCACCCCTAGGGAAGCCTATTCCCTTGTCATATCACTTAAATTTCCTATGTACAAATAACACATCTGAATATGAAGCATTAATTATTGGATTGTGTGCTTCTTTAGTCATGAGAGTCAAAGCTATTAATATTTTTGGTGATTCACAATTAGTGACCAAAAAAATAAATGGTCTCTATCAAGATAAACATGAAAATTTATTGCAATATAAGGATCTTGTAATGACCTTGTTAAAACAATTAAAAATTTTCACCATTGATAACATCCCTGAAAAAGAAAATCAACACATAGATGCAATGGCAAGTGCATATTCTCTCATATATCCTTCAAACCCTTTCAAAAATGTCACATTTACCATTCACCCAATCATGGAACCTTCCATTAGTGATAAATCTGATCACACATTCACAACAATCCAAGGTAATTCATGTGAATGGTATGACGCCATATATAAATATTTAAAATATGGTACCATTCCTGAGCCTACAACCAAAAACACTATAACCCATCTAAAAAAGATAGCAACCAAGTACATAATCCTTGTCAATGTGTTGTATAGAATATCCTTTGATGGAATTCTCCTACAATGTCTTAGGTATTTTAATAATCATATGGCCCTTGAATAGGTCCATTCAGGTGCCTATGGAGGTCATTTTGGGGGAAGATCCTTATTACAAAAACTCTTTCTTATGGGATACTATTGGAGAAATATAGAAAAATATTGATTCACGTATGTCAAGCAATGTCAAAAATTCCAAGAAGACAACACTTTGATCCATGCTCCTGCTTCTGAGCTTCGTGCCCAAATTCCTATTTTGCGATTCTTTGTATGGGGATTGGATATCATTAGAAAAATTTTACCACCTTCTTTCGCTTGACATACATTTATCATTACTACAACTAATTATTTTATAGAATGGGTAGAATATATTCCTCGTTGATCCACAACTATTGATGAGATATGTAGCTTCTTATTGGAACACATTATCAATCGCTTTGGACTCCCTTCCACATTAGTTTCAGACAATGAAACCCCATTTAAAAAATAATTATGTGAAGAAGTTCTTGAAGACGTTTCATATCCAACGTCGCTTTTCAACACCATACTACCCATAGTCTAATGGTCAAGTTAAAAGTACTAACAAGACTCTAGAACAAATCCTCAAGAAAAATATTGGCACACACAATTACAATATGCGCTATGGGCCTATCACGAAAGTGTAGGATCATCTACAAGAACTACACCCTATAACCTTGTCTATGGTACTGAGGCTATCATACCCTTAGAGTTATAAATTCCTACATTACGCTTTGCTCTCCAAGGTCATATTGATAATGCTAACTAAGAACAACGGTTGCATCAACTTGAAATGCTTGATGAACAAAACATTAACGCTCTCGAGCATCTTCAACCTTACACCAAGCAATTAAAATGTAAACATGATATTGGTTTAATCCCTTAGAAATTTAACAATGGTGATTTAGTTTTATATCAAAATCAACACAATACTACTATCGACTACGTTGAAAAAGGGAAATTTAGTCCTAATTGGTTAGGACCTTACATCATCAATTCAAGATAGGGCTCTAGCACCTACACATTAACAGAGCTCGATGGCACACCTCTTAAAGATCCTATTAATGTTGTGCACCTACATCGGTATCATTTCTAGTCCCTTTGAATGGTATGAATTATAAAGCAATATTGTTAGAGCTATTGGATTATATCCTAAAGACTTTCCCATTGCTCTGTTCTTCAAAATTGGTCATGTATGTGTCTCAAGCACTACAGTGATTATTTAATTTATTTTTATAGTTACTTTAGGTTTCATACTATTCAAATTCCTCTTGTATGTTATGTTAATTTAGGTCATAAGCACATAACATACTTAATCATTGTGTTGTATCTAAAAGAAACTATAGAAATTTTTAACTAAATCACATAACCTTTGTTAAATCATGAAGACATTAATTAAGTAATCTTGCAAAGGCTATTTAATTAATGACATTGTCATTTAACATTCCAACACATTAAGACAACTAATATAACATAAAAGTACTCATATATATATATATATATCAATTTTTTTTGTACATGTCATCAAAATACACAGTGTCACTAAGGACTATGATTACCAGATCCCAAAGGATCTGGTACTCGTGCTGCATCAATATCCAAACATTAGGAGTTGGTTATGCATGATCGTGACTGTGATTCGTCAAATATGAGTACACACTCTAGGCCTTGTATCCGTCTGAGGGCCACCTGCTAATATCCTGCTATCTAATCCCTCTCTGCCTATAGTCATACCACCTCTACCTCTAGTCTCTCAAAATCCCCCAGAGTCCTTAATGATTGTGCCTCTGCTGTAGTCTCGGCTCGACGAACTTGCCTACTCAAACTCTCATATGCTGCCCATAGTCTTGTGAATGGTCTGAGTGACTCTATATCTTGCTCCACAATAGGTGGGGGCACATAATCTAAGTCCATATCCTCCTCATTGATATACATTGGCACTATCTCTATAACTTCTTGATAGTAGAGATCCCACCAATCTCTCCTCACTCTTACAAGGTAGAAACAATGCACAATCAATACACATCATGGTATATATACACATAAAATACTACACAAAAGCATAAGGTACATGCACCAAATTAAATATCATCACCTATATCTCTAGTATGTCGAGAAATATCAACCTTGTCTTATGAAAGGGGCATGGACAATGTGCTAGCCTCTCCTCGACTCTGAGTATTAATGCTTGTTGTAGTCATTTCTCATGATCTAGTTATATGAATGGGTGAGGGATCTCCCCACTCATGTCGATCCTTATTTTCTTCCTAATCACTCTCACTCAGGGGTGGCTCCTCCTCCTCATCCTCCTCCTCTCCCTCATACTCCTCATCAATGATGTTAGTAAATATGTTTGCTGCCCTATAGAATGTCTCCTCGGCCCTATCCTCTCTCCCATCTCCCTCATTTGGAAATGCTCCTACATCTCCTACAAACTCATCAATTGGAAAAATAGGAGTTGGCTATGATACTTTTCACCACTCCTCATAATCCCATGTGGCACCAACATCATCTACACCAAAGAATGGAGGTTGATCGTAATCTACGAAATCAAAGTCACTCTCAAGCACATCATCTAGAGTGAGCTATACCATATCACTTGGTCTATGGGAACTCCACACTGACCTCCTAAAAGAGGATCATGCCTTGGGTGGCTTATGAATCTGTACAAACTGTTGCATGACTCGGTCATAGTAGAATGGACATACTATATGATCATGACAACCAACTAAAAACCTATCTGAGTGTAATATCCTCATCTGTATCCTATAGTCCATCCACTACAGTGTAATCTAATAAGGTCTCCACAAGATCTCATCCTCCTCCATTTGTTCGAATCTCACTCTCTAAAAGTGAAAATCCCCATACTGCAACAATCATCATAGAGGATAGTCAAAAGCCCTAGGATACAACTGTTCAAGGATACAACGTCCGTAGGTGTACATTTTCCTATACTCTACTATCCCTCATATCAGGTGCACTAACCCACCCTTAAGGTGTGTTGCACGTCCATCTGGAAGGAATACTAAATTGATGGTATGCATCATCATCCATCACACAACTCGTGCTCGTGAATATAGTTGTAGACATGGAAAATATACAGATTGATCCTATACACTTGATACTAATTTTACTAACACCAATTAATCTTGAATCATCTCCTCTGCTAGTCATTTAATTAAATAATCTTTATTTAATTAAATTCATCACATTTCATCTCTTAATTAAATAAATCAAATTTATCTGATTAAGTCATCATCTTCTATTAATTAAATAAATCATTTTGTTTAGTTAATCCTATAGTCCCTCCTTTAATTAAATAATTCATTTTATTTAATTAATCTCTATAGTCATCTCATTTAAATTAAATAAATTTATCTTTGTTTGATTTATAACTAACACCATTATCTTTAATTAAATAAATTAAAATTTATTTAATTAAGTCTAAATTCATATTCCTCTCAACTTTGATTTAAATCAATCCAAAAATATAAATCAAATTGTCACATCAACTAATCTCCTTTTAAACTAATGAAATGTTGATTAATTTTAATCTTAATCCCTCAAATCCTCTAGCTTTTGCAACTTGCACAAGTAAATCATTTTATTTGATTTATTAAATCTCCCATTTTCTCTCAACATGGCATCAAAGAGGGAATATTCTTCAAATTCAAGAATCCCTCCAAAAGGGTGTTTACATCCAACAAGGCAATAAATCCTCTTACATGTCCTTTGCCTTGATCCAAGTGGCATTAAATCCATTTATTTCTCCCTCCAGCTTGTCATTTCACCAATCTCAAATATCCACCTAATAGAATTTATGTGCACATTCATCAAAATGTGCTCCATCTTTGTCCACTTACATGTTGACAACTCGCCTTTTGCTATTGGTTGGTCTTTTGTCCCACATTCGTCCCTTTTTCTTCTTTCTCCATCATTATCTTCTATAAATAGAAGGCTCTCATTTGGATTTTGGATCCACAACTTCATGCAACATTACTATCTTCAAGTTTTGAGAAATCTCCATCCATATTTATCCATTTTCATCCATTTTTCATATTGTCATAGCTAGGTTATGGATAAATTTCACCAAGGAGCATGAAATCTTCACCATTGATAATCAAGCTTGCAAGGAATTGGGAAAGGGCCATTTTCCACATCAAAATGGAACCAATTCCCCCATAGGATTGAGAGTTTGATCATTTAAATAGGATTTAATAGCTTTGTTTTGTTGTGTTCTTCATATTATTTATTGTTTTCATGTTTCAAATGGATTTCATGGGGAATGTTGTTTCTAACTTGCATATTGGACTAATTGTGTGTTTTTTCTTTATGTTTGTGTAGGTGTAGGATCACCATTCATATTTTGGCGCTAGGAGGGTGAACCTAAATAATCTAGCACATTTTTAAAGTAAATTTCATTGTTTTTTTGAATTTTTTGTCTCTATAGGAAAGTTGCATTGCTGACAGTCAAACTTGGCTAGTAGCAGTCCAATGGCGCCATATAGTGACACTGAAAAACTCCAAACCACGATGTTGAGTCATTCCCACCAAGAAATTTGAATTCCAAACTGTGGCACTCTGCCATTTTCCCGTCGACCAACCATCAAAACTCCAAACTTCAACACTTGTAAAAACAACACCGCATTTGCACTCATTGCTTTCTACATAGTTCATCTCTATCAGTCCCAGTGGTTCTATATAGTGATGCTTACTTCTTTAAACTATGCCACCATCATAGACTGCACCACGAGAGTTGGGTAACAGATAGTTTTCAAATTAATTTCAACATGTGTTTCTTCATTTTGATTGCTTTTGACTCCTAATTGGTTTTTGGCCTCTATTTCTATAGTATTAACCAGTTTTTGTAGGTTGGCTTGATCAAAAGTGAAAGGAGGAAACAAAGATAGGGAATTCTCTATGGCATCATAATTCCATTGTATCAAGTGTTTTTAAAAACTTTGGGGAGAAATTATAAACCCTTTTTAAATGACTTTTTCATCTTCATGCTTTCAAAAATAATTAAAAAAAGGGATTAAAAAGAACCATAAGCAATTGAATAGATTTTTTTTTGGACTTAAAAATTGAACAGACGAATTTCACACTTCAAATTTGGTGCTTAAAAGTAACTCATATTCTTGCCTTCGAAGGATTAAAATGAACATTTTCCTTTCATGTTTTGAAATCCCTTATCCAAAGTAATATCATTTAAAATGATGTATGCGCTTCTCTCGCGCCTCATGGTGATCTTGAGAATCAAAAGGATTTTTTGTGATATTAAGTTGTATAAGTGATTACCTCCACACTTCAATTTGGATTCTTAATTTTGAAAAAAATCTTGCTAGTGTGAGTGGAGTTTATCACAAGTGTTCTCTCTTTGTTTATCAACAAAGATTGATCAAACTACGAATGTGCTTGCTCAATTTTGTTTATCCTTAGAGGGCCTACTTGGTGGGAAAAATTAATCACCCTAGGGAACAACCCGATCGAGAAAATGCTAAAGCCAAGTGACTTCCAATCGGTATATAAGTGTGGGTACTTGAGGAAATTTCAAGTATCATGAGGATTGTTTGGAAAAGAAGGGAAAAATTGGTCTCTTGTCCTATGGATGATCCCCCATGAATGAAATGCCTATACTAGAACCTTTTGTTTAGAAGGCCCAAACCCTTAAATCTATTTGTTGGTGCAAGAATGGTCCTTCTGAAGCCGTCCCACATTTTTATGGCTCTTAGTAGAGATGAGAAGTATGCCATGGGATTTTCATAGGTATTGATGCTTGGCTGACCCAAGAAGTGTGTACCATGGAGGGGAGCCAGTGTGGTCAAGAATCTAATCATCTGCTAAGATTACGCGTAGTTGTATTTATCCAAGTGGGAACTCAACAAATATTGTCTCATTTTATCTTAGGATTGCGCATCACTTTGGAATCAAAACACTTTGTTTGGATCTAAAACACTTGAAAACAAAAATTCACCAAATCCTCAAAATTTCAAACCCTTTAGGAGGAACAAATACCTTTGACGAATCCAAGTGCTCTTGCTTGCCCTAGGGATTTTATCCTTAGAGGCTTCTAAGTATTTGGATTTATATCATAATTTTCTCTTACTAAAGTTAACATTAGGAAAATATTGGCTTGATTTCCTTGATTTCCACATAATGGACCTTGTGGGATAAAAATAAATTAGGACATTAGACATTCAGTTTGAAACATAATCAAGAAAGTGTTTGTGGTAAAAAGAATCAATCTAAGCAAGATAACAAACAATGGAACCTCACATGTTCTTGATCCCATGATTTCACAAAAACCCAAACTTCCCAAATGAAGTTGTCACAAATTACTTAGTCCAAAAGCTCGTGAGGAGCATCTCTCAAGACTTCACAAAGTTTGAGAAAGGTTGGTCTATAAATTTTACAAGAAAGCTTCAAAGAACAATTCTAATTTGTACAAATTTTATTACAGTCAAAATCCAAGTCTCTTTCAAAATTTTGCATTTCTCACATAGGAAGTACAAGCATGTTCTTCAATACTGAGGTATTGTAGAAAGGAGTTCTATCTAGGTCTAATTTAGGATCAAAGTCAACATTCTCACCCACCCTTAAAACATCAATCAAATCCCATCCCACCAAGAAACTCTTCGAATCTTGGAAAAATCAAATCATGCTAGACTTTTGGCAAATCCTTTAAATCAAATAAAAAATCATCTTTTTTGACTAAGTATGTGAAGATGAATCCTTCTTCATGTGCTTAGTTAAATTATCAATTGTTGTGAAAAAATTTATTCCAAGATAAACATCCAACCTCTTGGGGTTTATGGGTTCATTATCCAAATACAAATCCAAAACAAATCAAATCAAGAATCAAAAATCCTAAATCCTAAAGTCTAGTGTCCCTTCAAGATTATTCACACCATCCACCCTTCATCTAGCTCATCACCATCCTTTGATCCTTGAACAAAATTGAATTTTCTTCTTTGTACCTAAAAGTTGATCCTTCTTTTATGGTGCAAACTCGATCTCAATACAAGAAAAACATGGAAGCCAACAAGGAAAAATCTACTTCAAGTGACCTGAGTCAAAACACAACTGAAATCAATCCTATGGGATCAAGAAATCCCCCACCAAATCTTCCCTTATTACCACAAGATCCTCAAGAGGAAGATCAAGTGGAAGAAATCACCAATAATGTCTTGGAAATGACTCAAGAATAAATCATAGAAATGGTCCAAAATCCCAAGAATCACAAAATTGTCAATGCCATGATGAGACTCAATACTTCACAATACATGCTAAAATTGGAAAAAGAAGGGGCTAAACTCCCTTTGTATTTTGACTTAAACTTTATTGTGGAGAAAAATCTTGGGATTGTGCCCCCAGTCTCATTCACACCATCCTTTCAAGGCATCATTCAACCCATTCCCCAAACCACACCATCTCTTGCTCCAACTCAACCAATTGTCAATGAGGGAAGCTCATTACTTCAGGCTCTTCAAACACATCCCCTTGTGAGAAATCAAGACTTGGATGTAAACACAATATTGGGTCAATCCATCCCCCATGATTCAAAAAAACCCTATGTTCCACTCATCTTTCATGACACCAATAATTCATCAACCTTCTCTGCAACATTGACATAATCTCTTGGGGCACAAGACTCTCTATTTATGGTATCATAGGGGAGAGAGGGTTTATTTGGACAAGGTGGAATATTTGATCCCTCATCATCACTTTTGAAAGGAAGAATACCACCTATCTCTCCACCACTTCCCCCATTAACATCAACACCCACACCAATCATTGATTTAGGGAAACCCCCTTTACTTATATAAAATTAGTCAAACCAAATCAATCTGGCAAGCGTACCAAATACTTCAAGCATACCGCCGACATTGCAACAACAGGTGGTGCCAATCCAAATGTCTCAATCCACCCTTATACCATCCACAATATATCAATTCATGGTCTCCCAAGGACCCAACTTATCCACTATAGCCTCCACCACAAAACCGATCATCATCATTCAAACACCTCAAAAACCACCCCAACATAGTCTCATCACACCATCCCACACCATCCCATACCATTCTGAATCCCCCACCTCTACCACCAAATCCAAATGTGTCCAATCAATATAGAATCACTTTGCAACAACTCGACAAGCTTATCAAAGGGAACTCCAAAAATTCCAAACCCAACAAGCTGCATAAGCTACACAAGATGCACAACAAGCACAAACACAACAAGCCACACAATAAGCTCAACAGGCTGCCCAAGAGCAATCAAAAATGTTTCTCCAACAACAAGCCCAAGCACAAGCACAAGATTTATTGCAACAACAATAACCCGTTCAATCTACTCAAGTTGCTCAAGCTACTCAAGCTGCCCAAGCTACCCAAGCTACACAAGCACAAGCCTTGTTACAAAAATAGGCATGTCAAAAATCCTTACAAAAATAACAAGCACAACAGTAAGCAACACAGCAATAGGAAGCTCAAAAACAAGCCCAACAACAAGCGTTGTTGGCACAACAACAATGACAAGTCCAACAACAAGTGTTGTTGGCGCAATAGAAACAACAAGACCAAAAACAAGATTTTTTGGTACAACTACAACTATGAGCATATCAAAAAGCATTGGCTACACAACAGAATCCCATGAATGCACCACCCAGATCGCAAGTCACCACACTCATCATCCAAATGAATATTCCAGTCCAGAACACATTCATTCCACCACCCAAACTAAAAGTGATTTATTTGCGCAAATCAAGAGGCTCTCACAAAAGGTGTTGGAAATCCAATTAGGGAAGATCCCTAAATCACAAGGGAATCTATGCCCTTATTCGTTCGAAAAGAGAATTGTGATGAAACCATTTCCAAAAGGCTTCAAGATCCCGAAATTTGACAAGTACCGCAGACTCAAAAACCCAAAATATCACACCAGAGAGTTCCCCGTGCATTGCATGGAACTGACCTATGATGAATCTTATTTAATGATTCTCTTCCCTCAGAGTCTAGTTGGGCCAACCATGGAATGGTTCTCCTAAATTCCTCCAAGAATCAAGAAGTTTCAAGAAATTGTAGACATGTTCATGAAAAATTATGCATTGAACATGGGCGTGGACGTAAGCTTGGAGGAATTTTCCAACCTCAAGAAAAACAAAGGAGACTCATTTGCATCTTTCTTACAATGATGGTGATCCAAAGCCAATAGAAGCAAGTGGGCCATGCCAGAAGAACAACAAGTCATAACTATTATTTAAAATCTTGAAGGAACTCTTTCCTTCCATCTCAAATTCCAACACATCACCTCCTACGACTATGTGAGGGGGAATGAAGGATGATAGATCAATGATCCAAGAGGGACATTAGAGAAATCTGATCTTCAACCAAAAAAGCTTAAATCTAAAATTTAGAAACTCCTACACATATGAAATTGAAACTATACTAATGCAAAAATGATAAAGAATCTACTAATTACCGAAATGATAACAAAAGATAGCTTTTACCATCTCGTAGAAAAGTGTATTTGCTTAATGTTGGATTGTTCTTATCACAATGAAGCCTCCAAATTTCGTGTGCAAAGTGTGGATGAATTCTTGTTTGTGTTTTCTTGACTGAAGATGATGGATGAAGCTCTCTCTCTCAAGAATGATCTTGACAACAATTCATTGCTCAATGTAATTGAATTCTCCAATCCTTATTTGTGAGGAAAGGGGTTTGGTATATAGAAAATAAAATTTGAAACGAACGATCAAGATCATTTCGAATAATATCTAGATCAACAATCAGAGTGTGTTGAGAGTACTTAGACATGAGATAATTGTGCAAATTTGATTGCACAATTTTTGTGATTGGCAAATAGATTGGCTAGTCAAGACTCTAATTTATCAGTTAACTGAATAAATTGATCAGTCAACTTTGTGATGGCTTAGTTAGGAATTTGATGTTTTAGTTAATTGAATAGATGGATTAGTTAAAAAATTATATTGATTAGTCGACAATCATAATTTTCTCAATAAAAAACGGGGTGAGGAATATGAATTAATTGATTTAATTAATTAATTCCTTTTTGGGGTTTGAATGTGCAAATCAAGTTTGACTTTTGCAAACAAAGTTGCATTAGTTTGATTTGATTTTTGATAATTGATTTGAATAGTTTGATTTAATTCAAATTTTTGGAGGGAAAGTGTTGGAATTAAATTAATATTTAATAATTTAATCCACTTAGGGACATAAGGTGATTTAGCAACGTAATTAAATAATTGGCATTATTTAATTAATCTGAACGACATAAGGTGGGATTAGGAGTTTATTAAATAAATGAGATTTATTTAATTGGCCAAAATGATGAATTGTAAATTAATTAAGTAGTGTTGTTTTATTTAATTAATAAAGGAATTAGGGTTTTAAGGACTTTATTAAATAAATGAAATTTATTAAATTTGTCTAAAATGATGAAAAAGTGAAGTAATTAAATAATATTGTATTATTCAATTAATAGAGGAATTAGGGTTTTTGATGTTGTTTGATGTGATGTGATGTGGTGCAATGTGGTGTGATGCAAGAACATTGTGGTATGATTCTAAGCATTTCGGGGTGATTTCGAGATGATCTGAGACATAACAGGATGATTTTGAACTATTTCAGGGTGATTTCGAGTTGATCCAATACATTATGGGATGATTATGAGTTATTATGAAGTGTTATGGGATGATTCTGAGCCATTCTGAAGTGTTACAAGATGATTCTGAGTCATTCTAAAGTGTTACAAGATTATTTTGTGTCACTATCAAGTGTTACGGGATGATTCTGAGTCCTTCTGAAGTGTTACAAGATGATTTTGAGTCATTCTGAGATGATGTGAGATGATGTTCCATATTTTTTTGACATTGCTTGAGTCTATTTGATTTTGTTTAGTGTTTTTTTTATGCCTCTCAGTGTTGTTTGATGTCGTTTAATGTTGTGTGATAAGTGTCAAGTTAATTTTACATGTCTACATTTTTCCCCTCTTTGATACAAAGCACTAGTTGCTTTGTTTCAAAGATTCTATTTTTATTATTATGATTTTGAAAAGAATTATGCCCCAATATTCAATGGAATGATTGTAGGACTCCGTGTTGGACCCTCAAAAGGTTGACCAAAAATTTCATGTTTTGAGGCGAGGCTCTTTGCATTATTTTATTTGTCATTTTGATGTTTTCAGATGGAATATTCTATTTTAATGTGCATCGTTTCTTGTTAAGGGCTTCTAATTTGTAAGTAAGAAGATTTCCTAAGTGTAGTTAGGGTTTCCTAGATGAAATTAGAGTTTCCTTGATGTGTTATATAGATAATTTGTCTTCAAATTAGATCATTTGTGCTTGGTTCCGTTTGCTAATTCTTGTCTCTAGATTCCACCTTTCTTTAGTTGTTGAGGGAGAATTTCAAGATTTGAGGTTGCCCCACATCGTTTCAAGCTCATTCAAAAGTATAGATGGCCTTCAAAAATTGATGCCTCAGTATGTACCTTTTCGCCCTTTGCTTTTGTTGTGTTTTTGTTCTTGTTTTGTGTGTGTGAAGTCCTATTTGACAAATGCACTGGTTTTGAGGTTTTGGTGCATCTGTCTCAGTTTTGGCACATTTGTCAGGTGCTTTTGATTTTTTTGTCTAAAATTAGTGTATTTATTGCAAACCAGTGCATTTGTCCAAAACTGGCGCATTTGTTCAGAGCACTTGTTCAAGAACTGCACAGTTGTCTAGAAACTACGTAGTTATTCTAAAATTGTGCACTTGTTTGGAATCTGCACCCAAAATCTTTTGCACTTGTCCTAAAACTATGCATTTTTTCAAAATTGGCTCATTTGGATGTCTCCTATTGAGCACTAGTCTCATAATCTAGTAATTGAGTCTTTGTCCATCATTTTTCTCTTAGCTTTGTCCAAACACTAGTATGTGACCATTTACCGTCATGAATGTGATTCTACATCATTTTTGCATTCTAAAACCTTGTCTTGTGTCTGTTTACCATCTCAACTATCATTTGTTACCTAGCAAGTGTCATTTTATGTTGCTTCATTTATTTTAGAGTGAAACCCTAGCTTGCATTCAATTTCCATTTAAGCATCATTTTGTCATCCTGCTTGCATTCAAAACCCTAGTTTGTGTCCTTTTAGTGTCATACATGTTTTTCATCATATTGTATGTGTTGTTTTATATTTCTTCACTATTTTTAGAGTGAAACCCTAACTTGTGTTCATTTTCTTTTTAAGCATCATTTTGTCATCCTACTTGTGTTCAAAACTCTAGCTTGTGTTTGTTTTCCATTAAGAATCATTTTTTTACCATGCCTATGTTGAAAACCCTATCTTGTGTTTTTTTAGTGTCATACGTGTCATTTGTATTGTAGCATGTTTCATTTTATGTTTCTTCGCTATTTTAGAGTGAAACCATAACGTATTGGTTTATGTCACTTGCAAGCGAATCTCTGACCACGCATGACAAGAGAGAGACGTCCTCATCACTTATTTGATCCTATTTCACAACTTGGTGTATGGAGTGGGACTTTCTTGATGTAGTTGGTTTGTATCATATTTGTTATATGCCTCCTATTAGGACCCATACGATAATGTTGACCACTCTCATGGAGAGGTGACACTTTGAGACATCCTCTTTTCATTTGCCTACAAGGGAGGCAACCATTACTTTGGAGGATGTGTGGAGGATTCTTCATCTTCCTATTCATGGTGAGCTTGTTACATACCAGATTCATCGAGGTTCCCATGTTAGTCAGTGATTGTTAGGTGTTGATGGTCGTAATGTAGAGATTGATTTATCTAATTTTGCAGATAGAATGAACCCTATCATTCTTGTCCTTTGTGGCTTGGTATTAGGATTAGTTTTTCCTGATAGATGAGGTCAATAGTTTGTGGTTGGATGGGGTGTATGCATTGAGAGTATGCTCGAGCATTGTACGAGATATGCCTAGGGTGCCTGTTTGATTTCCCACCTTTACCGAGATATGCATGAGGTGGTGTATCAGGGTGGTAGGTTTATCCCTTTTGAATGGTTGGGTGTGGGAGCATATTGTAGTTACTCATCCTAACGGGATTCAGGATTATTCTTCGAGTGATCCATACTATTATTGTTATGGGGAATTTATGCAATACACTTTGCTTGGGGATCTATATTATTGGTTCTATGTGTTTGATGAGATGCCTAGTTTTCTATGGAGACCTTACATGATTTGTGAGGTTTGGTCAGAGGATGCATATCATCTTGTATATTATCGACAGACCTGTTGGTTGCTTGGTCATTCATCATTTGTATATGGGGTATCCAAGTTGATGCAGATATTGTTACTGCCAATTTTTCAACACTTGATCCAGTTGGTTGGGATTGGTCTATTGGAGTGGTAGACCTAGGTACTACTCACGATTATGAGGCTTAATGAACCTAGAGGTGGTCCAATTGTGGGCATAATTGGCATCACAGGTCATCATGGTTAGAAACAAAGTGATGAGGTTATTGTAGAGCAGTTTGATTGAGTTCGATGTGAGGAGGTAGAGGATATTCAAGATGAGCGAGTGCCTCGTGCATAGGGTCAGAGACAGTTTCCAGATCCTCCTCCACTAGCTAGGGATGTTGACTTGTTGCTAGCTCAGATGACTTTGGACAAAGATGAAAACATTGCACAACAACAGGCCGTAGATTCTTTGATAGATACTTTGATGGTTGAACAAGATACTATGAGGTTTAATTGAGATAGCGCATTTGGTAGACTACATGTGGCAGAGGCTCGGGTAGTATTAATTTCAGCAGAGAGAGATTCTCTTTCGTCCGATTGAGAGAGTGATACTGGTAGACAACATGCTATAGAGGCTCGAGTATTATTACTAATAGTAGAGAGAGATACTCTTCAGATAGAATGTGATGGTATGTGTGCGGAGCGAGATAGGTATCTACAAGGATCTACCTATTATCAAAATTTATATGATGCTACTGTTCTTAGGGCTTCTTGATGTACATGGTTTCGGGAGCCTAGTGTTGCGAGCGACGATAGTGGTGGCGATGTTGGTGATCATTTTGTGAGACAACCAAATCATTTTTATTTTCAGTAGTGTTTTCTACGTCGTGTTGAGGTTTTTACCATTTTTGATATTTGATCTTTATGGTGTTTATGGTGCAGAGGTATTTTGTAGACATGTGTTATATATATTCCTTGGTCCAGTCAAGACCTCGTATATATGTTATGATTTTTTACTTTATTATCACACTTGTGTCATTTGTGGATGTACCTATGAAATATTCTCTTTTTAATGATGATATATATCAGATATTCCTTCCTCATTTGAGCCTCTTTATATGTTTATGTGATGGTGATATACGATGATGTACCTTTATATGTGTTTTTGTGCTTTTCTGATGTATGGATATAATGTAGATGTAGTAATCATGCTTTGTCCCGTTTCATGATGATGGATGTTTATAGATGAATGACCCATACATGATACATGATTTTTTTAATTAGTTTATTATCATCATCATATGTATTGATAATATTTTGTGGATATAGAATGGATATGGTACTAATGACGTGCTATGCAGGATGTGTTTTTGTGCTTTTATGATGTATGGATATGATGCATATGTAGGAATCATGCTTTGTATCATTTCATGATGATCAATTTTTATAGATGAATGCCCCATACATGATACATGATGTTTTTAATTGGTTTATTATCATCATCATATGTATTGTTAACATTTTGTGGATATAGAATGGATATGGTATTGATGACATGATGTGCAGGATGAATGTTAATCTAGAAGATTATGATGATAGATAGAAAAATGATGTTAATTAGAAGAAATATTATGATGCAGAGGCACCGACAACCCATTCACTTCCATTTACAAATCCTTCAATGTCTTTCTGCACATCTGCATATTACACTGTTTAGTTGCATTCACTTCACACCATTCAAGTGCTCAAAAAAATTCAACTTCCTTCATAGGCCTACACATACTCAATCACTATCATTGAACAACAAAATAATAAATAACTAAACAATCTCTAACACATGGATTTCAATTCTGCCATTCTGGACAGACCCGCATACAGAGACTCATAACTTTTGAATCCGAACAAAACTCCTCGATCGCTCTGGTGAAGAGTGGCGTAATTAGGTTTATCAAAACATATCCGAAGCTCATCAAAATCCAACGGTGCGTTAGGAAGATATGGCCCCCACACTGAGACTGTTTTTGTTGTCCAAACTGTCCCTGATCAACACAAGATCATCACACCCTGGCAAGGCTCCTTCATTCCCTCTCTCCCAAGGTGTTTACATACTCAACTAAGCATAGTACAGACCAATCCACTGAGTCACAGGTCTGGAACAGTAGGTGGATTGGTTAATTAGTCATAGTGATGCCTTCAAAGCCCCAACACAGAAAACAGGGTACTTATGAGTTTGCTGATCCCAGTCACACAAGCGAGTGATTTAGGCCTCCAATACAAACATGAAAGAAGATAAACACATGAATAAGCAATCATTCAATGCCTCAAGGCATCTTGAATCTGTACGGGCCCAGGTCAAGGAGCAAAATTCAGAAAACCAAAGGAAGAAAATAGTGATCAGTGTTTGCCACAATGCTTTTTCTTTATTAGAACTGAACAACAACTTTTCTCAGGGATTACATGGATGTATTTATTCATTCCAACTTCCAACTGCCTCCTACAACCGATCAACTGCTTCCTAACAGGAATTTGAACCACTAATGACCGTTGAGAACAAATCACAATGTGTTTACAATTAACAAGTTCATTAGTGATCAGTTTTGCACTATTGAAATATTGACACCCTTGACTCCTTCTAGGCCTAAATAACATTAAGAAATGGTCTTTCAAGGACTTATTCATAAATCAAAACAATAATCCCAAACCTACACAGCCTCCTATTCACCAAGGTCACATTGCCAACATGGCATAAAATGAACAACTCATGACACTTGCAACTCATTTTTTTTATATTTTGCAACTTCCTCGTTGCATATAACTTAAAAGCCTTCAAATTCACTTGATGAACCTTCAAGGTCCATTTTGCTATCATCTTCAAGGTCAAGGTCTAGGTGCTCTTGCACCATAGTATGATAGATAGAAAAAAGTGATGTTAATTAGAAGAAATATGATAATAGTTGTTAGTTAGTAGAAATATGATGACAGTTTTATTTGATGATGTGACTTTGCTTCACTTTAGATACTTCATTGTTTGAACAAACCATTTTGATCTAGAAAATAGATATGATGCACCAGGGTATGAATTACCAAGGTGACTTTGTATCTATTGTGTGGACTTTGACTCTATAGACAAAGAGTGTCTTTGTCTATACCAGACATACGAAAACATTTTCTTAAATATAGGGAGGAATATGTGAAAAACGTTTCGGACCTAGTCACACAAAGATGTATAGAACACCTAACATGTAACTTCAAAAATTATTTTAATACAAATTCCATACTCAATAAAGAAAGTATTCGCAATGGTAATATTACAAACATATATTACAAACAACAAATCAAAATGATGCTCAATTTCCCTCATTCCTTCTTCTCTAGATCCTTGTGGACATCCTTGAGAGATCCTAGGAATGAGAAAAATAAATCAAAAAAGTAAGACCACAAAAAGATGAAAATAAAGCTGCAATATCACTTGCCATATTTGTTTAGGGTTCGGAAATTATCCATTATTGATAATGTATATCATTAGAACAGATCCGTTAAGGCATATCTCAGGATATTGTTGGAACCTGTTTAAAAAGATAGGTAGTTGATACTTTGGTATTGTTTTGGTATGTTTATAGTCAACTCTTTTGCGATCATTTTTTCTTGAAAGCTCTAAATGTTGATGTTTGCTTTGTTTGTTTGTTTTTTTTGTCAAAGGTTGATAAGGACAGTATTTTTATTATGGTTGAAATGTTTATTGTGGATGTTGATGACGGGATGAGCCTTTTTTTTTCTAAGTTTTTATGATGTTTTTTATTTTGATATGTATCAGGGGGCTAACCTAGGGCCTTAGGGGCTCATCAAAGGTAAACCTTTCCTACGTTGTACATGCAAAGGCTTGTAGTTCTCTTGGTTTGAACATTTCTATTTTGTAGATGTTTTTGGTATTTTGTATATTGTGAATTTGTTTGGGTTTTATATTTTTTTAACTAAGGTGAAATAAAGAATGTGGGAAACCTAAGGGGACTGACCTAGGGTCTCGGGGGCTAAAAATCCTTGCCTATGTTCTACACATAGAGACCGTGTAGTTCGACCATTTGACTCAAAGCATGAACTATTTTTGGGTAAACAACATCGATAACATGGATTGATATCATGTTTTTGTGTCTAGAGGATATGTTGTGGGAAATTCACTTCAACTAGATGTGAGGTTCAAGCAAATTTTGATATCACAGACTGTTTGAGTGAAGGAATAACCCAACAATGTTGTGTTTTTTTATGTTTTGAAGATGTTTTTGGATTTTTACCCTTTTTCTTGGGGGATAAGATGTTGAAAACTTGGATTGATACTTCACCTTGTTTTTCTATAGGATATGTTGCAGAAAATATTACTTGAACTAGTTGTGGGGTTCAAGCAAAATATTGATATCTTAAAATTTTTGAGTGATGGAATACTCCATATTGTCGTCATCTTTGAAGGTTACCTTGAAAGTGCGTTGGTGGTACACCTTGTTGTTAGGACAAATATTTTTGAAGGTTACCCTAGTGGTATGTTGGTGGGTATAAATTTTTGTTGGTACAATGCCTAGATCACAATGTGAGGTAGAAGACATAGATCAAGATTTATTTTGAAGCAAGATGCAAGAATTTTCCCCTAGTGTCTAGAAATGTAGGTGATGAGTTATCTTGTGATAGGATAACATGTTTGGATAGAGTATGTCCCTTTGGAAAATGCCTCATGGCTCAGATAATGATGGATAAGATAGGATCAATGATAGTGACCCATGTCAAGATGTTTTCCATAAGAAAGTGTAAAATGTATATCAAATATTTGTCAAGATCAAGATAAGTTGGATTTTGAAAAAAATGGCTTGGGTTCATTATGGATAAGCTGAGATGCTTCCACCTGAAATGGTGCATGGAGATGCCCGATTCTACACATGATGACCATTTTCTAGGTTTTCATCATGTTACCTATCCAAAGCGCCACCATAGTGGTTTTCACTGGAGGATGATTTTTCTCTTGACTATTTTTCTTGATTTTTTTTTCTCTTTTTTTGATGTCCCACAAGATGCCCATTTACCAGGTTTTCATCATGGTTACACTTTTTTTCTCATGTTGAACCACCTAGTGGTGTTGATGCAGACACGATTGGTGGTGATATGGTTGTTGAACTATCATGACATGCCAATGATAACCTACTTGGAGGAGTTTTTTTGTAGGATACGTGTGCTTGAATGTAACCCTTGATAATTATTATCTTCCTTGTCGATACCGAAGTTGGCCTTAACTTGATGTGCACATCATGATAGAGAGCCCTTAGAGTCCTTATGATAAAGAGTTTCTGCCAACACATGGTCAATGTGAGACTTGGATATCATGGATGACAAAAATCATTGAGGGATATGATATTTAGATTGATTGGTTGATAGTTTGGAACCTTTAACTCCCCAAACTTAGGATGATGAGAAATGATGGGTGGATATGGAAATTCGATTGGGACCAACATCTTGATATACCTTGTAGGTCGCTCTTGAAACTTTCTTTTACATTGTTGAGCTTATTTGATGGATGAAATTCCCTTTTTGATTTTTCCCCATAGTTTCTTTGACTAATGGAGTTTGATAGGGATGATTTTATTTCTTTTTCTTTTGTATCCATTTGAATTTTTCTTGTCCATTTTTCTTTTTTGATTATTTTTCTTTAATGACTTGTTTCATTTTTTGATATATATTTTTTATTTTTTTGTTGGTCCCAATCAAAGGATGGAAATATATGTAAATGACGATTCATGACATGGCTAGTTGTAGTGTCAATATCAATTTTATCATAAGGACTCTTCGTGCTCTCTATGTTGATGCTTGCATTACATAAAGTCTCCCCCAGTATTATGGAGGTATCACTGATATATTTAGCTCCCTTAGTTGTTGAATAATCAAGACCTCGATGCTTAGGATTTCCCATTATCTACACTAGTTCTAAGATACCATGTTCATGTAGGCCTAATCCTTTGTCTTGATACTGAATTTGTTGAGAGAGTTTATTTGTAATGGGATATGTATTACCTTGGAAACAAGGTGATAATATTTATTTGCTCTATTGTGGATCTTTAATTGTGGTAGCTTCCTCACTAATAGGCTCCTTCAGATGTGAGATACCTTCCTGATTGATATCTTTGTCCCAAACCTGTGAAATATCATATTTTGATGCTTCATCAAGAGGTGTTTCTGAGTTTTTGTCAACAAAAAGGTCTTCCTCATGATTCATTTTTTATATTCCTTCATAGGATGTTTATGATTCACAACTTATGTAGAAGTCCTCTTGTTGATCCCCTTTTGATATGTCTATACAATATGTTTCTGATTCACAATTTATGTATAAGTCTTCTGCATGTTCCCTTTATGATATGCCTCTAGCTTCTACTATGCCTTGATCTTGTGTATAGATGTTAAGAGTAGGAGAATCTTGTTCATTGGTAATTATTTCAAGAATATGGGACTCTTGTTTTAGATGAAGATTATATACATGTCCATTAGGAGAAATCATCTCATGGGTAGATGTATGTGTGCTCGATATATGGATTTGTTCTTATTTTTGGAAAACATGGGATGTCTTAGAAGATATCTGCCAAGTCATTATAGTATTTTGATGATAAGGATTCTTGATTTTGATTTTGTGTGGTATCATCTTTGACATGGGTCAATTTCAAAGAAGGGATTACTTGTAAAGGATCCTTGGATTTTCTCAAAATGTGGGCATATGGATAGTAGCTCTTGGCTTTGATCTTCTACATTGGGTATAAGCATTGAATTAAGAGTCTCTTGATCATCAACATGTACTGCTATGAGGTTGGATGATGTTAATATATCTTGGATTGAATCATTGCTAGACTTGGGTGATTGATTTTGATCATGCTTGGGACTAAATTCTTGATGTATGCCCTCTTGCTCACTAGATGATGTAGAGATATTGTCAATGTGATCAGTGATAGCTAGCTCTTGATTGTTGCTTTCAAAGTTTGAGTTTGATATATTTTCCACGTTATCATTGGTAGATGGCCCTTTAAATCCATTTTTAATAGCTATTTATCCTTGCTCAGTAAGGTCTTGGATGAGATTTTTTAGTGTATCACATTTGTTCGTTGGGTGGCCCTTCATTTTGTGGAACTCACATCATTCGTACAGGTTATACCAAGGGAATTTAAAGCTTGGTTCACCATAAGTTGGACTATTTTTGATATTGATAAGTTATTGTTGTACTATTTTGTGCATGATTACCTCTAAAGTTTCTCCCAAAGGGGTGAATTTCCTTCCTAGTTGGTAATATTTTGTCTATGAATTTTCTTGATTGTTTTTCTCTTGATTTTGTGGAACTCCTTGATTCTATGTTTGAGGTATAATTTTATATTGCACTTGAGGTACACCTTGGAATTAAAAAACTTCTTGATACTATGATTGAGGTACATTTTGATATTGCTCTTGAGGTACACCCTGATATGGCATTTGAGGTACACCTTTATATTATTGATATTGGAGGTTTTGTTGATGTTCTTGTGGATCTTAATGTCCTGAATTTGCACATGGCATCGACGATATGTTGGATTTTTTTTTCATTTAATTTCCTCAAGATCTCTCTCAATTTTATCTAGGGCATTTTGATGTTTTGGACTTATTCTTTGATGGGGATTTTGAAACCCTTGATGTTGTTTCCCTATTTGATATTTTGACCCTTGATAAGAATGATTTGGGTAATGGATTGACATGTTTTGGGGATGTTTTGATAGTCAATACCCTATCAAAATGTCACTTGGTTTATATCCTCATGGGCCACTTTCATCATTTGTGGTGTTTATTGGTGGGCTACTAGTGTCATTGTTTCTTGTTTCCATTTTCTTCCTATGTTGTGATCTTGTGGTTGTCATAAACAACTTGGGTCTCCTATGGGAGAGTGGTGTACTCTCTAGTTGACTCAATTTTTAAAGACCTGATGTTGTCCTATAGATTATGTAAGATACTGGAACTGTTGGAACATAACCGGATTCTAACAATAGTAGAAGGAATACAAGTTCAGATTGTTTCTAGAAGCTCATTTGTAGAATTTATATACCAACTTAGTTATGGTTTTGTGAAGTGCCCAAAGGTGTTTCTTGAGATCATTTGGACTTAGATGCCTAAGTCTGAAATGATGATCAGTGGAATTTACCTTAGGGATCTTGACCTTACGTGAGATCATGAAGTGGATATTTATTGCCACGTGGGAGGTAGGAATATGGGTCTTTCGGTTGCTATGTTTTCTTTTTATTCCTCTTTGTTTAGGATAATTGATGTGATGAGAAATTGGTGGGGTGTCTCATTTTCTACAAATATAAATTTTCTCAAACTGCTTATGATGTCGATTTGTTCACCTTCGATATATGTGAGACTAGGTTGAAGGATCAATGTTATAAGATCTAGTTGTTGAACTGGGGCAGCTGGTCACTAAATGATCATAAAGTTGGTGGTGTTATGGGATGGTTTTTGTGAAGCTTAATGCCCTAGGGTTTGAGTGTTTGTTTGGATAACACTACTTCTTTGGGAATCAAAATTTTGAAGAGCTAATTTCTATATTCCACTTCCTTTTCTAGAGGATTTGCTGCGGGAACGTTTACTTGTACTATCTGCGAGTCCCAAGAAACTTTTAATATCATGGACATATGAGTGGAGGAATGACCATAATGGTTTGTTTTATTTTTATTTCAAATAGGTAGGATGACAATAATGGATGTGGGACTATCTGACCTTCTATCTTTCCAATTTTTTTGGTTCAAACAATGATCTTGTCAACAACTCTTTTTCAACTTTTTCTCCCTATTTTCAAATATGGCAAGTGATAAGGCAACACTTGGACTGACTCAACAAGCATGGAATTATGTGACCTTCATGTCTATAACTTAGGTTGTGAAATCACAACACCCAAGCCATAGTTCCCAAATGTTTACTTTGATTAATGACCCTAAAATCAAAGCTAGAATGTTTAGAAACCTTTAAGGAAAGATCCTTTCAAAGGAATGCAAAAATAAGGCTTTTCTCACAAGTGTGCACTAAATCAAAGGGTTTGTGGTTTTACCATCTTGTTCAGTGTTTGTTTTGAATGTGTTCTTTTCCTTTAAATCAAACACAAAATTTTATGTCAAATTGATTTGAATGTAATGGGCTAAGTTTAACATAAACTAGCAATTACAACTTGTGTCGCCAAAAAGTGAGGACTTTGTCACTTTTTCGCTCATTTGGACCTTTTCCTATGGACTTTGGACCATTTTCAGCTTATTTTCACCCATTTCCAGCCCTTGTGCAGAAGTGTTGTAAATTTTTTTCATTCTCTCCTAATCTTGTCATCACTTAATGAACCCTTAGTGACCCCTTAATACACATACACAACTTAAGAAAGGTGCGATCAACTCATTAAGAACAATAAAGTCAACCAAACTCTAGTTCAAGCTTGGAGGCCTCTATTTGCCTATTTTCAGTAGAATCTAAACAAGATATCTATTGGAATCCAGAGTGCAGACCGAGGACTCCAGTATCCTCTTCCAGAAGAGGATTAGGTCACCCATAATGGTGACCTAGTCCCTTTGACCTTGTGTTTCAGGGATTTTCACATTTTTGAGCGCCCATTTGGCAGAAACTTGTTCTGACAAAGTTTCCCAACAAGAGGACTAGGTTGCCCAATTTGGCAAGGACATCCCTGTGAAGATTTCGAACATTTTCCCGAGGATTCTGGGGCCTTTCATCTACAACATCTCATTTTACAGTGCACAAGTTCTTATCTTTCTTGTTTCCTTTTTATTTTCAAGCATTTAGGTTATTTTCTTTACATTGTATGTAGTTTAGATTTACATTTTCTTCATGTTTCATAGTTAATTATTCTTTGAAAAAATTTAGGGAATAATCACACACACTCACATTAATCCCCTAAACCCCTATCTTTGAATGAACACCCAAAAACACCAAAACTACTAGGTAAAAGAGAGTCATTCATCCAAAAGATAGCTTCTAGGGTGAAAAACCCTAGAAGCTCATTGGGGGAATCCTATTTCCTTTCTTGTGTTCAAGTTTTTGGTGGTTCATTTTGGTGAACCCGACGTTCCTATACCTTCCTTTTGTGATTTGGACTTCTTCAACATCCTAGGATTAGCTTGCATTGCATCTTGCATTAGTGAAAGTGCATCTTAGGGTTTCGAAAATTTCCATTAGTGAAAAGTGCATTTAGGTTGCATATTTGCATCTTAGAACATTACATCTTTTTGTAAATTCTGCATTTTTTATGTTAGGTCTGCATTCCCAACACAAAAACCACCGGTAACTGCCCTTTATAGAGCTAAAAACTCAGTTTTTGAGCTTCTATTTTGTGCCATTACATAGCTGTATCAATAGGTTGTGTTTTTGTTACATGTATTTTATTACAATTAGCATAAATTAGCTTATTTTGTGCATTATAAATTTTGTAAATTTTCAATTTTCAATTTACCAAGTTTCATTTCCAGATCATTGATAGTGTAATCAACAAATTGCCTTCTTTTGAAATCTGAAAAAGGAATTTCCTTTATCTTGCATTGTAAATTATTTAAAAATATTCATATATTTCTTTTCTCTTTATATTGTTTATAAACTCTTTAAACATGTTAAATATTCTTTCAATACATTCCCTAGTTATGAGAGTCTAGAGAATAAAAATGTTTATAATGGTCCTAAACATATGCAACCTACTATGTCTCCTCTTTGTGAGGATGATTTGTTAGAAGTAAATACAAACATAGATAATCATGATGATGATAATTTTTCCCCTCTTGATACCTCTCCTTCTAGTGACAAAGATATCTTGTTAAAGGAAGGGACAATCATTGACCATCTTGATGGTCTTGCTTGTTCTTCTCCTAATCCCCTTTGGGAAGATAGTTTAACACAAGAACATGAAATTGTAAAGACATTCTTAATCATTACCTTACCTAGTCTCCTTAACTATGATGATCACTCTTTCCCCTCTTCTAATACCTCTCCTCACTGCAAAGAGGATAGTTTGGTGTTAGAAGATACCTTTCCCAAGGGTTATGAGACTATTGATCCCACCTTCCCTCATCCTCCTGCCCTTTGGGGTAATCTATTTGACAATCATAGTAGATCTTCTCTCGATCCCTCCCTCCCTTGTGATGAAGCATGTGATGAACCTCTTCCATTCTCTTCTACTAGGGTAGATGGTATCGAATAGGCAAATGAGACCTTTGAAAATCAAATAGACTCCCCTCTTAAACAACCCTCTCCTCCCTATCCCATCAATGACCATTCCTCTATTAGTGATGAAATCACTTTAGAAGAACCAAGCCTTGAATGCCAAGAACATGAGGCTTGTAGTTCTCCTAAACACTCTCCTTCTAGGGTGGATATCATGTTGCAAACCAAGGATAACATTAACTCTCCTCCCCAAGGATATGTTAATATTATTTAGCCTCAACTCATCCTTTCCCCACCTTCTAAACCTGAATTCATTCTCTCCCCACCTAAGCCTAATGTGTTGCAAAAATTGAGTCAAGATACCATTGCTCATACACATTACAATTGAAAAAACCTGCATTCCCAACCATCAACCTCAACTTCTTTACCTTCCTCTCCTCCTAGTCTTCCTTATGCTCCTCACTTCAATTCCTTCCTTAGGGAGTATGACCTTGTAGAAAAACTAAGGAATACTCCCACAAAAATATCTTTATGGGACCTTATCCAAGCCTCCCCTCACTATCACAACATGATGCAAGATTCCTTACAACAAATTCTTGTCGCTTCTAATGCACAAACAAATGGCATTGTAGCTATGATCGAAGGCTTAAATGCCAACATTTTTTTCCACCAAAGTGAGCTCCCTCCTTTGGAAGTACAAAAAAAAGCTAACTCCTTCATGATCATATCTCAATACAAAATCATAAGGATCAAGCGACCCTTGTTGATAATGGCTTTGTTGTCAATGTGTGTAGTTTCAATCTCCTAGATAGGCTCCATATCGATAAATCAACCATTCAACCTTCCTCCTTGTCTATCTGTGGATTTGATAGTGTAGGCTAAAATATGCTTGGTGTGATCACTTTGCCTCTTATAATTGGAGTGGCCACATTAGACACATTAATCCATGTCATGCCTAATGATGTTTCATCCAATCTCATCTTAGGTAGGCCATGGATTCATTCAATAAATGGCGTGCCTTCCACACTTCATCGAAATATGAAGTACATCTACAACAACAAAGTGTACACACTTGACATTGATCTTGAGCCTTACAATGTCTTACACCTTGAGAAAAACAAATCCAAAACCTTCACCACTTCTATACCAACCAAACCAATGGAACCCATACAACCCAGGTCCTTAGATGATGTTTTGGGTTCCTTCTACTTCACCTCTCTTCTCAAAGGAGAAACCAAGATCAACAAAAAATACTCTCCAAAGGGAAATGTAGTCTTGTTAACACAAGACTCGATTGATCCTTCAATCACGTCCACCTCAATTGCTATAGATACCAATGCAAATAATGACCTCTCACCCAATCCAAAGAAGCTGAAAAATATACATGGAAAAGGTTATGATATCATGAAGCAACTTGGCTATAGTGTAAATGGTTGTGGTTCTAACAAACAAGGAATCCAAAAATCTATTGAGCCTCACATGCAAAAAATGCATCAAGGTCTTGGATTTTTTCCTTTCATCGAAATCATCAAACCTTCCCCTCACACTAACTCTATCCCTCATCACCCTTCCAACCCAATCTTCCAAAGTGATCTTTTCACACCAACAAAGGACTCTTCGCTTAATTACCATGGCATCCCACAATCTCCTCTTGATTCATATTTTACACACTCCTCCAAAGGAGTATACAAAATCTCGCAATCTGAGCCTTGTGTAGGTATGACATCCTCTACTAGGAAAGATCCTTCCTTGTTTCCAACCAAAGGATCCCCTTCCCTCCTTAATCAAGAGGGAGTCTTGTCAAGACTCCTCCAAGATCACTTGATCTCCCTTCCTCCTCGCACTCGAAAGAAATTTTTCAACAAAAATTTATTTTGTTTCTTCCACTAAGTTCATGGTCATCATACTAATGAGTGTAAGGCCTTTAGCAACACAATCCGACATCTTAAGGGGCTTGGGGCTCTCCCTCATGTAGGATCACCAAAATACACTAATTTATACAAATTCACCCTCACTTTCATCCCTTCAAGTCCTTTCAGCTCACTCTTGTCCTACACTAAGTGGGGGCAAGAGGTTATTTAGCCTTTCTCCCCTCATATGCCACTTGTCGTTGTCTCTTACAAATACATCTCATCAAAAAAACAACCAAACAATCAATAACAACAATGACCAAAGTGGACCATCTACAAGAAGCTGGTATCCCCCAAAGTGAAAGTACACACCACTTGGAGAATCGGTCGAATCTATCATGAAGTGGCTTATCAATGCCAACATCATTATGCTCCTTGTCATTGAAAAATACCAAGAGCCTCAAGTTAAGCCACCATGGTATAACAAGAATCACTTGTGTGATTTTCATAAAATCAAGGGACATACAACAACCAGTTGCATGAGGCTCAAAAACATAATTCAAGACCTCATTGAAAATAAAACCATCAAAGTCGACTAACCGACTGGAAGTCAAGACCTTAAGATATACACAAATCCAATGTTGGATCATGAAAAGTCCAACAACAACGGAAAAGGAAATAAGTATGGCAGCATCAACCATGTTTATGACCATGTTGTTGCATCTTAGATGAATGGGTGGGTGTTGTCCATATCCTAGGTTCCAAAGCTGATTGTGGAGTCACCACATGAAGAGAAATAATCACCATCACTGGACCATCCACGCAAGCCAGAGCACTCCCCACAAATTCAAAATCACTTGCTAGTGGCTATAATGTTTTAGAATAGCTAAAAAAGACCCTCGCTCAGATCTCCATCATGGAGTTACTAAAAATTTCACCTACGCTTAGAGAGATTTTAGAAAAGTCCCTTGTTGAGTCTTCTATACCCACAGACCTTGATGCAGACACGTTCTAGGCTATGGTTGGACACATCACCATGCCACATCTCCTAACATTTTATGAACAAGACCTCCCAGCCCAACCATCTCACAATAGTGCACTTCATCTTGAATTCTTCATCCATAAAAATAAATTCAAACGGGTCTTGGTGGGTGGAGCTGCAGGGTTGAATATTTTCTCCCTCAAGCTAATAAAAAATTTGGGCTTTTTTGAAGACATGATTAAAAAGGGAAAAGGTATCACCATCCAGGCTTATGATTATCAAGAAATGGTGTCTCAAGGCACCATTCAGCTTCTCATCCAAGTAGGACCGACCATCATGGAAAATACTTTCCAAGTTCTTGATCTTGACCTTCCTTACAAAAATCTCCTAGGGCACCCATGAATCCATGGGATGAAATTTTTTGCATCAACATTTCACCAATGTGTCAAATTCCCCTATGATAACCAAGAGATCAAAATTCATTGTGATCTCAACCCTTTTCCTATTGCAAAAATCTGGAAGCCAACTTCTAAAAAATCCCTCAAGTCCCAAAGAATGATGAAGGTCCTACAAATCAATACATATATCCAACTGCCCTCGCCCCCACTTTTGAGACAAAGACAACTGTCATTCCTGAAATCTCTGATATTAAAGTTATTATCCAAGATAACGGGTGTGGAGACTACAAAATGAAGAAAATTTCCTTCATACTAGGAGAGTTACCTCAATCTCCTAGGTCCCACGAGCAACCACAACCTGCCAATACAACATCTCAAACCTTCGGAGCAGATTGCTCCTGATTCAGAAGTTGGGGGGATCTAGGCCAAGAAGTGGTGGATGAAAGAGATATATCTAGTCTCCTCTATCAAGATGAAAAACTTGTACAATCCCTTCCTATGGATGATGCTAACAAGGGAATTCAATTAATATTAGGCATGGGATATAATAAAAATCAAATCCTTGAAAAAAGAAATAACGGTCAATTAGAACCCATCATTGCTAAGAAGCGCATAAAAAATATTGGCCTTGGATGTACCTCTTTGAGTATAACCATACGTGGCAGAAGTCCCCACCAATTTTACCTATGACATAACTGAGGTATGTGGGAGTGATAGTGACAAGGAAACCATTGTTGACCTACCTATGTTGTTTGAATACTCATCCTTATTCATGATTTCCACTATATCCTTTGAGTCGAACAACCAAACCCATCAGTTAAAACTAGTGTATCCCCAACTCATAGACTACAACCAACGAGGAATGCCAATTTTCAATTTTAAAGACTTGAAAAAACGCATTTCCCAGAGATGACTTTCCACTTCCAAACATTTACGTGATCATGGATGTGATGACAAGAAATGAGATTCTATCACTAATGGATGGATTCTCAAGCTACAATTAGATCATGATATCTAAGGAAGACCAACATAAAATAATATTCACTTTCCCATGGGGGACATATTGTTGGAACATGATGTTGTTTGGGCTGAAGATTGTAGGAGCAACCTATAAAAGGGCCATGACACTAATATTTCATGATATGATCCATAAAACTATTGAATATTATGTGGATGATATATTGACTAAATCAAAGAAATGACAGGATCACATATCAGCTCTAAGCTCCATCTTTGCAGACTAAAAAAGTACAAGGTCTAACTCAATCCAAAGAAGTGTGTCTTTAGGGTAGAATCACGCAAGATCCTAGGGTACATCATATCCATGAGAGGAATTGACGTAGACCTCACCAAAGTCAAATATATCCTCGAAATGGAGGCACCAAGGACATTGAAACAACTAAGAGGCCTACAAGGAAGACTCCAGTCCATCTGTTTATTCATAGCACAACTAGAAAACAAGGCTATCCCGTATTCTCATCTACTCCACAAGGGGTTACCATAAAAATGGGATGAGAAGTGTGATCAGGCCTTCAACAAGATCAAGGAATACTTACTCACACTACCAGTCCTCATGCCACAAATTCTGGGCAAACCCTTGATCTTATATATATCAGAAACAATAGCAACTCTTGGTTCTCTCCTAACACAACATGATGAAAATGGGAAAGAAAGAGATATATATTACATCAACAAGACCATGTTGGGACATGAGCTGAACTACACACCCATTGAGAAACCTTTCCTAGTAGTTGTGTTTGCAGCTCAAAAATTCATATCAAGCTCATTGCAAAGATAGACCCACTCAAGTACCTGCATTCCAAAGCAACTCCCACAGGATGAACGACAAAGTGGATTATGATTTTGATAGAGCATGACATTGAGTGTGTAGAATGCAAGGCTATTAAAGGACAAACAAATGCAGATCAACTAGAAGAAGCACCAATATATGTAGAGAATCCACTTGTATCAAAGTTTCTTGACAAATCAAAATTTCAACCTTAGTGTAGCGGATCACTGGAAAATGTACTTTGATGGATCATACACACAACATGGGTTAGGAGTGGGAATATTATTCATCACTCTGCAAGGGGATTGCATACCTAAATGATACAAGTTTTCATTCCTGTGCACAAACAACATCGCAGAATATGAGGATTTTGTCATAGGGCTGAGAATTGTAGTGCAATGGTAGATCATGGCACTTAAGGTCTACGAATACTCACAACTCATAATCAACCAAGTAAACGATGAGTATCAAACAAAGGATGACAAAGTTGACTCCATACAAGAAGTTGGTGGAAAGCCTCAAGGAGTCCTTCATTGATATCACTTTTTAATAGCTACCAAGAGAAAATAATAGAGCAATGGATGTAATGGCTATGATCGGATCACTCCTAGAGATCCCACGCAACATCCCAAAGAAAGAATGTCTTATAGAGTAGCTTCTCATACCAACATTTGAGGTACCCAAGTCTGAATTTGTGAGTGAAATCATTAGTCCTGGTAACTCGTGGTATCATGACATATACACTTATCTAAGAATAGGAGTCCTCCATGTGGAAATCACTCCAAATCTAATAAAACATGTGTCAATAATTCAACCCATTTTGTTATCCTAGGCGACACCCTATACCATAGGAGTATTGAGGGAACCCTATTACGATGCTTAAATGTTGACGAATCTTTGACTTCTTTAACAAAGGTACATAATGGAATCTACGGTTCACATTCGAGTGGTATGACCTTGGCCAAGAAGCTGTTGAGAACAAGGTACCATTGGCTGACAATGGAGAAGGAAGCCCACAAATATGTTAAGAAGTGCTTGCAATGTCAATGACATGGGGACCTCATCCATGCACTAGCTCAAGAGCTCCACCCGATTGTAACACCTTGGCCCTTTTCACAATTGGGGCTCGATCTAGTTGGAAAAATCACCCCCACCTCATTCAATGGACATAAGTTGATTATTATCGCCCCAAAATACTTCACAAAGTGGGTAGAGGCCATACCAATGACCTATATTATAGGAAAGCATATTTTCTAGTTCATCCTGAATTACCTTATTTTCCGCTACGGTGCCCTTGAAGCCATTATCACATATAACAAAACACCTTTCAAAAAATAGGATGTCTGAGACCTATGCCAAAAATTCAATATCCAACATCTCTTTACTACTCCATACTACACCTAGGGTAACGGCCAAGCTGAGGCTACAAATAAAACCATCTTAAGAATCCTCAAAAAGATAGTCAATGAAGTTGGTCGTGACTGACACTCACAGTTCAACCTTTCCCTATGGGCCTACCAAACAAGCATCCACACACCAACAGGTGCAACCCCTTTCTCCTTGGTCTATGGATCAGAAGCCATCCTCCCCATGAGATCAAGCTCCCATCCCTAAGAATATCACTGTAGAACCTCATTACAGATGAAGAACATCGGGTGTCATGATTAAACAAGTTGGAACTATTGGATGAGCGACGCATGGATGCCTTAAATCATTTGAAAGTCTACGAAAACCATCTCAAACAAAGATACAACAAGAATATTGAGAGACAAACCTTCCAAGTAGGAGAGCTTGTATTGAAAGAAAATTAGAAAAATGTACCAAATCTAGACAAGGGCAAGTTTGAACCTAATTGGTTGGGATCGTTCATTGTCACCGCAAGCTACAAGTTAGGGGCATATCATCTATCAACACCCGAAGGGGAGCCTTTGCAAGATCCTTTCAATAGCTCCCATCTCAAAAAAAAAAGATTCCTAAACATTCAAGGTATAAAACAAAAAATATAACAAAATCAAAAAGTATAAAAATCAAAGAAAAAACAAAAAAATGATTGAAAACAATAAAGATAAAAGAATTGTCCTCTTGTGAAAACCACTTCGGTGGCGCTTTAGGCAAGTACCTTGGTGAAAACCTGGAAAATAGACGCCTTGTGTAAATAAAGCAATCTCCATCCACCATGATCTCTATGGCTTATTTTGCATCACCTACACATCGTCTTCCATCATTCATCCATTACACTTCCATATCCCCGTCCATCGCTCATTCGCGTCCACATCATAGATTGATCTTGTGTTTGTGTCATGTTCCACCCTAGTACTACTTGGCACATTCCTAAGGTCAGTTTGTGTTGCCTATATCAAATTAATTATATCACACCACGTTGGGGCCATGTTCTTTTACCTGCATTTAGATCAAATTCATGTATATCCTTGAAGTCTTCCTTAAAATGAAAAAATCCAAAAAAAAATCGTTAAACCAAAAAATCCAAAAACATTCATAAATTCCAAAAGCATGTCAAAAATCCAAAAAAAATCTAAAAAACTAGATTCATCTTGTCAAAATACGTCATCTCTGAGCTTGAATTTTGGCAAGGCTAAATATTTGATTTGGCCCCCGAGACACTTAGGTCAGTCCTTTAGGAGTTCATCATAATAAACTGACAATCTATTTGTTCATCAGTAAGTGAGTATGTGTCCCCCGAGACACTTAGGTCAATCCTTAAGGAGTTCATCATAATAAACAAACAATCTATTTGTTCATCAATAAGTGATTTGGTCAAGATCTCAGAAAAAAAAAACATTGGAAAATTCAAAAATCAAAATATCTTTAAAGCATCTTGAAAATACCAAAACAGCCTCTAAACATTCAAAAAGCACCAAAAACATCCAAATATTTGAAAAAATTTATCCATCTCATCTCACTTTCACCTGAAATAAACATCACTCATAATAAATCATCGTCAACCTCAACCTTTAGTGAAATAGTTGGAAACAAGTCTAACAGGTTGAAAAGTGAAAACCCAATTGTCAAAGTCCCAAGTCTAGGTTAGTAAGTAAAAAAGTTGGTCAAATATTTGTATTAATAGCTCAGCATCCAATCAAATCCCAAAATCATCCGATAACATCATGTCCTAGGATGCATCCTTCCTACAATGGACGTCAACATCAGGCATGAGTGTAGTTTAGTCTTGGCTAGCAGTATGAAGAACATTAGCTTGTTTGTTTACTTTATCTCTATATTTTTTACTTATCTAATTTTTGTGTGTATTTCAATGACCTCTCAATGATGTCCAAACAAAAGGATCTATATTTAAATAAATGGCGCAATGATAATTATCTTCTTATCTGTTGTGCTTGTTGGATATTCTTGTAATATGACCTAGTCATGTGTACTTTGTTTGGGTGTAGGGAGAATTTTTTAGGTGTCTTGTTGACCACATAAGAAGGCTTACCTTTCTATGTTTTGGTCTGAGATGTTTGGAGTATCTGAATTGCATTTTAGATAAGGTTTTGTATGTTAGGTGTGAACAGGATTACTCTTATCTAATTGTTGAGTCAAAGTCCATCACACAAGGTACAACGCCATCCCGGTTCTTTATACCTTGATGCACCGTACCTATGTGTATTATCAAACATAAGGTAAATAACCCTTTTAAAATACCAATTCATGATAAGTAAATCGTCATCGTTATCATCATTAATAATGTAGGATTGTTGAATCCTCTTTTGATTATCCTATTTCTTCTATCTTCTCTCCGTACTAACATGATACCATGATTGTTAATAAAAAAAATCACTAATGCATCCACCCTACATCCACAAACTATCAACATAATGCATATCATATCATATAGGAAATATTAATCATCTCACATGCACTACATTTCATCATTAATATAGATTGGTTATTCTAAGCATCTCATAAACCATAAATTTGAATTCATTGTATAAACATAAAAGTATCATGACACAGGCATTATTAAATCATATCATATAAAAAACATCTATTGCATAATCACATATACACCATAATATTATTTGCATTATTGTATCATTCATTTGCATCATCACATAGGAATCATAATAAAAACATCATCACATCGTATTACATGCATTATCATGAATCCATATTGGGAAAAGGAATGAAAAGGGAAAAAAATCATTTCATACATCTCATGACCATAGTATATAAACATCATCATCCATATAGATCTATTATTCTAAGCATTTTAAATCATTTTCATATCATAACATTTGCATCCACATCATCATAAAAATTGCACATAAAAGATATTGAAAAAAAGAAAGAAATGCATCCATCCATAAACATTTGCATGATCACTACATCACATCATAGCATCATATAGAAACATGCATCACATTACATTGAATAAAATAAATACATGGATCACATAAGATAGAGTCATATCATGTAATATCATCACATATAGGAAATTAAATACATCCATCCATCATGCATAAATAAGAATATGACACATGTCATATATTGAACCATATCATATACATATCATCAAAAATGCAATTGTCATGGTACAAGAATTAGGATCAAATGTGTGTATCGATCAATATAATACAAACGCCCATGAAGCTATAAAAAATGGAGCTTGTGGACCTCAAAAAGAATATTGTCTCTGATAAAAATGTGAGGCTAGCCCTGATGGCTGCTCCGCTCACCCGATGGATCCTGCCTCTTCCCTATCTACTATGAAAAGTCTAGTGCTCGGGTTGCTTGAGGCATTGCCTGATGATAGTGAAATTTTTCATATTCGGCCTCTCTGACCGCATCACAGTACATCTTGTGGGGATTGTACGACCCTATGTGGCCTCTAGCTATAGGCGTCTCTTGGTCTCTTGTGTCAGCTGTAACTCAATGACCTGTCTCTATTGAATGGCTTGATGTTGCTCGACCCTCGCCTAATCTCGCTCAACTGTCAATGTGGTAACCTGTGCCTGTAGTTGTTGGATCAATGAATCTCTCTGGTCTAGCTGGGGTGGTGGTGGTGGGGCCTACTGCTGATGGTCCCTTGAGGCATCTCTCTGTTGGTCCCCATCTCTTTGTTGCCTATCCCCATCTCTCTACTAGTCTCTAGGAACCTATTCTCTTTGTCCCCTCTGATCCACCTCTTCCCCTACCTCTATTTCCATCTTCGTCCCCATCTCATCTGCCTCCTCGCCCCTTCCCCCTCCTTGTTGACCAACCTCTAGCTCTTCGTCATGGTAAGTCTACCCTAAGGACTATCAATCTGACTAGTGGTCTGAACCAATCAATGTATGCATGTGCAACACCTACATCTTCTTGCCCCTAGTCATATGGCCATGGCCTGGCCACTAATTGTTTGAATGAAGTAACTGCATCCTCGGTTGGGATCGATCGACCCCATGTGGTCTCCCTTGTAGTACGTGCAAATATGGCCACGTATTGGTCATTGGGTTTGTCCTGTGTCTCTTCAAACTTCCTAGCCACCCAATTTGGTAGATAACACTCTATCATCATATGCTCCCTATCCTGCATAAGTCTATCTTGTTTGGAAAAGAAAAGAAGAGTTGTTGAACATTGTCATACCAAGAAAGCATACCAAGCCAAGGCCTCCAAGTAAAGATTATCGTATCATCAATCATCTTCCTCTAGTCATGGATTTTTGTCCCTCCTGTATGTGTAAATTTTAAGGCCCCTCTATACCGCTAGAATACGAGATCATTTGGCTCCATGTCAATCGATGTAACTCACGAGCGAAGCACTGCAATAAGCTCCCAAGCCCAGATGTACAAAAGTGTGACTCCAATCCTGATGGCTTTGTTGTCCAAGTAGGAAAACTCATGTAGATCATGATAAATTGAGGCCAACATCACTGGACCCCACTCAAGGAATTCTCTCTGGTGGAGCATCCGCTCCTAGGAAATACCCCATCCTGGATTGAAGTATCTATCGTACTAATCTGGTGCCACAAGGCCTGAGATGATCGCAACAAAAATCAATTGAAAGGTGGGAATCGAGCTCCTGTATCCCTCCAGCTTGATCTATCTTTCAACAAAGATAATCTCATCAAGGCCCATAACATTGAAGCAAGCCTCTCTCTCGATGTCCACATCATAAATGGCTTGCTTTCCATGGATCGACAATTGAAGAATTTTCTAGACATCCTCTAGAGTCACTATCACCTCGCCTGTAGTAAAGTGAAACTATGATGTCACACTGTGCCATCGCTCTTCCAGTGTTATCATCATACCAAGGTGTGTCCGGCCAGGAGGTGCATAGGTGACGTACCATAACCCTATCGCCCCATGGTGCTCCTGGAGAAACTCATGCAATCTGACCAATTTGCTAAATACTGGGGACCTGTGCTCTCATGAATTTAAAATCTTTGTGTCCTCTTGCACCAATAAAGTCATAGCATCAAGTTTCATAAAAAATTAGGATCCTATTTGGAGTTTTCACAACCGAAACAACAAATACATCATTGTTTGAAAGTTCCAAACCACACCACTGGAACCCTCTAAAGTACAAAATGCATTACCATGTTATAGTTTGACCGCAGACCATTTTGACCCCTAAACCTAAATTTCTAATTGCACCGCCACAGTGGAATTTGCATATATGGCAAACTTGGAAGCCTAAACCCTAATCTCTAAACTAGACCGTCGTGGCACAAGACTCAATAGGGGTGCACTTTAAGGACATGCGACATTGATTTAACACTTTCAATGGCACCAAATAGCATTGCTTGACTCAATTTGACTTTGGACCCTAATTAATGCGCACAAAAAATGAAATAACGAGTCAGGTAAGGGTCACATATCGATGGTCCTACACTTGGTAGCTGTTGGTACACTCGCACTTGCTCTGAAACATGATGTGGAAGCACTCGTTATGCCATCTTGAACAGTGGTCAGAGCTCAAAAATACTAAATCTTTGAAGTGTTGAATGTGCAAATGAATTGGAAGTTGCCCCTCGAGGCCTACGTAAGCTTGAAAGTTATATTTTTTGACCCTATTTAGCCATCCACCTAGGTTTTTTGACCCCTTGTTTCGTTTTCACCCAATTGATGGTTGTTTTGCATCATTTTTCACGTTTTGGCATGTTTTTTCGCATCTTGGATCTATCAGGTAGCTTTTCCTCTTTTTTCGTGAGATCACCGAAAAATCTAATTTTTTTTGTTCGATCTCTGAAGGGGGTAGTATACCAATGTAATTCTTCTGCTGGGGTGGTAGTGCGGCATTTGAAATTTTTTGATTGTTTTTAAATTTTGATCCTGGTAGTTTATTCTTTGAACCAATGCAATGAGGGGCAAAATGTAGACATGAAAAATATACAGATTGATCCTATACACTTATCCTAATTTTACTAATACCAGTTCATCCTGAATCATCTTCTCTGCTAGTCATTTAATTAAATAATCTTTATTTAATTAAATTCATCATATTTCATCTCTTAATTAAATAAATCAAATTTATCTTATTAAGTCATCATCTTCTATTAATTAAATAAATCATTTTTTTTAGTTAATCCTATAGTCCCTCTTTTAATTGTATAATTAATTCTATTTAATTAATCTCTAAAGTCATCTCATTTAAATTAAATAAATTTATCTTTATTTGATTTAAAACTAACACCATTCTCTTTAATTAAATAAATTAAACTTTATTTAATTAAGTCTAAATTCACATTCCTCTCAACTTTGATTTAAATCAATCCTAAAATCTAAATCAAATTTTCACATAAGCTAATCTACTTTTAAATTATTCAAACCCTGATTATACTTAATCTTAATACCTCAAATCCTCTTGCTTTTGCAACTTGCACAAGTAAATCATTTTATTTGATTTATTAAATTTCCTATTTTCTCTCAACTTGGTATCAAGGAGGGAATATTCTTCAAATTCAGAAATCCCTCCAAAAGGGTGTGTACATCCAATAAGGCATTAAAATCATCTTACTTGTCCTTTACCTTGAGCCAATTGGCATTAACTCCATTTCTTTGTCCCTCCAACTTGTCATTTCATCAGTTTAAAATATCCACCTAATAGAATTTATGTGCACATTTATCAAAATGTGTTCCACCTTTGTCCACTTACATGTTGAAAAGTGGCCTTTTGCTATTGGTTGGTCTTTTGTCCCACATTCGTCCCTTTTGCCTCTTTCTCCATCATTCTATTCTATAAATAGAAGTCTCTCATTTGGATTTTGGATCCACAACTATATGCACCATTACTATATTTCAAGTTTTGAGCATTCTCTATCCATCTTTATCCATTTTCATCCATTTTTCATATTGTCATAGCTAGGTTACGGAAAAATTTCACCGATGAGCATCAAATCTTCACCATTGATCATCAAGCTTGCAAGGAATTGGGAAAGGGCCAGTTTCCAAATCAAAATGACACCAATTCCCCCATGGGATTGAGATTTTGATCATCTAAATAGGATTTAATAGCTTTGTTTTATTGTGTTCTTCATATTATTTCTTGTTTTCATGTTTCAAATGGATTCCATGGGGAATGTTGTTTCTAACTTGCATATTGGACTAATTGTGTGTTTGTTCTTTGTGTTTTTGTAGGTCTAGGATCACCATTCACAATAGTAACATCGCCAAGTCGATCTGTCCTATCACTTGCTCATCATGAACCGACCCATCCAAATATTACTGCATATCGACCCACTGGTCATGGAAGGTACGATCTCTCTAGAAGCACACTCGCTCTCTCTTAATATGAACTAGAAGAATACAATGCATGTCCTCTAGAGTAACTATCATCTCTCTGATCGATAAGTGGAATGTACATGTGTTTGCCTCCAAATGCTCACAAATTGCCATCAACATAGCATCATGATACCTCATGGGGGCATGATGTATGCCCAATATATCCCCACTGCCTACAAGTTCTCTGTGTCCTCTACTAACAAATTAGGGGCTAAATCTCTAAAGAAACTCAATTTCCTACCACCCAGATGTTGCCACGAATGGGTGGGTACCTATCAAAAACGCAAAATATATATAAACCATCTAATATCTTTTAATTTTACTCTAATTCATCATGCAAGTGTGCTAATGTTGTTCTAGTGTTCTTTCTTAAAGGACCTAGACAATTTAGAACCCTTTTGGGACACTTTGCAAACAAAAGGGAAACTTTGCGAACAAAATGGACACTTTGCGAAAAGAGGGGACACTTTGTGAGTCTATTTTCCAATATCCTAAATTAACCTAGATATGCATATAAATCATTAAAAATTTATGAAAACACAAAGCAAAGGTAGAAAAATTTACTCACCTTGTGATAACGCTCGCTACATGTCACCTCGTCCCGCAACATGTCCAGTCTTGCAGGTGTGAAGTCTCATTTGCTCAACATATTTCACTATTCTCTTGTCACTCTCATGCTAAAATAAGGTAAAATGAACAATTAAGTGACAAATTACTTCATTTTAACTCTTTTAACTCTTTTTCATTCTCGTTTAAGCACATTTGCAGTTTTCTTATCTTAGAAATAATAGAATGCTCTTCATTCAAAACAACATCGCGGGTGCTAGTGAACTCTGTTTTCGGCATCATTTGTTGCATCAAAATCATGCTTCCACACCCTACATCATCAATCATCTATCATTATGTGGCATGGTACATGGAAATGTCCTTTGATATGTATGTCCTCATTAGATGTGGCTAGATTGTTGCCTTGATTCCACATCTCTAAAGCAAGCAGAATCAAGGGGGGGCATACATCTACCCTCAAATTCTACAAATTGGATAAGAGGATTTTTGGACAACTAAATAGTTTTTATTGTAGGATGTGGTTCCTAACGTTGTGGTTTTGCAGATAACTACATTCTCCCATATTTTGAATGAGTATCCTTTTATGAAATAAAGTGTACTATCTAGAGTCCTTTAGCTTGCATATGCACATAGAGTCATATGGGCGCTAAATGTAACGTAGAAAATTGTATAATCTTGAAGAAATAGAAAATTTCATGCTTAATTTGACCCATTTTGGCATTCTTGCACCAATCATCCCTTTAAAAATAGCATTTATAGACCCCTAAGACTCATTATTTTTTACCTTGAGGCTTATTTCACCTAATAAATCATACAATTCCTGAAAAACAACATTCAAATCACTCAAATTTTACAAATCCCACCTCAAAAATCCCTGATGGGACTAAGTCACCCAAGGTGGTGACTTAGTCCCTTTTAGGGTTATTTGCATTTTTGAGCGAGAAAATCTCTTAATAAAGTTTTTTGATGGTTGTCAGCCTTTTAGGTAAAAATAACCAACAATTAGGTATTGATGCTTATAAATACATGTTTTTAGGTCACTTTTCACAACCTTTAGTCATTTTTCACAAGAAAATTCAAGAATCAAGTGTTGAACATCTTCCACGAGAAGATTCATTAGTCTTTCTACAACAAAGTTGAAGCTTAGGGCAACAAGCTAGGGTTTTTTAGATCTTCAAGCTCACTTTTTGCTCAAGATCTCATATTGCAAAGGGTTGATCATGGAGAAATCTAGGTTGAGCAGATGCAACTAGCCATCAAATCAATCTAAATACTTGTTTTCAAAGTGGTTCCATCTTCCATTTTCTCTTTATCTTCAACCTAAGGAAGGTTTGCATGTCATTTTAAGATTCCTTTCTAATGTGATCTAGGTTCTCTTGTAGTGAGTCTTGAATTTTTCTAATTCCATTTATGCATATTATTCTTGCATGGTAGAATAGGGTTGCATCATACTTCATATTTCCTAGTCTTAGACACACTTAGGGATAGGTTTTATGAATATTTATTATCTCTTTAAAATTTTAAATACAAACTAGGGGTTTGACTAAGGAAAACCCCCCATTATAAACCAAACTATCTTTTGTTTTTTAGGTGATTTCAAAAATTTGGACCCAGATTCAAGTTCGAGAACAGATTGCGGAATATAGGATTTCGTTTCCACTTTCAGATTTTCAAAAAAGTTGGAGTGGACTAAGTCACCAGCAGTGGCGATTTAGTCCCACTGCATGTTTCTATTAGGGATTTTTGAAGATCTGGACACCTAGTTGGCATAAATGGGCCCTAGAGTAGTTTCCCATAACTGGGACTAAGTCGCCCAGCTTGGCGTAAGTGTCCCAATTGACCTACAAAATAGATTTTTCAAAATTTTAGGAGCTTTTTCAATCTTCACTTCAACCCTTGCTTGTTCCTAGGTGCACTCTTCTTGTCTTCCCTCCTATTTTTCCTTTTATTTTCCTTTATCTATCTTTCTACATATCATCATGCATTTTCAAACAACCTACATTCCATTAGTTTGTATTCAATAGTTAGTTCATTTATATTTCCAATTTATTGCATTTAGACACATTCCAAATCACACACACATCACAAATTTAACCTTAATCTTGAATTAAGCCCTTAGATCTTTGGGTTGTGAAAGAGTTCTCTCCTTTTAGGTGAAAACCCTAGAAGTGCTAGGGAATCCCCTTTTTCCCCAAAATCTACGGTCCAATACCTTGCTAAAGTGTTGTGAAGTGTTGTAACACACTTTCAAAGTTTTCTAAGGTTTTATCAATTAATTAAACCTAATAAACCTTAATCATTCCTTATTTAGAGTGTTGTAAAGTGTTGTAACATGCTTTCACACTTTTCTAGGGCTTTCATTAATAATTGGGATTCTTTACCCTTTAATTGGCCTTATTTTACATCCACAAGCCTCATTTAATGTATCTTTTCAAGGATAATCCTGACACAAATCAATACCCAATCATAATTCAGGTGTTTTCATGTCGAATGGCCTAGAATTAGTAATCTAAGACTCATTCGCCACCTTGGGTGAATGAGTCCCACCTAATTTTTGGGTCCCCAACCTAGTTTCACACCTTTCTAAGCATTTTTTAAAATGGTCCCATAAATTATGCCTAATGGGACTCATTCGCCACTTTGGGCGAATGAGCCCTGTGTGGCCCAAAATTAAAATTGATTTAAATTATTGGCGAGATTTTATTTTCCTAGATTTTATGTCATCTTTTAGTGTTGTAATTTTGAGAATTCTTGCATAATTAAATATAAGTACAGGTTTCTTTCACTCATTTTACACCTAGAAAGTTGAATGAGCTTCTTTATAGCAAGTTTGATTTCACAAGATAATTCAATCATTTACAAGAGCATTCAAGAGTCTTCAAGGGAATATTATCATGCATTCTAGAGCATTATTCAAGAATCAATCATGATGTCAAATTCTTCATGCATCATGTTTATTTTTGAGCTAACAATTGTGATGTATGGTTTCGATATTCAAGCTAGCATTCAAATCAAGATCTATCTTATTCAAGAAAGACTCAAGATCTAAATCCATCGGAGTCATCTCATACATGTTTGGAGCACTTCATTGCTAGATTTTGGTGAGTTGTAACTTCATATTTTGTTCATTCATCATTCTCCATTCCTATTTTATTATATTTCAAGGTTTGATAACCAAAATGGGGTTTGACCAAGGCACCTATCCACTAACAAAACAACATTTTCCCCCCTCTTTAGTGTGTGATTTGTAGGGTTAGATTTAAGAAAAATTGAAGAGCAAGGTTGGAGAAAGTTTTCAAAGTTCCCAAAGCTATCATTAGTTTACATTCAGCCCATAGGACAACCCTATTGCAATATTTTTTTCCCCTTCGCATTGAGATCTCTAGGGTTTGTTCTTGAAAGAGAGAGTGAAGATTTTCATTTTAGGTCCTAAACCCTAGAAAACCATATAATTTTCCACCTTTCATTTTTGTGAACTTGCATTTAGAACATAATAATTCTAATTTTGAGTGCATTATCATCCTAGATCTTGATTGCATTAACATTGCATTAGGGTTTGCATTATTTAATTGGAATTCTAGGCTTTCTAATTTTGCATAAGTGAAATTTCATATACCTTACAATTTTGCATCTCATTTCATCGAAATTCAAACAAAATTTGCATTTTCACTTAGTTTTTAGATCATATAACATAGAAAGCATAAAACCCAATTAAATATTTCTAATTTTTTTGAATAAAATCCCTATTGGGACTCATTCGTCATCTTGGATGAATCGGTCCCAGTGCACATTTTGCACTGTATTTTTTAGAATTCAAAGCTCTATGTTTGTGTTAATGTTTGTTGTTGTTACCTTCCCATTCCAGTTTGCAGATCTTCTATTTCATTTAATTCATTTCATCTAGTTTAATTTAGTTCATCTTGTGCATTTCTTACAGTCCTAAATTTCATGTCTACAACATTGCAATTCACATTGTTGCACAATTTAGAATCTAAAATTTGCATCATGGATATGTGCTTTGGAAAACTATGGATGTACTTGAAATCCTTAGTGGATGTGTCAAGTTGTGCATTTGGAAATGAACCTAATCAAATTGAACTCACTCATGCTCACTCAACTCCTAAAGCATGTCATCTTCGTGATGTTGAAATCATTGGAGAAGATGATGATAGCATGAATAAGTTCCTAAATGATTGTCTTAACAACCTTGAAGCTAATGCATCCTTTTATATATCAGTGAAACAACCAACACCCCCTACAATACCACATCTTGAGATGTTTGGTTACTTACATCCTGAAACTAAGACAAAATTTGAACCTAAGCTCCCTGCAATAGGTGAACATAGTTCTTATAAGAAAGAAAATACTCAACCATTGTATGTTAACAAAGTGATAGAAACTCTCATCAACCTAGAAGAGATTAATGGAAAAGGATTCACAGTCTTGAGTAAACAAGGATGTGATACAACAAGTGAACATGAAATTCATCAACTCTTAGAGAAAATTCCAATTGAAAATACAAAAGGGATAGGATATCAAGACCCCCCTCCTAATATGAGTATATTCCTTCCTAAAGAAGAACCAATGCTTCTCAAGGAAGAAGAGATCATCTTCGGTTTTCTTCCTCAACGTTCAACTTGAGAAATTGGTGAATCTAGCAAGCACAAAAGACCTTATAAACTAAAGGAACTTCAATTTCCCTTATCCACCAACTGACATTGAAATTAATTACAAATACTCCTACATAGAGGATTGATTAAATTAACTCCCATAAGAGAAGATCAAAACAAAATCCTAAGAACAAAAACACATCACACTGTCAATACCATTGAATGCTTGGACACAGTACTAATGAGTGTCGTGCTTTACAATAAATATTCAAAAGTCTTGGTATCATATAAATAATCCCTTAAAGCAGTATCCTTTAGCCCCTTGTCATGTAATAGTTGTAGATTACTGTATTCTCACTATTACATGATCCTTCCCATCACTTACGTTGACTCATTATTTTCCTACACATAGCGGGGGCAAGAAATAGATAGGCTTGTCCTAGTAGTGCATTTTTCCTTAACACTTTAGCTAGGTTGACTTGCATCTGCTCTAATACTCTTTTACATTATTCCTTTTTCATTTATTTTTTGTGATTGCATGTGCATGATGTGATCCCTCATGATGTTCTATTTGATGTATCTCTCTCTTTGTGGCATTCCTCTATCTGTACCCTCATTATTTTTTATGTCGTACATATTTTCACTTTTTCATTTGTCTTGTGTTTTCCTTTTGGGGATGATGCAAGGAATTGAGACATTCATGTCTCTTCGATGTTGAACCAAAAGATTTTCTTTATCTCTTTTTCATTTTTCTTGTGTTTTCCTTTTGGGGATGAAGCAAGGAATTGAGACATTCTCGTCTCTTCCATGTTGACCCAAAATCTTTTGTTTATCTCTTTTTCATTTGTCTTGTGTTTTCCTTTTGGGGATGACGCAAGGTGTAGATACATTCATTTCTCTTCCATGTTGACCCAAAATATTTTCTTTATCTCTTTTTCATTTGTCTTGTGTCTTCCTTTTGGGGATGATGCAAGGCGTCAAGGCATAGATGTCTTCCATGTTGATCCCAATTTTTTTTCCTTTGTTTTCACTCTCATTGTTTCATTCTTCCAATGCCATGTGTATTTAGGGAATGATGAAAATTTAGAGCTCTCTAAAAACATTGTAGCAAGAACATACTGACCCCAAATTTATAGATCCCTTATGTGTTTGGATTTTTCTTTTACACAACGTAGCTTCATTTGGAAACATATGACCTAGCATAGGGATTTCCAAGTTAGCTCTCGTGTCTACTTTATTGTTAGAATTATTCATTTTCTACATTATAATTTCTCATAGTATGGTGTTTAGCAATTTATTTAAAGTGGGGGCATACATTAGCATTATATTCTTTTGCATTTTTTTCTTTCTCATGGTTCATGGTGCAATATTCTTACTTTATACGATGCATTTTTTGCTTTGTGGTTGACATTGGGTGTGATGTCACTCAAGAGTGTGATCTCTCTTAGCATATTATATTCCTCTTAGTGGCTTGATGCAACACACTGCATCCCCTAAGTTACAAATATTCTATTATTTGACTGGTCCTCTCTTGGAGACATTAGGCATAATGTTCCCTAAGTTAAGACCACACATGAGCTAAGTAAGACTCCTTTGAACATTCCTTATTATTGCATTTGCATTTTTAGTTATATGGCTACCTTGCATAATAAACCTTGCATTCCTGTTGAGCCATTATTTTTTTTCATGAGTTCAAAGCATACAAAGTTTTTCTTGCCTCATGAAGATCTCAAAGTTCATTGTTCATGAGCTTCAAGCATACAAAGTTTTTATTGTCTCATGAAGCTCGAAGGTCATTTTTGTGTGGAACCTTATTAAAGTTATCAAGGGGTATAACTTTGGTATGATTTGATGGGAATCCCGACCGAGGCATGAATTTCCCTTAGCCACTCATGTGTGAGTATGAGTGCATATCGGTTGTGTGTGTACGTGTCTCACCTCTTTTAGATCCTCACCTCGAAAACAACCTAGAGTTTCATTTCCTTAGAGTGAGCTTGCATTTTTTGGAAAAATAGCCTAGATCTGATCCACAACGCAATGGACTTGAACGGTCGAAGCTTGATTCGATCCTGTTATTTTATTTTACTTCTCTTTTTTGTCTTTGGTAGTGTATTTTTGTGCCTTTATGATGCTCTTTATATCCTTTTCATGTGTGTTATTTTTCACCTATGTTGGTTTTCCATGGGACGGTGATCTTAGGGGCTTGATCACCCCTCTTGATTGTTGTGATCTCATCTTACCAGAATTGGTACTCTTGGATCCCTCTTGAAGTGAGTTTGTTTACTTTAGTGTGAGTTTGAAGCAAGTTCATCCTCTCACTAAAGTGGGGGATAAATGTAGTGTCAAAAAATGTCGTTGATGACATTTTCACACTTTTTTGGGCCCTCCTTGCATAATTGAGCTTAATGATACCTTGATTTAGTGTTGTAATGTGTTTTACACATTCACATTAGGTCTTGGGCCCTTGTAAATTAGTGCACATAAATGGTACCTTGCTAAAGTGTTGTGAAGTGTTGTAACACACTTTTGCACTTTTCTAAGGTTTTATCAATTAAATGAACCTAATAAACCTTAATCATGTCTTTTTTAGAGTTTTATAAAGGGTAGTAACACACTTTCACACTTTTCTAGGGTTGTCATTAATAATTGGGCTTCTTTATGCTTTAATTGGCCTTATTTTACATCCACAAGCCTCGTTTAATGTATCTTTTTGAGGATAATCCTGACACAAATCAATACCCAATCATAATTCAAGTGTTTTTAGGTTGAAAGGCCTAGATTTAGTGATCTGGAAGCCAGTCACCATCTTGGGTGAATGAGTCCTGCCTAGATTTTTGAGTCTCAAACCTAGTTTCACAAATTTCTAAGCATTTTAAAAATGGTCCCATAAATTATTCCTAATGGGACTCATTCATCACTTTGGGTGAATGAGTTTTGTGTAACCTAAAATCAAAATTAGTTCAAGTTCTTGGTGGGATTTTATTCTCCTAGATCTAATGTCAACTTGTAGTGTTGTAATTTTGGGAATTCTTGCATAATTAAAATACAAGTTTATTTCACTCATTTTACACATAGCAAGTTGAATGAGCATCCTTATAGCAAGTTTGAGTTCACAAGAGCATTCAAGAGTCTTCAAGGGAAAATTATGAAGGATTCTAGAGAATTATTCAAGAATCAATCATCATGTCAAAGTCTTAATGCATCATGTTTTTTTTTTTAGCTAACAATTGTGATGTAGGGTTTCATCATTCAAGCTATCATTCAAACCAAGATCTATCCTATTCAAGAAAGAGTCAAGATCTATATCTATTGGAGAAATCTCATACATGTTTGCAACACTTCATTGGTATATTTTGGTGAGTTGTAACATCATATTTTGTTCATTCACCATTCCCTATTCCTATTTTATTCTATTTCAAGGTTTGATAACCAAAATGGGGTTTGACAAACGCAAACCCATATCCACTAACAAAATGTCATTATCCCCTCTTAGTGTGTGATTCTCAAGGTTAGATTGAAGAAAAATTGAAGAGAAAGGTTGGAGAAAGTTGTCAAAGTGTCCAAAGCTATCAAAGTTGTCATCAAGCATTGGAGAACACCTATAGGTTGATTTATAGAGATTCAAATCCAAAAATATGAAGAAGCAGATTAAGCAGACCGAGAAGAACAAATTTAGATCTTGAAGTTCTAGAAAAACCTAGCTAGACTGATTTGCCACTTATGGTGATGAGTCCCAGTTTTGGTTAAAAATCAGATTTTTGCAGATTCAGATACCCATTTTGATAGATTCTTGTTCCTGCATAGAAAGCCAGATTTTGCACTGATTCGCCCAACTTGGTGAATGATTCCCATTCAGCATTAAAGTTATAATTTTTAGTGTTTCAGACCTCCTTCCAATCATCTCTAGATTCACAGGTGCAAACATTCCATTCTATAGCTTTCTGCTTTGTTTCATTTACATCTTTAGATCATCTAGTAAGTCATTGCATCAAACTAGGGTTAAGCATTCTCTCTTGCATTGCATTTGTCTTTCCAAGCTCTCGCTTGGTGGTGATCCCCTCATTAGTTTACATTCAGCCCATTGCAAGATTTCTTCTCCTTTGCATTGAGATCTAGATAGGGTTTTTTCTTGAATGAGAGAGAGTGAAGATTGTCATTCTAGGTTCTAAACCTTAGAAAACCATACAATTTTCCAACTTTCAATAATGAACAATAAAACTAGGTGGAGCCTAATAGAAATAACTTTTGTAATAATCTTGTCGATTGTATTGCACAAGGAGATTAGTTTAAATTTTGCAAAGAGGTGAGTAGCTACTTTAGGAATTGAGGCAATGAAAATTGTGTTGAATTCTTGCATAACCTTCAAATTTTTTTATGTCTCCACAACTTCTTAGATGCCTTTGTCTAGGATATTAAATAAATGCAGAAAGGATTTTGGAAATTAGTTAGGGCTATGCACTTTATATTTTGGTATTTTGAACAAAGAAAATTTGGCTCTCTTCAAAAAAAGGAACAAGAATGACATTATGCTCTTAAGAAAATTGTTGAACTTGAATCAAGAAGAGTATTAAGGGAGTTTAGTAAAGAGGCCTTTATAAAGCTAAAAAGATCTTAAAAAAGACTAATGGCCTCCTCTTTGAATTTTTAGAAAATTTCAAGAGCCCTTCATCCCTATAATGAATCAATGAGATGCTATTAGCAACCCTTGAACGTTGTAGAGTTGTGGAAAATTTGGTGTTACAATTGAACTCCCCTTCAACCAAACCTTGCGAGACTTTTTTCACCAAAAAATAATCCTTCATTGTATTTCAAACAAATCAACCACAAGATAATCCTCCAATTGATAAGAGGAATGATCCATACCCTATTTTTGTAGATTTTTTCTTAAAGCCTCTAGGGGAGAGGACTCAATAGTTGAGCAGCTTAACTTCATGCCTCTCAAAATCATATATGACTTCAAATTACTCCAAAATTTTAACAATTTACTTAGCAAGGGCCCTAATTATAACTAAGGTTTCAGGTCAACATCAACAAATGTGATACTCATCAACATGTTTTTTATTGACTTGTTTAAAAAGACCCCAAAAAAAGGGTAGGCTGATAATTATGCATTAAATCATGTTTTATTGGTGCATTGATGTGACATCGCATGATTTGTTGCTTTTTAGATATAAAAAAAGATCCTCCAAAGTGAATATAAGAAATAACTTGGAAGTGGAGAGTCTTAAGAAATTAACAACGTGAGAGGGAAATGACTAAAGTCCCCTATGGGGAGAGTCCTCCTTTTGAAAATCCAGTCTGTACCAAGCCAGCTAGGGTAGAAACAAACCTATCCAATCTTTTTATAATGTTATGGAAACTTGATCTCTTGTTTTTTTGTAGACTTTAGGAATTAGTCAGGTATCCATCCCCCTATAAACTATAGTGCGCTTGGTAAACTTTTTTCATGTGACCGGTGGCACTGGCATGACACACCCTCTGGTACCACGGGTTTTTGGGGAGACTAGGAGACTAGACCTCATGACCTCTTGCTTGCAACAAGATGCTTTAGCTAATTGAGATAGGCCCCCCACCCCAAACCCGACCTCTTGTTATTCCAAGAGAATTTGACAATTATTTTTGGCTTCAAGTTCACAAAATGTGTCTTATTGATAAAGAGAGATGAAATGGGATTGGGCGGGTCTAGAAATGCCACTCATCTTATTCAAAGAGGAGATAAGGCTATAAATTTCTCACCAAGATCTACCAGATGATTTTGAAAGGAAGAAACAATTTTGTATGGTTCCTCCACCACACATACTATGCTTTAGCATAACCAATAAGATCGTAGACACTAGGTAAAGAATAAGCAACAAAACTAGGTGGAGGGCCTAATAGAAATAAATTTTGTCAAATGGCATGATCAAGGAAAAAACCACTTTGTTTTAAGGAAATAATAAGTAATAAAACTACGTGGAGTGTAATAGAAATAACTTTTGTAATAATTTTGTAGATTGTATTGCACAAGGATATTACTTTAAAATCTGCAAAGAGGTGAGGAGTAGCAACTTTAGGAATTAGAGTAATGAAAATGGTGTTGAATTCTAGCATAAACTTCAATCTTTTTGAAGTCTCCACAACTTCTTAGATGTCTTTGTCTAGGACATGCAAAAACTATATAAAGGAGTTTGGAAAATAGTTAGGGCTAGGCACTTTATATTTTGATATTTTGAACAAAGAAAATTTGGCTCGCTTCAAAAAAAAGAATAAGGATGGCATTATGCTCTTAAGAAAATTGTTGAAATTGAATCGAGAAGAGGATTGAGGGAGTTTAGCAAAGAGGACTCTATAAAGCTAAAAAGATCTTTAAAAAAACTAATAGCCTCCTCTTTGATTTTTTAGAAAGTTTCAAGAGCCCTTCATCCTTATAATGAATGAATGTAATCCTATTAGCAACCCTTGAATGTTGTAGAGTTGTGGAAAATTTGGTGTTACAATTTAACTCCCCTTCTACCAAACCTTGTAAGACTTTTGTTGCCAAAAAACTCTCCCCTTGTTGTATTTCAAATAAATCAACCATAAGATGCTTCTCCAATTGATAAGAGGCATGATCCATACCCTAATTTTGTAAAGTTTTTCTTAGAGCCTCTCAAAATCATATATGGCTTCAAATTACTCCTAATTTTTAACAATTTACTTAGCAAGGGTCTTATTCATAACTAAGGTTTCAGGGCTACATCATCAAATATGATACCACATGAACATGTTTTTTGTTGACTTGTCCAAAAAGACCCAAAAAAATGGTAGACCGATAATTGTGAATTAAATCATATTTTGTTGATGCGTTGATATGACATCTTATGATTTATTGCTTTTTAGATCTAAAAAAGATCTTCCCAAATGAATATTAAAAACAACTTTGAAATAAAGAATCTCAAAAAAAAATAACACCGCCATAAGAAAATGATTAAAGTCCCCCATGACGGAATCCTCCTTTTGAAAACCCAGTCCCTACCAAGCCAGTTGGGGGAGAAACAAACCTATCCAATCTTTTTATAATGTTATGGAAACCTGACCTCCTCTTATTCCAAGAGAATTTGACATTTGTTTTTGGCTTCAGGCTCACAAAATGTGTCTTATTGGTAAAAAGAAACGAAATGGGATTGGGCGGGTCTAGAAATGCCACCCGTCTTATCAAAGAGGAGATAACAGTATAAAGTGCTCACCAAGATCCGCCAGATGATTTTGCAAGGAAAAATCAATTTTGTATGCTTCCTGCACCACACAAACTATGCTTTAGCGGGACCAATAAGACCGACTGAAGATCAATCTGTTAACCTCGCAAAGATTCCTGAGCTCACATCAGAAACTACGACCTTGAAGGGGACCCCAAAATACTTAATCCCCCATTGGCCCCAACAAAGTTCCCATTCCATTTAGGAGAAAACAAGAAGCTTCATAGCTGTCAGGCTTGGTTTCTTCAAACAAAATAATATCAGCTTTTTAACATAAAGTTGGCATTTGATGAAGTATCATTTATTAAAGGATTTGTTGAGGTTCCACTTAAATAGCATGTTCTAAGTTTTGGTTCGTTTAAATGGTTCATCAATGGTTCATCTGGTCGTCTATCAGTTCGTATCATGGGTAGTACTTGGGGTGAGTTGGGGTGAGACTAGTCCCTGCGGGGAGCGGCGTCTATCAGTTCGTATCTTGGGTAGCACCTGGGGTGAGCTGGGGTGAGACTAGTCCCTGTGGGGAGCGGAGTCGAACCCCAGACCAATGGGGAGCAAACTCACTGCCCAAGCCAACTCTCTCCCTGTGCAAGCTAATGTTAAAGATATTCTTGTTTATTAATTTAAATTTGTATATGTTTTAATTAATTATGTTAAGAGGTGTAATTACAATAGCAATAAAGGTTAGATTGTAATGATCTCAATGCCATACCAAAAATAATTGGTAAGTGAAACAAAATATCTCTTCAAAATAAATAATATCTAAAATACAATAATAGTTAAGTAAAATATTATAATAAATAATTCTTGTGTATTTTCTTATCTATCTATTTATCTATTGAATAAATAGTAAAAATCATATTTATATAGAAAATACAATAAGACTTAAGTAAAAGCTAAATATTTTTCATTTCTTTTACAAAATTTGAACATAATTATTATGATTTATTACATTATTTTTGAAAAATAAAATAGCTCCCATATAAAAATTAAAATAAATAATGTCTATATATATTTTTATCTATTGTTTACCTTATTTATATTTGCATGTGTATCTAGCCATTTAGATAAATATTGTAAAGAAAAATATTTATTTATAGTCTACAATTATACAAATTTCAATATAGATTAATTCATAATAGTTTCAAGTGATGAAGTAATACATAGCATGTATATTTTAAACTAGCATAGATATGTTAAATACATCTAATTAAAAAATACTAGTATATACACCCCAAGATTGATATTTCATGTATATTGTAAACTAGCATATATATCTTAAATGCATCTAACTAAAAAATATCAAAATATATAAATATAAACACCTAAAAATTGATATCTCTCATTATTTTAAAATATATTTATTTAAGATATCTAAATTAATTTATTTATAGAATTATTATATCAATTATAATTATAAGAAATGAAAACAATACTAAATTTAAATTTTGTGCTAACGCTTATTTCATTGTTTTATGGATTACAATCTATACTTAACAACACAAATATGTCTTTTAATCTTTACTTATATTTCAAAGCACTCTAATTATTATTTATATTTTAAAAATTATTTAAAATTTAATCTATTAATCATTTTACTATAATTTATTAAAAAAATTCAAATGACTGAAATTAATTAAATAGTTAAACAGTTAAATATAAATACCTACTGAAGATAAATTAAAACAACCCCTCCATTTCTAAATACTGAAAACAAATTCCTTATATAACTGAATATAATTAATATTATATAGCATTGCCCTCCCTACAAAATCCAGATTAACCTTAAAAGGATTACATCAAATAAATGGCTTGAGCCTATCTTTATTTTGTAGAAGAATCCATTCACACTTTTATGTTATGGTAATTTAGAATCTCAATGAAAGTGATCTCTGTTCAGTTAAGGACAATAGGATCAAGTGAAATTATCAAACCTCATCTTTGTTCTCAAGGCCTTGACTCTTAACATTCTTCACTGTAAAGATAGTTTTTATTTACTAATGTTTCTACTGTACAATGAGCACATAATCCTTCTAAGAAAATAAATTGATATATCCTTTCAAAAAAATAATTTGATAACTGGATTTTATGTTGTTTGTTCGTATTTGTAATTTTCATTATTGTAGGGTTAGGGTTCTGATTTTATACAAAACAGCAATAAAATAAATCTTTCCATCAGTGAACATGCATTGTTGTAAAGATTATTTATAGATTTTAAAACTAAACAAAAGAATATAATATTAAAATAATAAGAAATTACATTGAAAGATTTCCTTTTTAATTAAACTTACAATCAAATAAACTACACATTAGAAAAACACATAACCATAGACCTAATGATAAGCACATGAATAGAACTCTCATTTAGCCCTCTATAAATATGTTTCTCCACACATCTCATGTTAAGTTAGAGGGAAAATGGAAAAACCAATTGAACTTTTCAATACAGCTAATTGAACTAAAATTATCTAAAGTATATTTTCTTTCAGAAATTTTTACTGGATTAAAAAGAATTCTAACAGTGGGAAATTATGTTTATTAGGAAAACAGGATATCTCTCCCTCTTTCAAAAAGATGTCTGAGAAATGGTTCAAATATAGCAGTTATTTGGAATGCACCTCCATATTATAAGCTATGTTGTCAAAAATGCAATTATTCCATAACCTGGAAGAGTTTGCTTCTTTCTATATTCCCCCCCTAATACTCCATCACCATAGATTGATTTTGATAGTCCCAAGTATTTACAAAACCATTAAACACATCCAACTCTAAGGAGCCCAGCGTGGAGAACATAAAGAGTCATTATCATTCCAAACCCTTTCCATGCTGTTAAATATGAGATTAATGAAGTAGATACAAAACTGAACAATGTACAACTAGGTATTTTATGTAACCTCAATTTCTTGCCCAGCACATGTGAGCACTGTGAATCAAAGCTGATTAAGCATAAGAGAATTTGATGGTCTAACAAAAGTGCCATATCTGTAACTGTGTTGATTCTACTACTATTTTGGAAACTAACTGGATGACAAAATATTGTTGAATTTTGCCCGGAAAATAATCATATTTTTTTGGTTAATATGATGTACAGGATGCAATTGAAATAGAAAAATAACTACAATAAGTTTAAACATCTTACAGATAAAATTATTCTTCCATCCATTCATTTTGGCTTTTGCGAACTTCATCTGAGCTTGAACACTTTTGAGATTTCTTACTTTGAGCATGGCCATCAAACAATCTGAAACAGAGAAGTGGATGGTCTAATTGTGTTACTAATAGAAAAATAAATAAAATCATATAGTTAGCCTATGTCTATAAGTGGTATTTAAAACAATTTTTTTATATATATATTATATCTATTAAAGTATAGGTATTGGTATAAGAAAATTGGAAAAATAAACATAATTAGTAGTATAGATAGCTTTAGGAAAATTCACCGTTAGTAAAAAATCATCGTCAGCGAAAATTCACTGCCAACAATTCATCGCCATGACAAATTCACCTCAAGTAAAATTCACCATCAGCAATTCACGGGGAAAATTAATATTTTTTAATATTAATGCGATTAATTTTCTGCAGCCTAAATTTAAAAAAAGTTGGGAGATATCAATTTAGAAGCTTTTTTATTCTAAAAATATTTTGTTTGACTTTGAAATTATTTTATTTACTACATATATGGAAACATATGCTGTTTGTTTTGAAAACATTGAATTTATTTTTAAATATTAATAACTTGATATGTAAATGACTTTCAAATTTAAGATAAACATAAAATAAAATTGTTTACTTTAATTAATAAATAAAACGACAACAGAGACATAATATTTGAACATGTTTACTAAGTGATCAGACTAGCCTCCTCAACCTAACACAACATATAATTTTTTTCACATTTTAAACTCCAAAAATCAATATCCATTTATAAAGATCCATAATTAATGGGCAGATGAAAATAAAAATTGAAACTTTTTAATTTCTCATTGAGTTTTGTTGAGGGAAATAGAGACACACATGCAAATTAGAAATTTACATTGTTAAGATTGTAGTTGAAAAAATGGTTTGTTTGCACATAATATATATTTATTGTAAAATTTCAATATATTTAAATAGATTTTATATCTTGTATGTGGTAATTTAGTATGTCTAATATAGTTGTATTTGGTTTGTATTGATCAAATTATAATTAATTTATTTTAACATCTTCTATAATTAATTTTACTACTCACTTTTAAATGTCCTAGCTAAGTATTCATTTACAGTCATTTATTATCATTGCCATTTTAAACATTTTTATCATCTTACTCCACTCCTTGAATAATCACTAGGTATTTTCTCTAACATGATGAGTAGGGAAGAATCTTAGTTTTAAAAATTCATTACACTTTTGTTTGTTCTTACTAGATCTTTGTTACACTATTTTGATTTATAATTCATTTTTGACAATCATAAATTAATATATTATTTTCATCAACATAACGGTTATATAATAACCATGACGCTCTTTCAACGGCAGGAAAATGCAAGTGGGAAAACCTTGCATTTAAATGGCACTGGTGATGGCTTGGCGGAGACGTTTGGTGTCGAATGCCTGGGCCCGAAGTCTTATGCTGCTCTCTCTGCGGCTCCTTCTTCGGTGTCCCTGGGCGGGAATAATGACAGGTTGCAGATGGAGTTGGGCGGGTTTCTATCTGACAAGTCGACACTAGGCTTGGGTGTTTGCAGGTCAGTGGGAGCAGGGACTCCCCCTGTTCCCCCTTATTTGCTGCAGGTTTTGGGACATCGCGAGGTGTGTGTTCCTCACTCTCCTGTTGTGTGGTGAGTCTAGGGGCCCTCCTATTGCTCCTATTGTCTCTTGAAAATCCTTTGTTGTGGTTGCTCGTGCATAGGTTTCGTCCTCTACCTTGTGCTCGGGACTCCCCTATTGTGGTCTGTGGGCCTGAGGTTGCTGAGAATGAAGCCTTCTATGTGCCTCAAGGTGTGGTCTGCAGTTTTAATGGCTTGTGTTCCTCCTTGCCTGATCTCCATGAGTGGGTGTTTGGTTGTTGGAAGCCTTCAGTTTCTGGACAGATTGACCTCTACCCTAGTGCTAGAGGTTTTTTCTTTTCTACTTTTTCTACCCCTGGGGATCGTGACAGAGTTTTGGACCGGGTGTGGATGTGGGGTGTTCATTCACTGTTCATCCAGTCATGGTCTCGCTCTTTCAACCCTCTTACAGAGCCTTTAAACATCAGACCTATTTGGGTTCGTTTGCCAAACCTCCTTCTCCAATTTTGGGAGGATTCTTGCTTTGAGGCTATTGGCAGCTTTTTGAAGGTTGATTCTACATCTTGGGATTTGGGGCATACCACGGTGGCATGTATTTTAATCGATCTGGATATCTCCAAACCTCTCCATGGTGATGTGGTTTTGATGGTGGCGGACCAAACCTGGAAGCAGCTTCTGGACTATGAGGGGCTCCCTTTTCATTGCAAGCGTTGTTTCTCAGTTGGTCACTTGGCTTCTAGTTTCCCTCTTGCTCGTCGCAAGAGTGCTACTACTTGGTGGAAGAATTCTCTCACGTACCATCTCACTATTGATTCTCCTCCTTCGGTTAGTTCCTCTAAGGAGGATGACCCGCCCCCCCGAATCTACCCAGGATCCTCTTTCGACTCTCCTTACCGTGGAACTTCTACCCCAGTCTGTTGTCTCTGCTCTGTCAGAACCTTCTGCTGTTGTTGTTCTACCAGAGCCTGCTCAACCTTCGTTGAATGACTTTGCTAGTCCTTTGCCTACTCTAATCTCTTTTGTTTCGCTACCAACCCCCTCGTTGCATGGTGGCTCCCCTCCCATGGAGGTTGTTGTGGACATGCTCCCCTCGCCTCTCTCTTTGGTTTCCATTTCTGAGCCTCCCTGGTTGGTTGTGTTGCGGAAGACGAAGGGACTCCCCAAATTTGTCGTCTCTACTCAGCCTCGGATTTGGGGAGTCAGCTTTGACCCCTGTGTTTCAAGGTTGTGTAATTTTTTGGTTTTCTATAGTTGTTGGTCAGTTGACTATTTTTGTTTGTTCTTCTAGTTCAATTGTTTGAACTATGATTTCCTTTGGCCCTTTGGGCTCTCTATGTAAAGGGTACAACACCCTATAAATGTTGGTTATCTTTTCAAAAACATAACTGTTATATCATTATGGTCATTGATTTTTATCATAACTCGTGAATACACTAGGGATATAAATTTAGACTCTTTTACTATATTTCACTCATTATAGTAAATTTGAGACTATTATTGTTGGTGTCAAAAGAGTCTTTATACATCTACTTACTTTTTAGCTGCCTAGTTAGTGAGTCCTACTTACACCTTGCTACATAAGCTTTCTTAGAGACTTTTTGTTTCTTGTTTCATGTCATGTGTATATGACATATGTTTCACATTTTTCATTTATACATGTAGGGTAGTCACTTACCTCAACCACCTTCTTTCCTCACCCTTGACTTTAAATAAAAGACCTTCTATGTATATTTCATTCAAATTTGTATATGTATTAATATTATAGTTCATTTTTTCTTAATCTCTTTGTAGAAGGATTATTTAGTTTTGTAGGGATCTTATGAACCTACGAGTCTTTTGGTGATTCCAACATGATATCAAAGTGTCGCATTTATAAGCACCTTCTCTAGTTTGGGGGATTTTCATTAGCTATTTTCTTACGATGTGTCTTGGAGTAAAACTAACCTCACCATTGTATCTAGTAGGCCAAAATAATATGAATTAATAGTAAATTCGATAGGTTTTGTTAAGTTGTCACATACAAAGGTTTTTGGGAGGGGTTCCATTGAAGAATCTACAAAATTTGTATAGCTCACACCATCATATGGCCTCAATATAGTTTCTACTAGGTCATGTGTTCATACAATCACTATACAATCCCTATGAGCCCATGTAGGTCTTTGGTATAATTCAATATTTGTGTTTTAAAAGTTATTTATTATTAAAAATATTCTATGCCTTGTAGAGCCATATGGGTGATGTTTTTGGTAGGAGTTTTTGTAGCCCTTGGGTGGTCAATCCTCATTCCCTCTACTAGAAAGAGGCTAAGTAGGTGCAATCACTACCTAGTTATGGGTCCTCCACTACTCTCTCATTGGACCTCCATTGGTTGGTCGCCACTTCACCATCACCACCCAACTATGGCTACTCTACCACCTTCTTGAGCTACATCAACATCCACCTAACTTGCACCACCCCTAGCCACCTCAATAGTGTGGAAACTATTTGTAAAGGCTCCAAATATATATATTTTAACATCAATAATTTTTCCAAATGGAAGGATTGTTTTGGAGTTCTTATAGGTATTGGAAATCTCTTTTCAAGCCCTTCATAGCGGTGTTAGAATTATTTGGTGATTTTTGTGTGTCTAGTATTCTAGTTTGAAGCTCCTAGTTGCTTTCTTTTTTCAATTGGGTATAATTTTTTCCCTATTTATCAAAATTAAGTAATTTAAAAAATATATAATAAAAAATACAAGGAATTCACTTGTTTTATACCAAAATTCATTTAGACAAGCCAATTTTTTTTAATTAAATTGTTGCATGTTATAAATGGTTGACTTAGGTTTTTTTTGTAAAATCTTATACTACAAGTACCTTGTATTTTATTGGGATAGCTCTACTTGCAATATTAATAAATTTTGAAGGGTTGTAAGGCATGATTATAATTTATTTTTGTATTTCTTTTATCTCTTTATCATAGCTCAAACTAGGCAAATTAAACTTCTAACTCGTGTATAACTATAACATCTAAAAATCGAAGTACAAAACTACTTCAATTTAAGGGATTATGGAGAATATTAAGTAAGACTCGTCTATAATTTAATAGATAATATGGACAATTTGGGGGCTTAATTGGTTTACATATTTATTCCAACTTCTTGTTTCTAAGCTCAATGAACTCCTTGGCACCATCAATAAATTTTGTGCCTTACAATTAAAATCTCAATTAACATATATGACTCAATTCTTATCTATTCATTGAATATTTCCTTGTAAGGTTCAATTCTATGCAATCTTAGTTAAAAGGTTATGAAAAAAATAATTTTGATAAAAAATATATGGGTGATCCCACAATAATGGGTTACACTTTTTGGCCAAACTTGACATTGAAATCAACATTTTTCACTAGATCTTTACTTTTGTACGCCTATAGACGCTAAACCATTAAGAATATGAAGATGAAGCAAACTAGTGATTTGTGATATTTTTTGTTGAGAATCCAATTATATTTTTAAAAAATAAAAATAAAAAAAATTGTGAATTATTTTATGTAGTTTTTATTAACTTCATTGTTTTACTAAACATCATTTTCAAAAACTAATGCTTACTTTCAGCTGCATAACTTTTTTTATAGAAAGCATACAATTCTAATTTTTTAAATACAGTGTTTTCACACCATTATCTAGTGGATGGATATTTTTTCATAATTTTTTGTTGCATATATATTTTTAATTAATTTTCTAATTTAGAGTAATTATAATTTGGATATATTATACTTTCACCTACATAACTTTTTTTGTATTCATTTTAATTAACTTATTCTTTTTTTTTTGGAATAAGGACATCAATAGCTAGTGGACATGCATTTTTAAGAAAAAAAAAATTGTCTTTTCCTATTTTACCGTATGTGTGAAATAATTACCTCGATGTTCATTGAAAACCCTACATTCACAAGAAATAAAAAATAAATATAATACTAAAATTAAATATATTTAAAATTATACTTTTTGGGAAGCTTATAATAAGGACTAAATGTTTACAGAAAAATAATTTTAAATAAATTAATTTGATCCCCTAAAAGGTAAATCAAAAGTGGTTTTTTATCAGCATTTTGATAGGTGTAGAGGAGACTCCATTATAGGTATGGTTTAAAACTAGCAGCTTTCTATCCAAGGGGGTTTGATATAAGTGGGTTTGATAAAACCCTCTTCAATTAAAACCCTTAAAATGGAACCTTTTTAAGGCTTAAATCATTATATTTTCTAAAAATATGTGATTTCAGCAAAAATCAGGATGTCCCAAAAAGTGTAACCCATTATTGTGGCAGCACCCATATATTCCTAATTTTGTCAAAGTTGAAGGGCATGTTTCAAGTTTTTCTCTTCTATTTTCTATTTTACAATGGATGCACATGGAATTTATTTCAAGATACCTTCTTTTGATCTATTTTTAATTATGTAACTAGGGAATGATCAAAATTATTTCAAATGGATGTACTTAGTAGTTCTAAAATGTAGGCATTAATGACTTGATCATCTAAGGGTAAAGATAAGAAGAATAAATAATCTTAGACAAAGTCAACTTTAGGTTATGAGAATTACCCAACTAAATTAGAAATCAAATTAAAAATCCACTTTCTCTTTTAAGTCAAGTGAGTTTCCCTTAATTACAAAGAATAAATCTAATGATCCTCACACTTTTGTGGTGTAATGAGGCATGATGAGTTGCATTTTTTTAATGTAGTTAGAGACATTGGAGGAAGCCATGCAAAGGAATAAATTTTTTATTTCTAAACTTTCTTCCAATATAAGTCAAGTTCTCTCAACAAGGGGTTTGAATCTATCAATAGATAATTGGATACTTGATTTAGAGACTTCTCATCATGTGGCCAATTCACACAATCTCCTTGAATCTCTTTCTAATAGTAGAACTTCTTAGAGTGTAGTGGGTAAATTTACACAAATTCTAAATTTAGGATCAAGTATTGTTTAGTTAGTAGATGGTTGCATTGAGGATGTCCTCTTTGTTCTCAATTTGTTTCCAATCTTCTCTCTATGTACCAAATTTGTCATTCTAGGATGGAAAAGAAATCGATTTTTCTTAACATGATGTGGTTATTTTAAATCCATATGATCTTCAAATCATTTTTTCTTTAGGGAGAGTTGATCATTGGTCTTGTTTATATAGGTTTGATGGATTTGAATCTTCCTCAAGATCCTCACATATAGTACATGGCTCTCGATTCTTTGATTAGACTTTGGCATATGAATAGTTTGAGTACTTGAACTACATGTATCTTCAACAATTAAGCATACAATACATGGTACTTGGTCTTCCAAAAGTTTCTTTTAGTTAAGGGGGTTTTTTCAAGGTTGTTTTCTCAAGGAAAATATCATATGTAACCATTTCCTAAGAGTAAGGCCACTCATTCTAATACATTATCTGAGTTGATTCATACTTATCTAATGTCCTTTTTGGATCTATATTTTTTAGGAACCAATTATGTGCTCAATTTTATTGATGGTTTCCCATGACACACATGGGTGTACTTTCTTACATAAAAAAGTGAGGGCTTCACCAATTTCAAGACTTTGAAAATATCCATTGAGAAACAATATGTTCTTTCTATTAAGAAGAACCACATAGATAATGAGGGGAATGTGAATTGGGCATTAAAAAATTTATGCATAGAGCATGGTATAAAACATCAACTTATGGTTCCCTATACCCCTCAACATAATCCAGTGTGACTAAAAGAAAGAATAGGGCATTGTGAGAGATGGAAAATTGTATCATTCAGTCTAAGAATATGACACCTACTTTTTGGGCTGAGGTATTCAATCGTACCAATGACATTTAGAACTACATGCCCCATAAGGAAATGTGGGATATATGACTTGAGAGAAGGATAAGACCCTTGTCAAGATTAATGTAACTTCTTTTAGAGTGATTTTAGTAAGGCTTGGGCCTTCATTCCATGGAGAGGAAGAAGTACCAAAAAATTATTTTCGTTGGTTATTGTGAGGATTTTAAGGCATATAGGTTGTTTGATCCTATTTCTCATGCTACCTTCTTTTGACGGGATAACTTTTTTGATTAAACCTTCACTTTGGTGGATTATCATCGCCATCTTCTCCCACACTTCCTACTCTTTTTAGTTCTCCTAAGGATTCTCTTCTTCTTGAGAATGATGATGATGACACTCCTCCAATCTATCACCTCCTCTACCTCCACCCTCTATGCCCATTGGGATTACAATGCTATTCACAAAGATGGGTCTTTTCTTGGTGGTCCTTCCACTTCTCATTGCACTCTTTCTCATACAACTAGTGTTAGTATTTTGGGTCATACTATTTTAAATGATCCTTATAAATTTTAAGATACAATTAGTATATTAGAGTTGGAAACAATTATGACAAAAGAGTATTCGTCATTAATGTAGAATAATATGTGGGAATTTTACCTCTTCCAAAGGGAATAAATTTGTTTCACTTTGAATGTGTCTATCAAACCACATATGTAGTTGATAGGTCTAATGACAAGTACAAGGCACGTCTTGTAGCAAAGGAGTTTCCTTAGTATGAAGGAATTGATTATTTCAGGACATTTTCTCACGTTCCCAAGATGAATTATATTTTTCTTGTACTTTCACTTATTGCATCACAAGGATGGTTAGTATTTTAAATGGATGTAAAGAGAGCTTCCTTGTGGAATGATCTTCATGAAGAGATCTACATGTAGAGCTACCTCCATTATTTTTATAGGACTCTTGACTTCTTTGTAGGCTTCACCACTCATTGTATGGTCTCAAATATGACCCTCAAGCTTGGAAATAGAAGATGGATACCTTCTTTCTCACTTTTAGTTTCACTTGTTTCTATTTTGATCAAACAATTTATACTTATAGGCATAGAGATGAAATTTTGGTACTAGTTCTTTAAATGGATTATTTGATTCTCACTAGTAGTTCCTCATCCATGACTCAAGGAATTAAACATGCATTGATAGATCACTTTGACATGAATGATCTCAAGCTTTTATACTATTTCCTTGGCCTACAAGTACTCCAATCTAGTAAGGGATCTCTATTTTATAGTAGGAGTATGCTCATGAATTTATTCATTCTTTTGGCATAGTTTTATTGCAAGCTTGCACCCACTCCATTTCACTTAGGAATTATATTATCTACCACTTTCTCTACACCTATCATGATGCTACATTATATTGATAGTTGATAGGAAGTCTTGTATACTTGAACCATACTCTTGATTGTATTTCCTTTGTTGTTCCAGGATATTTTCTTGATTCTCTTGTTCTCCTCATGAGAGTCATTAGAAGGAAACCAAGAATATCTTGAGGTACACTCAAGGCACTTTCCATTTTGACATTCATCATACATCAAGAACTTCTTAGATAGTGAGCTTCATTGACTCAAATTGGGCTAGTGATGTTGTTGAACAAAAGTCTACCTCTAGTTTTTCTTTTTTCCTTGGTTTTAATTCAATTGTATTGTCTTGCAATAATTAGTCTATTATTGATTATCATTTCTAAAGGTTGAGTATGGAGATAAAATTTTAGCTATCTAGGAGGTTCTTTGGCTTTGATAGTTGATGACAGAGTTTGGTTTTCTTCCTAATCACCCCACTACATTTTTGTGTGATAACCAAAGTGTCATACATATTTCTTGCAACTCATTGGAGCACCAATAGACTAAGCACATTGATATATGTGTCCATTTCATTTTGTACCTCATCCAAAATGGAGTTCTTTTCTTGGAGTACTTGCCCACTAAGGTGCAATTTGTAGACATCTTCACTTAACCTTTGGTGTAATCTCATTATCTTCAGTTGTAATTGATGCTTGGGGTAAAGGAAGTTTTCCTTGAGAGGTCATCTTGAGGCCTCCTTCCTTTTTTTTGTTCTCTCTTTTGGGGAGTATCGTGTCCTATGGATTCTCCTTTTCTCCATTTGTGAGAAATTTTTATTGTACATTAGTACCTCATTAGACCTAATTTTTGGGACTCATCTTAAAATCTTTTTCCTTCTAGAAGTTGCACTTAAGGGGTGGGTTAGTGTGAAAAGAGGCTTTTCACATCTAGTTACTTTTTAGCCACCTAGTTAGTGAGTCTTAATCACATGTTGCTACTCAAGCTTAGAGAACTTTTCTTTTTTGTGTCATGTCATGTGTATATCGCACTTGCCATTTACACTTGGGGTATTCACTTGCCTCAACCACTTTCTTTCCTCACCCTTAGCTTTATATACAAGGACTTCTATGTGCATTTCATTCACATATATATGAGCAATGACATTATAACTTATTTTTCTTAATCTCTTTATAGAAGGATTATTTGATTTTGCAAGGATCTTTTGAGCCCATGAGTCTCATGATGACTTCAACAATTATTTTCTTCTCAACCACAACTTTTCACTAATAAGAAGACAACCACATATGAGATTTATCATAACAAATAAGCAGTAGTCATCTAAACTAGACGTACCAACTTTTTTTATTTATATATTTTGTTTAAGGTTAGAAAATTTATTCTTGTGATGTTATACCAATTAGATATGTCAATCCATCCACAATTCACCTTTATACTAACATTCATATACTCCCTATTCCAACACATTTTTAAAAAATAATTATTTCAATCAGAGGAAGATCCCAACATGTTTTGTCATATTTTGTCCTTGTCTTGTACAATGTGAGCATTGAATTTTGAACACGGCTTACACTAGGTACCCACAAAGGTAAGATATTTTCAAATGGTGGTTACAGTTTTAAATCCATAACTAGGCTCAGGCGAACTCTAATACCATGATGAGAAAACATAGATTAATTTTGATCTTTTGAACAAGGTCAAGTGGGAAGAAGCTGGAAATTGCGGACTGGAAGGATGACGACAAAGATGTAGATGAGACAGGCGAATTGATGTTGAGGATGAACGGAATGGGAGCTGGGATGACGAGGAGTACAGAGAGTGTCTTCTAAATCTTTAGTTGGAAGCCTGACAGATGCTTTCTGAGCGGCAGGCTTTTTCTTCTTGTGCTGCAGTGTCTGGTGACCCATCAGGGCCTACTTTCCCAACGTGGCTTTTGTGCGGGTCTCCCTCTCAACGTTGGCTTCCAAGAATCTGAAGGTGTCTGGTGGGGTCGGTTTCTTATCTTCTAGCTATGGCGTGGACATTTCTAGTACGCCATGGCTCAACGAGGGGTTATCTGTTGTGGATGGGATTCGTCAGGTGCTGCCAGCCCTTAGTAGTGTTGGTCTAGTTTCTAATCTGAAGGGTAATGTGCATGATTCCTAGTCGGATTTGGTCAAGCATCCTTATCCTGATTCTACTCATCCCTTGGATTCAAGTGGGGTTTGTAAGATGGTTGTGCATATTATCCCTATTTTTATTGTTGAACGATCTTCTTCCAGTCTAAGGGATTTCTTTATTGGGAAGTTTTTACGAGATAGATCTAATATAGACATTTTCAAGTATGAAGCTCAAAGAAAATGGAGGCTTAGTGGTTAGATTGAAACTTGGCTATCTTTTAAGGGTTTCTTCTTGATATTCTTTTCCAATCACAAAGATTATGCTCATAATCTCATGGATGGGTCATATCTTTCCTAGAGTTGGGTTATTCCTCGAAAATTGACATCTAAACCTGGATTTTGAGAAGGAATTTTTTAAGCAAGCTCTTGTTTGAGTCAAGCTTCCTCGGTTACTTTTGACAACTCACAGGACAACTCAAAATTTGTGTTAATGTAGATGCAGATAAGGTGATTTCTTCTATCACTTTAACTTTTGAGCTAGGGGAATTGGTGCAATAGTTTGTTTATGAAAACTCTTTGGTGTTATGTCTAAAATGCAACGAAGTGGGACATGTGAATGTGTGTTGCACGATTAATCAAAGGATATAAAATTTATGGAAGAAAAATCTTGAATTGGTGCCTTCTCATTCTCAAATAGTTGTTGAGGCGTTTGGTGCAAAATGGTGAGGAGGTTGCCCCTTTTGTGGCTAGGTCTCTTTCAAGTGAAATTTATAACTTGTCTTTTGAGGTCAAATTGCATCCCAAGGTTTTTTTTTTTTGAGGAGTTATGTAAAGAGACGATTAGGATTGTATCCCAAGGTTAGTTTTTTTTTTAGGAGTTATATAAGGAGATGATTAGGATGGTGTTGGACTAGGTAAAACATTAGGGTTTGAGGAAAGACTCTTCTTGCGTCCTTTCTATTTTTTTGATTCAAGTTTGGTTTCAAAAAATGAGATTTTTTTCAAGAGGGTGGAGCACTCTAACTTCACGTTACCTTGATTTGCAAGGTCTTTGGTCATTGTTGTCAAGTGGTTCACTCTATGTTTTTTAGCTTTCACTCCACCTTTTGTTGCATTGTTAGATTGCTTTAGGGTTTCAACTTTGTTGCCATATATTCTTGTTGTTGTTTAGTTTATTCTTAGTAGGCTTCATTTTTCGTGTTTGTACTTATCTTTATAAATTGGTTGAAGCCATCTTATAAAGCCCCTCTTTACCCTTAATTAAAAAAGTCACATTGATAAAGATAGTTTGTTTGAACATTACACACATTTATAACAAAATTGTAATGCATCTCAATAGACTTTGTATTTTCTATGTTACAATCTATTTTTGATGGTTGGTTTGACTGATAGTGAACAATAGAATATCAAATATGGCTATATTTGGTTCATGTCAATCATACCAAATATTAATTTATTTTAATAGTTTTAAAATAAAGCTTTGTTTTATCTATCTACAATTGAAATCCCTAACACATGGGACATGTAGATAATCAATATTGGAAGAGAACAAAACACATGAGATCTTTTAGATAAATTTAAAAGTTTAAAAATGTTTTGAATGAATATAAATTATTTTTAGTAATATCTAATTGAACAATTAGAAGTTACTTTTGATCAATAAAAATAAAACATTTTGAAAATATTTGAACCCTTATACAAAAATTAACACACAAACATTAATGAAACCCATCAAACATAAAAAAAAAATTAAATGAAAACTAACTAAAGAGCTCTACTACACATTGGTTGAAATTCAACAGCAAAACTAGCAAGCTAATTGCAAGGGTTCTAGGAAAATTCATTGCCAGCAATTCACCAAAGGAAAAATTCACGTCAGCATGCGATGTGACAGAGAATTTTACTTGACAGTGAATTTTCCATGACGGTGAATTAATGACAGTGAATTTTGCTTCTGTAAATTGTTGAGATAAATTTACCATATTCCTATTACAAAAAGACAAAAGAATAATCAAAATACAAAAATTCGATATAAAAAATTACAAAACTCATACCATACAACCAAAAAGAAAATCCCCATTCTTAAATCTTAAGAACCAGCTTTGACCCACTAAGATCCAGAGTGCCTTAATTTCTGTTATCCACATATTTTTGTCTCCCCCTAAAGCACATATCCTTCTTATTCGGTCTCCCCCTCTTAACATCCACTCTGAAGTTAGTAGTTTCCTTAGAGCTTCTAGTTATACGTATATTTGGCAAGAGGGGAGGGCATGAGAGACTCCATTTGGAAGGTCTAAATAACAAGGGGTGGCTACACCTCTTTTTGGACTATCAACAAATGTAGCCAAAAAGGAGGGAAGGAGAACACCACATTTAAGCCCCTACCGCAAACTAGAGCTCACACGGATACCACGCCCATCAATAATCATCTTCGAAGAAGAAACAAACCTATTTCCAATGGTGCAAATGTAAAACCAGGGGATAAGGCTTTTGTTATATGTGATCGAGGCATGTAAATCGTATGCTGCCTCAACAAAGAAAGGGATTTTATCTAACAAACGTTAAATGATCTTTTATTCTATGCTTTTTGGACTGTTTGAATGGGATTTTATTAAAACGACAATTTATTTGGTATATATGGGTTAGATGACCATTTTTTTTTTTTCGGTTGCTAAGTATATAATGGTGCAATTTTTATAATCAATAACTAAAATAATTTTAAAAAGAGAAAATGAGAATTGTATATTTAAATTTTGATTAATATATCTTAAAAATATTAAGAAAGTTGAATTTAATGATTAGAAAAATATTTAAAAAAATATATATTCTATAAAAAATTTAAGAAATTATTAAAAGTTGTAATCAAATAATAATCTAATAATAAAAATTTGTATGATAAAACAAAACAAAAATAATTTAAAAGATGTAAAGTATGTCTATATTCAAATTCCAAATAAAATAAAAATTTAATAAAAACATTGTTTGAAAGATAAATTAAATTTTTTTAAGAAGATAATAAAAAATTTTAAAAAAATATATTTCTGAAAATATTATCAATAAGTCTTTAATGTAAAGAACAGTAGTTGGGGTTTCTAAAGAGTCCTCTATATTAAGATAGTTGAAAAGCCCTATCTTAGCTTGTTTAATTGCTCTTGAGAATCGTATATGATGGTATCCATTCTTCAAAATCTTTAATAAGCGAACAATTTCTTCTTCAATATGCTCCCCATAACATATTAAAAAGTTCTAAGATGTGAATTTTTGGGAGGATGACTGCCCTCTTGATTGGAGGTGGTGATGTGAAAATTGATGGAGATAAAACTCAATGTGAGTGGATATCCTATACACTTCAGGTGACAGGAACCAGCATGTTCCCTAAAGGAGGACATTGAGGAAAGGTAAATTCCCATCTACTTTCAATTTTCTTGTACATTTATTTTCTTAAAAGATGATGTTTAAATGAGAATGAAACTAAAATTTATCAGATCTCAACCACAAGTTAAGATTAATGTTGTCAATATAGTATTTCCATCATTTTGATTTAAGAAAATATATTTTTTTTAGATATTTTAGGAAAATATTGGTTAGTAAAAAAGATAATAGAATATTCATAACCATCCATTCAACATGTGTTCATAGATTTCTTTTCTATATGACAAAATATTAGATTTTAACAATAATTTCACTAATAAGAATGTTTGGATAATCATATGATTTTTAATTATATTAATAACTTCTAAAAAAATCTGATAAAAAAAACAGTATATCAAAATTTACAAGAATCCTATCCTCTAATATCCTTCCCCATTTCTTATCCTTAAAAACTTGTAAAATAAAAAAATCTTCTACTAAAAGCTCTCTTTTTATAAGTAAAAAAATCCATATATTCAACAATCAATCTAAAAATTACAATCGTTAATATATGAGGCACCATATATCCTCAAGGTGATCTGAGGCTTCAGACCAATTATAGAGCTAATACATTGAACAAACACTTATCCTTAGACCAAAAACTAGACACAGCCGAACCTTCCACTTCTATTCTATTGGTTACTTCAGGTACGTCTTTTGATTCAAATCTAACTCAACGTGGAGTTCAATTTTCCCCATTCTCTCTCTCTCTACATTACCTAGTTTGTGTGTTAAGACAATACTGCGTTCAAGGATGCAAATTCTCCTCTAATCCATGTTGTCCATAAAGTAATATTATATCCATTTTACACCGAACTGCTCTGAGTATGGCACTCCAATAGTAAGTCAATATCCTCCTCAGTGGTGTGGAGCCTGTAAATCTCCAATCCTTGTGTCTTAGCTCCCCTTAAACTAGATGTGGAATAGAATTCCTCCATTGTTACAGATTTTGCTGAGGACAACTTCACTCACTCATTTACAGTAAGGAGTGACCCATATAACTATAGCTCAAAACGACATGGCCTCTCCTCCTCTCTTCCACTCAACGATCTATTTTAGCCTTTGAGATATCTAAACTAGCAAAAGATTGAGAAAACGGACTTCTTGTTAACCTTTGAGATATCTCTATTAGCAAACCTTAGAGAATCATAGCGTTTTCTATTTTGATGGTTATCTTAAAAGAATATTTTATTGTTGGGATAGAGAATGTAATCAGTAGTTGAAGAAATTAGACAATATCCTTAGACATATTAAATCATAAAAGGTAACATATTATAAAGACTAATATGTGTTCAAAAAATTTATAAATAATAATTATTTATTAAGAAAATATATAAGAAGATTGTTTCTCCCAAACATCTCTAAAACATAATATGAAAAAGAAAAATTTATTGAACTAAGGAGATCACTCAAAGGATATATATTTTTCTAGAGATCACCCAAAAGATATATATAAATTCCTAAAGATTCATAAAGAGGTGCCCCTTTTAACTATAAATCATATATAAGGAAAACCAAACCTATAGAGGTCAATCCTTGCTCTTTCATCCAAATATTCCACTTATTTTATCAAATTTCATTAATGACATGAAAGTGGAGGAGGATAAAATTCTTATAATTTTTTATGTGATTCTATTATTTACCAAAATCTTGATTGGGGGAGGTTATTAACATGCTTAAAATATGCACTAACGTCTAGATAACCTTTTATTGAAATTGTAAGTTAGATATATTCTTTTCTCTAGTAGGTCTAAGAACAAATAGAAGGGGTAGTTGCTATGGGTTCTCCATTGTCTATGTAGTGACCAATATTTCTTTTTTGTTGCGTTCATTCAAAATTACCACTGATATATGTTTATTTAAATAAAATATTAGAAATTGTTATGTTGACAACACTAACCTTAGCTAGAAGCATGTGATACAATAATAGAGTTTCATTCTAATTTGAACAAAATATTTTAGGGGAATAAATTTATCAATGAATTGAGAGTATATGGCATGTTACCTCTCCTCAACGTCCTCCTTTCAAAGAAATAGGATGGTTCCTTGTCACCTCAAGTGTATAGGATTTCCACTTACACTAAACTTTATCTCCATGCACCTTTACATCATCACCATCCCAAAAATCAAGCATTCTTAGAACTCCTTCAAAACACTCACAATTTGATATTTTTGAATATATGATTAGGAACATTGAATAATATATTACTCACTTATTAGGTAGTTTTAGGAAGAATAAGTATAATCATTAGAAAATATCAAGAGTAGTTAAAAAATAAAGATGTGTCTTTATAACTATCTTAATGTGGAGGACCCTTCAAAAGCATAGTTGCTTTCTTTCCTTACATTAAAGGTTTATCCAATAATATCAAAAAATATTAAAAAAAAGAAGGAATCCTTATGTTGTTTAGACCACATAAGAAACAAATGGAAGTGATCAAGGCCTCCAAAAGTTACAAGGACCTTTTTCATAATTAATAAATCCATATAGTGGCTTAAACTTGTAGAGTTTCATATATTGGAAAATTTAGTTTTTGTTTAAGAATTGAAATGAAAGAACATGAATATTGTTAGCACTCAAAATATAAGGGGCAACGCTCATGATTAGGTTGTAGGTAGTAATGGGCCAATCGAAAGGAATGGTTACTCCTTTATACTTTCATCCATACAAAACCATTAAGGGAGATCTAGTGAGTGTAAATAAGACAATTAAAGATAAATATTCAACGCAACTGGAACTCTATCAATCCATACCTTGTGTATACTAATACCCCAATTATCTATCACTACACATTAAAGCATGTTGGTTGCTATTGCAAGACCTATACTTGACCTATGTTAAGAAAATGAAATAATAGATTGTGTATACAATAAATTAAAACAAGCTGGTTTATAGCCCCTTATATAAATTCTTGTAACCTTTCCTACTTCATGTGCAACCTATGATCCAAATTAAACAACCTTCTGAAGGTAGAAGAATCATTATCTCTCTATAGATTTATCATGTTATTTTAATGGGTTATATAAGATGGTGAAACCCCATACATGCATAACTCTATAAGAAAATATCATACTTGATTTTTCAAAGGATTTAGCATTGAGTTGTAATGCTAAATTTTGCATGTAGGCAAGGCCTAACTAATCCTAAAATACTAAGGAGAAACAAGGTGATATATTTTAAAAGAGAATTTGATCATTTACCATTCAAGTTTAATACCTTTACATTAGAAAATATAGTTAAAACTTCAAAGAGGGATAGAAAGAAATATCATATGAATTTATAATAAAGAACTAGACTTGCAAACATATAAATAATTAAAATGGGATACATCACATGATTTTATCTACTTCAAATATCCATGTATACTCAGAAACACCGCTTATACATTAAATAAAATATAATTATAAGGGTATGTGCAAGATCATCATGGAAAAAACAAGCCCTTAAGTGGCAATACAAAGACAGAAAATCAAAGTTAGACAACTTAACGTAAAAATTTGAATAAGTTATCTATATTATTTCAAAAAAATGTAAAAAAAGCATCTGTAGAAAATTGAATGTAGCTTCTAAACTACTAGACCTTTATTTTTTTTAAAAAATCTATTTGGTGAAAATCTAAAATTTCAATGCAGAAGTATTTAAATTTTAGGGTAAAAATAAGAAGTAGGTATCTGTCTGACCACCCTAACCATGATAAAATGATAATATTTTTTTATAAGATTTCAAATATAAGTAGAGGACTCATGTTCCGATGTGATGCATATTTTTTTATAATTTTTTTCCAAGTAAATAATTAATTATGATTTTTTATTACAACTTTTAAAAAATATAAAAGCTCGTTTGTCTAACAACCTTAACTTGGTCAAAAATTCATGAAATTCATTTTTATTTGTTTTAATCCTATATTATGCGAAGCATAGAATGTGATGCGTGTTTTGGATTCAAAAAATGTGATACCGTTTGAAAGTTATAGATTTTTTTCAATCAACTATCAATTAGGACTTTATTCGTAATTCTAATAGAAAATGAATAATAATTATTTATTAAATTCAAAGTAAAGCATAAGTTATATTGGTGGAAAGCTAAGAATCTCCTCTAAAATCCCTTTTCGTTTCATCAATTTTGGGTAAAAAGAAAGTCGTCAGCCACATGGGTCATCATATGGGTTACATATCGCCACTTTTTGGCCCATCATGATCCTACACATACCCATAAATAAACTATTAAAAATAATATAGATTTATTAATAGTCTAGATTTTTAAAAAAAATCAATTCAAAATAAACCCAAAGTATTCAAAATATCCAACTATTCATCTAGTTTATTTTACATATGTGTACTATTTAGATTATTCTATATTGTAGGGAACAAATCCAAAAGTATTTAAAACATTTCTATTGCCATTCTAATTTACATAAAAAAAAAATTCTCATGTCCAACTTTGGGCCATAAGTCCAAATTATTTGAAATAGTTCATACAAACTTTGTAACTATTTTATAATGTTGCAACACTAGCTAATCAATTAACACAATAAATAAATAAATGTGACTCATACAAAACATTTCCTCACCCTTGAAAAACTCTAACACACAACTATTGACCCCTTAGACCATCCTATAGACAAGCCTATGCAAAAATAATAAAGATTGATTTGGTTCCATAGTCAAGACCTACCCTTTATACTTTGTAGAAACCTACATATATAGAGAGATATAATATTTCTCTAAAAATCATAATATATATACACTTATCATGAATCTATTACATAGTAGGAGACTTCATTAACTCAAGCATTAATCACTTCAATACTAGTTTAGTAGACAACCAAATTTGATTTTGCACAAGAAAGGAAAATCATATTTGGATAGAGTCTAGTGTAGAAAATATGGAAAATAATATCTATTAATAATGCAATATAGCCACCTACAGGCACTCATTTGTATCATTTTCATAGTCTTGATTCAACTCTAGAGTAGTAGCTCATATATTTATGATTTCAATCTACTTTATTATTTCACATGGCACATGCACTAGTATGGTCCTTCTCGATTTATAGAAAAAATCCTACACATGACTTCAAATTACCTAATTTATCTTTTCATATGTCTACCAAGTCATTGAAAACACCGCCAATGGCATTCAATACATGGCATTGGGCTCTAAGGTGTCACCAAATATTTTAGTTGACCATCTATGTAATTATTGTGACCTTTCATGTCTTAGTATGCCCAAGTCTAATTAGGACTTATGGTCACTGAATATAGACTATTGATTTATACTTATACCTAATCATTTTAAATTTAATAACTCTATGTATACTCTTTCCACTATTTATAATCTATTTCTTGAGTCCATGTTGATATATTTTATTTGATATTTTCTCAAGCTAGTGAAGTAAACTAGTTTTCTTATTAGATTCTCATGCTTCATTATTTTATTTTGATTTAGTCCTCATTCTATACATCTATTTCTAAGTCCTTTTTTAACATTTGAGTGCCCTCTAGATGTGCGTTAAATTCTTATCACCCCTTAATGAACTATGTGTTAGTCATGTTCCATGGGCTCCAAATTCAAATAAGTAGTGATGTTTATAGTCATCAATGGACGAAAATTAATTATTTCGCCTATTTTTCTTTATTTCTTGTATCTTCAAGTTAACTAAAGTTTCATACCTACAAAACTAAGATTCTATATATACATTAGTCAGCTAAGTAGGTTGTGTCTATTAATTGAGTATTGTGTTCAAGTATAAACCTAAGAGCCCATGTGACTCTAAATTAAGCATAAAAAATTATTTCCAAAGTCAAGTGTCATTATGAACTCCAAGTCTTTATATTCCCTATTTCATTCACTCATTCATGTCCATTATTATTAGGAAGTGTTTCAAGTTTATAGATGAGTGTGCAATTAAGTATGAATTAATTTGTATGTTCACATCTGGTAATGCAAGTCCTTATTTTAATTTAGGTGATAATACTTGATAGTATGGCCCACTTGTGGAGGGAGCTAAAAAAATAAACTTTGGAAGGAAAAACTTATTGAACACCTTCCAATTAAGGTCTTTTATTTGAAGGTAAAACCCTTTCCACATGGGCCAATAGTGGCATGGTATGATGCTTAAGTTGTTGTAGTGGTGTTCTTTCCACCAAGGTTCAAACTCCATTGGGGTGTAATTATTGAATTTTTAATTGGGGATGAGGTCCCCCGTTTGTGACCTCACCGGTTCATAGCTCTGCATCAAAATTGTTTTACCCCTTAAAAAACCTTTCCACTTGTAAATATGATTTTGATGAAAGTGGGGAAGTTTGTATCAAATCATTTTTTCAAATTTAAAATGTTACAACACATTAAAAAATCCTATATAAAGAGACCTTTGAATGAAGTTATTACCTTCATTTAGAGGTCCTTATGGTATGCCTTTTGTTTTACTTATCTAGTTTTCAAAATATTTTTTCGTTTCAAAGAAAGGGTTGGGGCATTTTTTTAAAATGGAGTCATTATGACATGAGATTATTTAGGATCATGATCTCAAAAGTAAGATTTTCAAAACAAATTTCATTTATTTTTTATATTTATTTTTTATTTTTTATTGAACATAGGATTTTTACCGAATATAAATGTCTCTATTCTCAACACATATGGAAAAAAAATAGATTTAAAAAATAATACATGCTTACTATATATTGGTGTCCTTGTTTCAACAAATGAAATTAATTAGGATATATAGATTTTTTTTTTTTAATGTGTTATAACATAATATTGCTCTATATTATATTTAATTTGAATTAAAAAATTAATAATAATTAAAATAGGAAACATAAAATTATGAAAAAATATGTATGTTATATATCAATACTAATGATTTATGTTGAAAAAATATGAGCTTATCTTACCAAGCTGGAAAAAAATTATGTCATGAAATAATATCACTCATTAAAAATAATATAACTTATATAAAATAGGTTATTAAAAAATGTTTTAAAAAGGAGATAAGTTCTTTGTTAAATTTAAAATTCATAAATTTAGAATCTACACATAAAATCTCAAAAATCTATAATTCACGCCATCTTCAAATCCTTAATGGTTTGCTTGCTATAGGTGAAAGAAATAGATTTTTTATTTAAAATGTTCATTTCAATGTCCCTCTTACTCTTGAAAGTGGAATGTACTCTTTTGGGATCACCCATGTTAGTCTTTACCCTTGGACATAAATTATTTATAAGCTCCATTTTTATTGGCTTCTCGCATCTAGAGTGGATCAAGTTTAAACTCATAAAACCTAGCTAAGTAAATAAATTCTAATTGAGAAGGGTGTTCACATTTTCTATTTGTGTATCTTGCATCTAAACCTTCCACATTTCATGTATGGGGGGTTTATTGTCTAGTCTTAGGTCCATTAATAAACCACATATAATTCACTCTTTCATGTCCAAGGTAAACAAGATTTAGAATTCAGCTAGTTTGTAGACACCGAAGACTATAAGACTTGATATATTATTGATGAATAACAATGTATTTATAGAAACAAAGAAGGTGAGTGGTTGGCGAGCAGTTCAGTTAACTGTACACGAGTAGTTCAATTAACTGTATACACCTACCATAATGTAATAATGCTAAAATTCCCCCCGCCCCCCCCTCCCCCCTTATTATATTGTTCCTACAAATGTACCCTTGAAAGATCTAATTCACCTTGCTAAGGGACCCCCCTTAAGGCTTACATACTTGTTGATTACAAAATAAATATACATTCTTGAGAAGATCTTCCTTTGAAGAAAAAATCTTGAATCAAGTGAAACTCCATCAAGCTATCTCGTAACCCTCGTAAAGGTGTAGCTTCGAGCTAAATTCTCAAGTTCTTGGACCACCATTTTCTCGAGCTCTCGAATCACTGATTCCTAAATTATTCGACAATAATCCATATTGAGCACTACAAACATAGGGCTCCATCAAGTTGTCTTTTGACCCTTGTAAGGGTATAATTTTTTATCATAGTCTTGTAAACTCATTCGACAACAATCCATATTGAGTTCAACACCAAATTCCTTACCTATCTCCAAAAAATAAACTTCACAATATATGTATTCTTGAAATTCATCAACATCAACAAAGAAAACAAGAAAGAAAGCAAAAATGTTTTTCATGCAAAGCATCATATCAAAGTGAGAAGCTAACTTGAGATGATGGAAATTTCCCCATCCTCCAGTGCCACCGGTCTCCAATGTGATGGCTCAAATTACTAATCCATTCTTAGTAATATCAATAAAAACATCATCTGGTGGATCCTCATCCTCATCCTCAATACAAACTAAGTTACCTTCATTTGATTGATCTTTGAGTTTTCTTTTAAGAAGGTCACTGACTCAAATTCTACAAGACCATACTATGTGACCCTTTTTCTTATAGTAGAAACATGCAATTTACCCTTTTTTTGTACCTAACCTTTTGTTATTGCTTCATAAGTATAATGCTTTCTCTTGTTGAAAATAACCTTCTATATCCTTTGCATTTGTTCTCTTTTCTTTTGCTAAAAGAGATGAAATCATATCTTCTAAGTTTTGAGAAGTTATATGACTGAGTGTAAAAATGATATTATTATATTGTGAAGAAAAACTATTTAACAATATAACTTTAGCATCATCATCATCTACCAAAGCCTTAACTTTTGCTAGTTGCCTAATAAGAGACCTCAAATTACTTATATAATTTGGCATTGTGATTCCATCTTCCATTTTGAACCTGAATAATTGAAATCTTAGGGAGAACTTTGCATTAAGTGCTTTTGCTCCAAACAATTTATTTAGATCATCCCAAATTTCCCTTGATGATTTGTCCAAATCTATGTGATGTAATTCAAAGTAAAAAGGAGAACCGATAATAACCTTGGCTTTATCACCTCTACTATTCTAATCCAATAACTTATTTGCATTTGTAGATGGGTTTTCTTTTCTGCTCACTATACCCCATAAATTTGTATTCATCAACTGCATTTGAATTTTCATTTTCCAAATATAAAAATTAAATCCAAAATACTTGTCTAATACAATTTCCATAATGATATATCCCCTTTAATATTTAAAAAGAAACTTCTCAAAAGAAAATTTTTTATAGCACATTTGGTGCCTTATATCATCTACAGATTTTGTTCATGCACAAATAATTATACTTGTCTGGTCTAGAACTTCATGACATCAATATTAAGTGCATCCTCATAGCTCCTTCAATCAAATTGACTTATGCTACTACACTAACGGAACCAACCATCCACTCTAGAATAAATCACTAACCCGTTTTATTCCTCCTTTTCACACTTGATTGAGTTTTCCTTCTGAGGCAACCTATTCAACATCTGTTAATAAATGATAGCATACAATTGAATTTTTTAGAGTGGGCGGAATAATTTCTCCCATTCAATGGAGAAAACTTAGGTGTATAAATTGTTGTTTAGTTTTGATTAGAAGACTTCACTGTAGGCGGTGGTGTTAACTTTAGTTCTATTTTGCATAGGATATTATGCATTATGTAATCTATAGTTCATTGCATTAATAGAGTAGTTTGCTTTTATTTTTTTTGCAGTTTTTGGCAGTCTTTCGATTTGTTAAGATTATATAAATGAAGACTCTTGTAATCTGTTTTAATAGAAGGAATAAAGTTGAATAAAATTATAGTTGTTGTAACAATTCATTTAGCTCTGTTTTGACTCTATTTTTCTATGATTTCTTATTTCTTTCAATCCTTCAAATTGGTATCAGAACGAGGTGGATCAAAGTTGCAAAAATAATTTGTAGATTGAGAAATCGTTGATGAATATTTAAACTGTTGTAGTATATCAACTTGCAGTCATGGCAACAAATGGTGTTACTCAGCCCCAAATTCCCATTTTCAATGATAAGAATTATGATTTTTGGGCAATTAAGATGAGAACTTTATTCTGTTCACAAGATATTTGGGATTCGGTAGATAATGGTTTTGTAGAACCTCAAGATTAAGCATCCTATCAAGTTTTAACACAAGGAGAAAAGGATCAGCTTAAAGACAAGAATAAAAAGGATGCAAAAGCCTTATTTCAAATCTAGCAAGTAATGGATGTGACAATATTTCCTAGAGTTGCAATAATAACAAAATCCAAGAGAGCTTGGGGGGTTTTGGAGATAACTTATCAAGGTAGTGCAAAGGTGATAGTGGCTAAATTGCAATCTCTTAGAAGAATTTTTGAAAATTTACAAAAGAGTGAATCAGAGTCTATAGACCAATTTATGAGTCAGGTTATAAATGTTGTAAGTCAAATTAGATCTAATGGAGAAGATTTAATAGATCAAAATATTGTAGAAAAGATTCTCACATTTTTACCTAGTTAATTTGATGCTATTGTTGTAGCAATTGAACAATCCAAGGATTTGACACAATTATCTATAGATGAATTAATGGGATCTTTGTTAACACATGAATCCAAAAAGAATAGAAATAACAATACTTCTTCTAAGAATGCTTTCAAGTCACATGAATCATCTAGCAGAGGAAGAGGAAGGTCAAGCTTCAGAGGAGGAGGTAGAGGCAGAGACAAAAGTGTTAGAAGTGATTCAGATCAAGGTGAAAGAAATAATCAAAACAACAACAATAGAGGAAGTGGAAACAATCATTCCCAACAGCATTTATAGAGGTTTGATAAATCTAACATTTAGTGTTATTATTGCAAAAAATATGGACATTATGCAAATGAATGTAAAAAGAAACAAGGAGATTTGGATAAGCAAAATGCTAATTATTCAAATGAATCAAGATCTAATTCTAAGACTATGTTCCTCACATGTAATGTTGCTCAAGAGAGCACTAGAAATATTTGGTTTTTGGGTAGTGGATGCAGTAACTATATGACTAGGAATAAAGATTTATTTGCTAGTCTTGATAATTCTATTAAGTTTGAAGTGAAATTGGGAAATGATAATAATGTGGTTGTAATGGGTAAAGGAGTTATAAATATTTTGACAAAAAGTGGTGAAAGTAAATTTATTCTTGATGTTTATTTTGTACCTGGACTAAAACATAATATTGTGAGTGTTGGTCCTTGGACAACTATTACAAAAAGGGTGCAGGATATATTTTGTGGATAATGTTTGCACAATATTGGATAGATTTCCAAATGATGGGTTGATTGCAAGAGTGGAGATGACCAAGAATCATTGTTTCCCATTCAAATTATGTCACCCAAGGAGCAAAAGAAGCCAATTTCAAAAATGTTTGTTTAGACCAATCATGGCTATGGCATTTAAGGTATGGGCATTTATATTTTAGAGATTTGAGTTTGTTACAAAAGAAGAAGATGGTTAAAGGATTACCTCCTATAGAAAAACCAACCAATTCATGTGAGAGTTGCATCTTGGAAAAATAACATAGAGAGAGTTTTCCTGTAGGAACCTCCTATAGAGCAAGGGTATTATTGGAGATGGTTCATAGTGATATGTGTGGACCAATGCAAACTCCATCATTTGGAGGTAGTGTTTACTTTCTAACCTTCATTGATGATTTTAGCAAGAAGACATGGGTATATTTTCTCAAGCAAAAGTCTGAAGCTTTCAGTAAATTCAAGGAGTTCAAGTCTATGGTGGAAAAACAAAGTGGACAATATATCAAGATACTCAGATCTGATAGAGGTGGTGAATATACTTCTAATGAATTTCTATATTTTTGTAGAGATCATGGGATCAAGGAAAAAATTACAAGGTACACACCACAACAAAATGGTGTAGCAAAGAGAAAGAATAAAACCATAATGGAAATGGCTCGGAGCTTGTTGAAGGTAAGAAAATTGTCTATTGATTTTCTTACAATAGAAGCATGGGATGGTAAGAAGCATAATATATTTCATTTGAGAAATTTTGGATGTGTTGCATATTCACTAGTGCCATCTGAATTGAGAAAGAAATTGGATGATAAAAGTGAGAAGTGTATTTTCATTGGTTATAGTGAACAATCAAAAGTATATAAATTGTATAATCCCATTTCAAAGAAAGTGATTGTTAGCAGAGATGTCAAATTTAAGGAAGAAGAAGCATTGGATGGAATCATTGACAAATCAATCACAATTGGAGCACCAATACCACCAAATGAAGAAGAATCTGAAGAACAAATTATGCAAGGTGATAAATTAAATCCACAAGCAGGATCAAATACACCAACAAGAACACCACAAAATGTTGTACAAGGTGCATCATCAGGTCATGCACATCATCCTACTCCCAATTCATAAGTAAGTGATGATTCAGATCCTACTCTTGCCTCATTAAAGTCAAAAATATAAAGGTAAGAAAGTGAGAAGTTTGAAAGAGATATATAATCATGGAGAAGACATTTTGGATTTATGCTCAAAATTTGTTGTATTCTCTCATGATCTCGTGTATTTTGAAGAATCAATTAAGGAGGATCATTGGAACAAGGCTATGGATGAAGAAATGGATTTCATTGAAAGAAATCACACATGGGAGCTAGTTGATCTACTTGAAGGTAAGGACTGCATTGGAGTCAAATGGTTTATAAAACCAAATTTAATGCAAAAGGTGAGATTAAAAAATACAAGGCAAGGTTAGTAGCAAAAGGTTTTGCACAACATTATGGAATTGACTACAATGAGAAATTTGCTCTAGTTGCTAGACTTGATACTGTTAGAATGGTTTTAACAATAATTGCACAAAATAATTGGAAAGTTTTTCAAATGGATGTCAAATTAGCCTTTTTGAATGGTTTTCTTGAAGAAGAAGTGTATGTGAAGCAACCACCAAGTTATGAAGTGCATGAACACAAAAATATGGTCTACAAATTGAAGAAGGCGCTCTATGGTCTCAAACAAGCACCAAGAGCATGGTTTAGTAGAATTGATTCATACATGCAAAGCAATGGATTTAGTAGAAGAAAGATTGAGCCAACATTGTACACAAAGATCAATTAGGAAGGTCAAATTTTGATAGTGTGTTTATATGTTGATGATTTCATTTTCACAGGAAGTTTGTTTGTAGAGGCATTTAAATCAGCAATGAAGAAAGAATTTGAGATGACAGATTTAAGATTGATGAAGTATTTTTTGGGCATTGAAGTTGTTCAATCAGGTAAAGGAATTTTTATTTTTCAATCAAAATACTCAAAAGATGTGTTAAAAATGTTTAGAATGTTGAATTGTAATCCAACATCTACACTAGTTGCAGTAGGCACTAAAATTAGCAAAGAAGACAAAGGACCTAATGTTGAGTCTACAATCTTTAAAAGATTGATTGGAAGTTTGATGTATCTTACAAATACAAGACCAGATATCATGTATGGGGTTTGTCCAATCTCAAGATTCATGGAGTCACCAAAAGACTCACATTGGCAAGTTGGAAAGAGGATATTGAGATATGTAGCAGGAACAACAAAATATGGAATCTTGTATTCCAAAACTAATCTTTTTTGTTTGAATGGATATACTGATAGTGATTTTGCAGGTAGCATTGATGATAGGAATAGTACTTTCAGATATGTCTTTCATTGTGTGATAGGTGCAGTCTCATGGGCATCAAAGAAGCAACCCATAGTGACTCTTTCATCAGCTGAAGCAGAATATGTGGCAGCCACATCAGTAGCATGCCAAACAATCTGAATGAGGAAAATTTTGACAATCTATTGCAAACTCAGGAGTAACCAACAGACTAAAATTTTGCAGATCTAAAGATCAGTTAGCAGATATTTTTACCAAGCCATTAGCAAATGATGTTTTTGAACGACTTAAAACAGAGTTTGGGCATTGTAAATGGTGAAATAAACCATGGTAGAAATTAGGGGAAATGTTAGAGTCAGCAGAATAATTTCTTCCATTCGATGTAGAAAACTTAGGTGTATAAACTGCTGTTTAGTTTTGATTAGAAGACTTCACTGTAGGCGGTGGAGTTAACTTTAGTTCTATTTTGCATAGGATATTACGCATTATATAATCTGCAGTTTATTGCATTAATAGAGTAGTTTGCTTTTGTCTTTTCTGCAGTTTTTGGTAGTCTTTCGATCTGTTAAGATTCTATAAATGAAGACTCTTCTAATCTGTTTTAATAGAAGGAATAAAGTTGAATAAAATTCTAGTTGCTATAGCAATTCATTCGGCTCTGTTTTTACTCTGTTTTTCTGTGATTTCTTGTTTCTTTCGATCCTTCAAAATCTCGCATTCTTCTCTATATACCCGTGCTACAAGAAACATATATTTTCAAATGAGAATAGTAAATATGCATTCAACCCATAGCCTGCACAACAATATAGCGGCTTAAATAAACCAAAAAAAATAGTCACGGTCTTCCTTCATGATCTACGGCAGATCCGCACTCCTCCATACCTCTGTCTTATACTAGTTTCTAACCTTCTTATACTAGTCTTCTCATAGATGATCTTGTATTTTCTGCTCGCCTCCATTTTCACATTTTCTTCTAAATCGGTCACAGGTTCTTCCATTGCTCACTATACGGGCCACAGTCTATTTGTTTTGATACCATATGAAGACTATAATACTTGATATATTATTGATGAATAGCAATGTATTTATACAAACAAAGAAGGGGAGTGGTTGGCGAGTGGTTCAGTTAACTGTATACGAGCGATTCGGTTAACTGTATACACCTGCCGCATTGTAATAAAGCTAATAGACTCAAGAAGGTTAGTCAAATCCAGTTAATTCTTTCCATCCATGTTTTCTTCTATATAATTTGATCATGCAATCAGATTGTTGGTAATGAGTTACTATTATATATTTCTTTATCGTTTATGCTTTGATAGAAAAAAATATATTTCATACAGATGAACTCTTATGACCTTATGAAACCAAATTTACCTGTGTCTTACTTTCATTGGAAGATGCTCTAATCATATCCTAGATTGTGGGAATCCCCATTTTTTTATGATTTGGTTTTAAAATAGCAATTTATTTGACTTGATAACATCACTACATAGTTGTCTCTTCCACGGTTTCGGCTACTCCTATTTCGGATTTGGATGTTACACCTGTTGTTCCTGCTGTTCCACATGTTTGTTTTTCTGAAGGGGCTTCTCCCTCTTCTTGTTGAAAAGATTCAAACTTTGTTTATGGTTTTTTTTGGACTATTGATCACAGGAAGATGTGTACTCCTAAGACGAACTCTATTTCGATTGACAAGTCTTTGGGGGGCAAAATTGCTAAGTTCAAGTTTGGGTGCTTGAACTATTCTGTTGGTGGCATGTAGGCCAAGTTTTGGTCTGTTCAGTTGGCTGCTTTGTTGTTGTTGGGTTGTTGTTCTATTTGCAGCTTTGTGGGTGGCTTGTAGGTCTGTTCTATTGGTTGGAAAGCCTGTTCTATCTTTGTTGTCCTGTTTTGGTTTAATTTGTTGGCTGTGAGGCCTGTTCCATGTTGTTGTATGGGTCAAAACCCTTTAATCCTACTTTCTTAATAAAAAACATTACTACATAGTTCTTAAGTGAAAATCCACTTCTTTGGCCATCTCTTTCTCCCTTCCCTATCATTTCCTTTGATTTAATTAAAATTATGGTCAGATTAGGTTAGAATACAAGTAGATTAGATTTTATTTTCATTCTCTCTTTTTGGAAACTCTAACAAATAATAAATTATTGATATATTTTTTTAGATACAACTAATTTAGCTTATTTTAAATTAACATACAATCAAGCTCCTTATCTTAACTCATGGCTTACCTTGTAAATTTATCTTAGTGCACCATGACCTAGTAACATTAACCTTGAGGAGACTTATATCCTTTCAAGAGAAAGGGTACCACCAACATAATCTTTCTTAATATTGGCATGCTCGTGTGATTTCTAACCTACTAATATTACTCACCCTTTCTATTTCTTCCTTGAGTTGCACAAAAAAAACCCTCAATAATATCACTTTGTTCATTGAAATAATTGTAGACACAAACCTCCATGCTAAACATTGAGAACTATGGGCATAGATCAATGGATAGTGAATGACTAGTAGATAGAATGAAGTAGAGTAATGTAAATTATTTGAAGTGAAGAATCCATTCATTGTCTAATAAGAAGCCACAACATCATCTCTTTTACTTTATAAATTTCACTTAAGCAATGAAAAATCTATCATTCAAGAAAACATATAGGACCACTATAAGTCTACCACCCATGCCAATTAGAAATGTGTGGCATTAACCTATTTGATGCTCCATTCACCACTCTTTTCAAACATTTGGTGATTGGTCCCCTAGACTAATAGAAACCATTCATATGCATCCACATGTTTTCCTTGATCCCTTGCAATAAAAAATTTTAAGCAAGGCTTGTAATACTATTTTTAATCTTAATTTATAAGGAAATTTATATAGAATAATAGAAAGAATTATTTAAATATATATAGGAGATATATATATGGGATCTAATTCTACTACATAAAATCATATTATTTTAGTACAAATAAACTGCTTTAACAACTTTTTAAGAAGGGTGCATAGAAAATCAAATGTATAAACATCTTTAGCTATATCAAATATTTAAAATACCAACATACATAACAACTATATCAAATTCAAATCAAAAATATGTTGACTACCAATTGGCCCTACACCGCCTCCCAAATTCACAAAATGCCAAGGCTCATAAGCTTTAATATATACATCTAGACAAAATATTAGGGTTAATTCCACTTTTATAAAAACAGTTTATTCACCCAACTTAGACAAACTATAAAATTTTAGACCATGCACAATGGCATCTCTACAATCTACCTTGATTAGAAGACCTTACTCCAAATAATACGTCCTATAACCACTCTTTTATTTCCAAAGTCCGTATGCATTGAAACAACCCTATTATGCATAAGAGAATTCATATCTTGTAAATATTTCTCCATTATCTCCATACAAATCCACTACTCTTTTATATATGACCTTATCCTTCAAACCCAACATTTCATATCATCTCCCTCCATCCTTTATTTGGCTCACTTAACATTCATCTCTAACCAATACTAATTTGTATCATGTATATCCTCCTTAAGATATGAATTTTCCATGGGAAATAACACCAAAATAATATCTCTAAAATCCAAATTTGTAATCATTACCATTAGAATTTATTTGAACTCCATAATTATCGTAAATTCGAAGTGAAGTTAACCTATATTTTCAAAACTCTTTTTTCCTTATATGAATTTCACAATTTATGGGTTCACATACAAGGAGTAGTTGAGGAAATTCCTCACCTTTTGTCCAACACTAGACCCCTCTTTAATGGGTCACAATCCTTAGAAGTGTTCACCACTAAAATGCATAAATCAATTGCATCTGATAGAAAGCATTCAAACCCTAGCTACTTTTGTTCTCCCATAAGAATGGACCTAACAAGATTGTTGTCAAAAGAACACCTTATAAATTTATAATATATATTACACAAACCACCATCAATATTAAGAACTTGGTGTGCATGAGGAGTGTACAACTACAATTGTACTACCATCAACCACCTCAAATTAAATATTCAAACATACCTCACCAATAATTATGAATAACACTACTCCTTTATGATTTTATTAAGAAGTTCCCAATGATTAAATCAATGCTTATTAATAAAGAGAAATAGCCTTGAGAGGCACCTAGATTTTCTAATAGATTTATTGCCTAGTTTTTCTCTCCTGAATAATGACATATTGAAAAGGAGTTTAGTTTCTCTTTCCATAACAGCTTTATTTTTCAAAAATGATTTTAATTATAGACTACAATGGAACCTTTTATTTATAGCATTGACCATTATTTGTGAATCTCCCTACCCTTTAACCTCTTTATAACCCACTTCAATTGTGACCTATGTTCCTAGCAAAAGAGTAGACTATTTTACATATTGAGATATTGAGATCCTTTAAATAACAATTTATATTGCATTTTCCATCTCTAACAGGAAAAATTATCCAATTAATATTAGATTATCTTTTGAGACACCACCAAAGTTTCATATTACACCTTTGTTTGATTTTATCTGTTTATTTGTCTTAATATTAATGTCTCCTTCAATCATCTCTTCAACAAAAATACTACAATCTTCTTTTTAAAAAGATCTTGTTTAAATATTAAAAAAGTATTCATATACTAAACATCAAATCAAAAAAGTTTGATAAAAAAGCACCTTACTCTTATCTTTATGTAAAAGAATGTGATATTGAAAAAATTAAAAAATTAGAAGATTGTTTGTGATGCTCAATCAGAGTTGATTTATCATTTCTTTTGTTTACATGTACAAATCTAGCTCTACTAACATCCTTTGGTCATTGGTGAAATTTAATATAATTTATTTATTTTCTTCCCTCTAAAATTCTTGTCTATTATCACTAAACCCAGCATACACACTAAGTTATACCTATGACTGCAACGGATAGAAACTCTTAAAAAGAGTAAGATTCAAACAAGGAATAGGTGATTACCCTAAATGCAATGATGTCTGCGAAGTTTCTGATTCCTCGATGCTACAATTATGAGCTGGCAACGGTCTAGCAAGGAGTGGCGTTGGAGAATCTCTGGGTTGTAGTGGATGAAATTCAAGAAAAGCTGTTGGACGTTGTTCGGTAGCCAAAGGATTCTTGCGTGCCTCTTCTAACTGTTCTTAAAACCAATTTTGCAGTGTTAGATGAGGAAATACATGCTTGCCACAATAGAAAATCAGCCAAAAAAAAGACAAAAAAGCATTACTTGTCTGCGCAAATTTCTATTCTCCTGCTCCTGCTTGTTCTCCCCAAAATAGCAAAGGTTATATAGTCAGACATTTAATTTCAAAAGAGTCTGAAATAGCTGGGAAGATATACTATACATTTCAAAAGGTATAAATAATTGATACGTTTACCACATCATACCAACAGTTTACATTAGTCACATAATGTATAGAACTAACTCAAAGAGAAATTTAGTAAATTCGAAACACCCATTGTGAAAAAATTCCACTTACCTTTATTTCAATATCCTCGAAGCGCTTCATTTCAATTTCCTCTATACGCTCCAACAAAGTCTGGTCCTGAAAGTAATATAGAAGTCTATTTTTTTATAGGTAAAATGTTCTTTTTGAAAGGGTTTCAATCTTTTTACAAATTTAAAAATAAACAGGATTAACAGACAGTTTCAGTAAAATTGTAAGGATTAACTATGATATAAATAGACTAAACAATATCAGATTTAATAATTTGCATGTTCTTAATCCAGACATATCCTCATCTTTATTCAATTGGAAGAATAATTCACATTGAGGTTCACTTTCATGTAGTTTAAGATAAATTACAACTGATCTATAAAATTAGATATTATTAAAACTAAATTGAAAACTTCAAGTGAAAAAGTATGGTTTTGGAAGGTTGTTAGAAGAATAATCCACATTTTGGGACATACGGCAAATTCACTGCCATCAAATATGATAGAATGACATACTATAACAAGATTTAGAAACAAAAAGTTTGATTCCTATCGATTAACTGAAAAAACGTATCTCTCTCTTGAATTAACTCCCTAAACAATCTACCAAAAATCAGACCCTTTTTTTTCTTTTCTAAAACACTTAACAAATTAATCACAGCTTAATCAGAACAACATGAAACCATAATGCATAGTCTATTCAGACCCGAAAATTTTCTCTTAGTAAGCTTATATAGTCCATTCGGTTCTGGATATTGCATAGGTCTCATGCCCGGAGGATCCTGTGGACGCAAGCAGCCTATTTATACAAGCTTAATGATTTTTTAGTTCTACGGTGTATGTGGCATACATCAAATTCACCATTAGTAATTCATCATGGTGGAAATTCATCAAAGGAAAATTCACCATCAGCAATTCATCGCGACAGGTGAATTGCTGACGGTGAATTTTCCACCACAATGAGTTGCTAACGTTTGTGAATTGCTGACAGTGAATTTTCCTAGAACCAGTGTATGTGTATCTCCTCCCTAATATACTCCCTTAACTATTAACTTGACAATTATAAATGGGATTTAGACTCAATGATTTAAAAGGAAAACTAGTCCAAAAGCAATGTTTGATAGAGTTATTACTTGGGAAAGAGATTTTATAACCTGATAGGGAAGATCATGAAATAAAAAAAAAACTCTTGAATTTGAAATAACCAAATCATTCAGTAAACATAAGGGTGAGGTCAAGAGGCCTCTGAGGAACCAGAATGACTCTTCTAACATATATATCCTCTGTGCTTGATTGGAAACTACAAGAAAATTTTGTATTCTCCGATTAGATATTATTTATCAAATTTACATAAGTACGACCCATATGAAATAACAATTTAGAAATTTAAAACAATCGAGTTTGGGGGAGTCTTACCAGACAACCAAAACTCGTAGCCAAAACCCAATTCAAATTAATCAAAGTAAAACCAAATTTGACATAGTGACGGATACATAATCAAATTTAATTCCAACAGAGAATTTATTGATCAATCAACTTCTTCAGCTTCACTTTGTTTCAACTTCAATAGTTTACAATCAGATTACAATTAAAAGAGGATATTTACAATTTCATGTTCCATTTACAAATGTTGGCTAAATTTACTGTGATTCCTCCTTCCTCTTATTTAAATCTTCTTTCAAGAATCTTTATATAGATCCCACGTCCTTGCTACAACTGATTTATCTCAGACATAAAATTATTCACACAGGAAGACTCATATTTCTTGCACAACAATGAATAGCAATTACTCTGTTCTCTTTCCAGGACTACCCAAGGTTACCTCTCTGTTCTCATATCTTTGGACAACATTGATTTCTTCCCCTACTTCATACGACCCCCTTCCAGGCTGTTCTCCCCTCCTCTCTATCACACTTTTCTATCTTTTCCCTCCTCTCTATCACACTTTTCTATCTTTTCCCTCCTCTTGCCTTATGTCGCGCCCTGAAGTTTCTTGGCATTTTTTTAAAAAGTCTTTTGAATTTTTTTCCTCCATATAATCCACGTGGCCCTCCCCTTATTTATTTCTGTTTTTTCTGTCTTCCTCCCGCCAGCTTCCACAAACGACCCTTCACTTTGGGGTTTTTTTGTTTTGCTTGTGCCTCTTCCTATTCCCTGTTGCCTCGTGCAAAATTCAATTTCTTCTCAGTTACTTTTAAATTTCTTAGGTTGCTGCTATGCCTAGCAGTTTGCATTTTATTTTATTTTTTAAAACATTTAACCTACATTTCTAATCCAGACGTTACTAGAAGTGGGCAATAGTTAATTAAAATCATCTCAAACCAAGTACTCTATTCAAATTAATTCGCAAACATTTAAAATTGATTTGACATTTAATTTGAAAACATGAATAAATTGACAATAGAGAAATGAGACACTTTGTTAAATGGAACTGACAAGAATGTCGCCATGATCACCACCAAAACTTAAAACCAAACTTTAGTCCCAAATTAAAATGAAAACCACACTGAAAGAAATTAAAAGATGTGGATTTCTAAACTCTTAAGATGCTCCTACATCAGACACATTGAGTAAGAAAAATTTGTGAGCTTGGGTTTACAAAAGGGAGTTGAGTAGTAGAACTACTCTCCCAAATCGTGAACTTGCAGCATACTCCATTGATGTAATAGGTTCCCCGCAAAATTGGTTTATCCGTCTTTTCCAACACTTCCCTGAACCATTCACCATCTTCTTCCATCAAAATAATTCTTTCAAACTTTCGCTCAGCATTATATTTGCATCCTATGTTGCCAAAAAGTGTAGTCTTTGGCACTTTTTCACTCATATTGACATTTTCCCTTGGATTTTGGCTTTGTTTTACTTTGATTCAATCTTGAATGCTTGCAAATCAACGACAATCTAATAGTGTTTTACTAAGGTGTTGTGAAGTGTTGTAATATATCTTCTCACTTTTCTAAGACCCTTTCAACACAATTCACCTAAATATCCCCCTTTTACCCCTTTTCAAGCCTTGTGTCAAGGTGTTGTAAAGTGTTGTAAGACATTTTCACATCTTCCTAGGCTTATCATCAACCAATTAACCCTTTTCTTATGTTAATTTATCCCCTTAATGTACTTTTAGGCCCGACTTAAGTGTGTTTCGGGAGGCAAGACTAATAAACATCATTAATCACCATTTTATTCCCGACCACTACTTGAATTTCCCCAAGTGGACTAGGTCACCACCTTGGATGGCCTAGTCCCTTTTGGCTTAAAATTCAAAATTAAAACAATTACGGGAATTTTCCTCCAAAACCTGTGTCGGCCTATCATGTGACATTTTCGAGAAATTAGGGCATATCTTGTATAAATAAGGGTTTTCACCTTCATTTCCCTCTCTCCTAAGCTCAGTTTTTGCACCTCTTCACAATCACTCTTGCACTCAAGCTTCCTAGGCAAGCAATCAAGCACAAGGCATCTCAAGCAACCTCCATTGGAGTTGGTTCTTGCATGTTGCAGATTTCAACAACTAAAGGTTTGGTAAGTGTTTGTATTGAGTTCATCATTCAATGTTCATTTCCCTTCACTGTTTCTCATTTGGGTTTAGTTACCATCAAAGGAGTTTGACTAAGGAAAACCCCTAATCTCTAACCCTAACCCTTTGTCTCCTCTTTGCATGTGTGATTTGCAGGTTTGTCAAGGAGAAAGGTACCAAGAAGGTGTTTTCAACTCATCAAAGTCACTCAGGTTAACAAAGCCCTAGTTGAAGCTTGGAGACCTCCTTCAACCCGTTTTCTAGAGAATCTGAACCAGACACCTGTTAGGATCCGAAGTGTAGATCAAAGGCTTCAATCTCTACTTCCAGATTCTCAGAAACTCAGAAGAGGACTAGGTTGCCAACAATGGCGACCTAGTCCCTTTGAGCTTGTTTTTCGGGGATTTTGGCATTTCTGGATATCCTTTAGGCAGAAACCCACTCAGATAAATTTTCTCGATAGAAGGACTAGGTCACCCATTCTAACTTAAATGTCCTTGTGAAGATTTCTAGCAGATTCCAAAACATTCCAGAGCTCCTCATCTGCAACCTTCAATACCCAAGTGCACCACTTCTGTTATTTCCAATTTTTTTCCAATTTGCATACATTTAGGTCATTTAATATACATTGCATGTAGTTTAGATTTACATTATTTTACATTCCATAGTTAGTTTAGTTTCATTTTATTTCATCATTTAGCCACACTTTAACGCACACAACACAACCCTATTCAACCCCTTCCTTTGAATGCAATCACCAAAAGGACTCATATCACCAAAGTGGAAAGAGTGTCATTCATAAGCCAAGTGTTGCTTAGGTGAAAAATCCTAGGGGCCTAGTAAGGGGAATCCTCTTTCCCTTGTTAGCATTAATCTTTTTGGTGGTTCATTTTTGTGAACTCGTCTGCACACCAATTGTTAATCTTTTTTTTTTGCATTTCATCTTAGGAAAAAGATTGCATTGCATTAGGATTTTGCATTTTTTGCATCCTAGGGTTTCTAAAATAATACATTAGTGAAGCACTCATGTTAGCTTGCATTTTTGCATATATTTTTTCATTGAAAATTTCTAAAAAATTTCATTTGCACCTTAGGAATGCATCATATAGCCTGAAACACATCCAAACCACTCAAAAAACTCAAAAAATCTTAAGAAAATCCCTATTTTGACTAGTTCACCATTCTGCGCGACCTAGTCCCAGTTCACACTTTTAACTACCTATTACAACATCAGAAACCTTCTTTCTGTGCTTTCTTAGCCTCCTAGTATCATATACTATAATTCTAGAAAGTTTTGAGAACATAGGTTTTATGCTTCTAATTCAAAATCATCAATTTAGGGTGGTCATTTTTGATATACCTTCATCATTAGATCTGCAAAAATGCTTATATCTCTGAAATTGTGCTTAACATTCATAAAAGTACTTTTTACTTTTGCTTATACAATGTTTACATTCATAAAACTATGCATTAATTTGCTAAAAGTACTTTTCATTCTTTCATTTACACTGTTTACATTCTTCAAACTTAGTATACATTGGATAAACATGTTTTTTATAATCGTATCTACATTGTTCATATTGTTGCAACAGTGCATGAAATGGTTATACATATTTGTCATTTTTGTTCAAACAATGCTAGTATCGTACAAATCTAGATATGCTAAGAAACTTTCCCCACCCTCTCCCTATGAGAGCATTTTAGTGATAGAGAATACAACCTTGGATGTTCCAAACAATCATATTAGTTCTTCCCCTAATCTCTCTCCTCTTGGTGATGCAAAGATTTTGGTGTTAGAAGAACCAATTCATGAGAGTTCTCAAAATCCTAGTTGTTTCTCTCCTCTTACCTCTCTTAACAAACATGAAAACACAATCATAAGGGATCATGACAATAACATTTATTCTTCCCCTAGTATCTCTCCTAATTGTGAAGAATATACTTTGCTAGTAGAAACTTGCATCGATGATCGTCATGAGTATCTTAGTTGTCCCCCTTCTCCTAGGGAACCCCTTATTAAACATGCCAATTGCACCATTGATCATTCTCCTACTTGCAATGGAGTCCCTTTAGACAAACCAACCTTTGAATGTAAAGAACATGAATGGTTTGTAGTTCTCCTGAAAAATCTCCTCCTAGGGAGACTATCATGCTGCAAGAACGTGTGAACCTTGACACATCTCCTTCAAACACTAAACCTTCCCTAGGAGAAGATAATCAAGTGACATTTGAATCCCCTTCACCAACAAATCATAAAAATAAATACAAGATTCTTGAGGTTATGACTACACAAGTGGGATCTCCTTTAATTAGTGAGCCTCCTAAGTCCCCTCCCACTATTGAATCGCACAAAAAACTAAGAGATATCTTGAAATCCATGATGCAATCTCATCATAACAATGTTTTACAACCACTAAGTTGTAACTTAGTGACTCAAACATATAGGGGATCACACATCACTCCTACACCATTACCCTTTTCTCAACTTAGAGTCCCTAGTGTGGAGGACCTTAAAAAGGCTCCTGTTGATATATCTATATGGAAACTTATTCAACTTTCACCTGTACAGTCAAATTTATATTTCAAGAAATGGTACAAATACAGATGGAGGAGATCGAATCTTACATAAAATCAAACAATATTGCATCCCCCTCTCATTTCATGCAAGTGACTCAATCCGAAATTGCATTCCCTAAGCATGAATTACCCTCACTTGAAATTCAAAATAAGAATGATCGGGTATGTGCAGGATCATGATGGGCCAAAAAGTGGCGATATCTAAGTGATATGATGACCCATGTGGCTAATGACTTTTTTTTTACCCAAATTTGATGAAACGAAAAGGGTTTTTAGAGGAGATTATTAGCTTTCCACCAATATAAATTATGCTTTACTTTGAATTTAATAAATAATTATTATTCATTTTCTATTTGAATTATGACTAAATTCCTGATTGATAGGCTGACTGAAAAATATTTATAACTTTCAAATGGTATAACATTTTTTGAATCTGAAATATGCAACACATTCTATGCTCCACATACTATAGGATTAAAAAAAAAAATTGAATTTCATGAAGTTTTGACCAAGTTAAGGTGGTTAGACATACGCGTTTTTTATTTTTTTTTTAAAATTGTAATAAAAAAGTCATAACTAATTATTTACTTAGAAAAAAATTACAAAAAAATATGCATCACATCCGGACATGAGTCCCCTACTTATATCTAAAATCTTATAAAAAATTATTATCATTGAATCATTGTGGTTAGGGTGGTCAAGAATCCTACTTCTTATTTTTTCCCTGAAATTTAATTACTACTGCATTGAAAATTCAAAATTTCACCAAATAATTTTTATTTATTTTTAAATAAACCTATTACTTTAGAAACTAAATTCAATTTTCTACAAATTCTATTCTTACATATTTTTGAAATAATAGAGATAACTTATTCAAATTTTTACATCAAATTGCCTAACTCTGATTTTCTGAATTTTATTGTCACTTAAGGGCCTATTTTTTCCATGATGATCCTGCACATACCCAATCCCTTGATGATAAAGGTGATCATTAATGAAACTCTAGTTAGGCACACTCTCATAGACAATGGAGCAGAAATTAATGTTTGTAGCATGGACCTCCTCAACAAACTTGGCATGGACAAAAATATCATTCACCTTAATGATGTTCATATTTGTAGCTTCGACAATGTTAATAGGAAACCACTAGGGATGATCACATTACTTATCAAAGTCGGACTTGTAGTGTTTCTTACCTCTATCCATATCATCCACGGACCCCTTCCATACAATCTTCTCCTTTTGGAGACCATGGATTGATGCTATGAAAGGAGTCCCATCTACTCTTCAATGTACCATTAAATTTGAGTACAATAACAAGATATACATGGTTGATTTAGATGAACAAAGCTATGAATCAACTAATCACAATATGTCCAACTCCCTTAATCCTTTCATTCCTAGATCAAAACTTATCCAAGTTGATGCTAACCCTTCACCTATAATAAAACTCTTCTGTGATCATTGGGGGTCGTTATATTCTACACCTCCTTTCAATACAAATTACAAAATCTCACCCTCTTGGTCCAAAGAGTCAAATACAAATAATTCATTTTCAGATACAAGTTCTAGTAACGATTGGGGTCCTACACCTCCCTTTAAAGGAGAGTGTGAAACCTCACAACCTAAACCAAAACAGCCCTATGTTTTATACACTCAACTTGGTTCTACATAAATCACATTATCCCATGGTGGTGATGGGGGCTATATAACTCCCATCCCTCATAACACTAAAAAGGATTTGTGTTCTTCTACAAAAACCAATCCTTCTCAAAAGCACACCAATCCTTCATTTAACTTGAAATATTTTTATGGTATTGGCTACCATCTCCCTCCTACATGTTGTGACCTTTTCACACATCGCCCCATTGCAAATGGGGACCCTCTTGTTTTTTTTGCTTTTTTTGGGTTTTTGCCTTGGCGTCGCAACTGCTAATTACCATGTTTCTTTTACAATGAGGAATTTGAAATTTTGAAGGTCATCCGAGTCAAGAAATGATTGTGAACCCGAATCAATTGTAGAACGTTGCCAAAGCGCTTAGAGGGCATTGTGGACGAAGATCGACTGTCCGTTCAATCAATTCTGACACTTCCTAAATTTTAGGGTTTCGACCCCGAGCCCCTATTTTTTAGGGACTTTTTTTTTGGCATTTTTAGCACATTCTAGGATCCCTATTTTTTAGGGATTATTTTTAGAAAGTTTCTATTTCGGAAAAGTGTGCAGGTCATGGCTTTGTAAACATCAACTTCAAAAGGTTGCAAGAGAAAAATGGGTGAAAAAATTTGAAAATCTAAAAAAAATTCGCCTAAGGCATGGACATGCATGAAGAAGAGAAAATGGCGAAGTGCAAATGAAGTCCGCCCAACACTTGCAAGGAAAAATTGCAAAAAGAAGGTGAAGTCCGCCCAACACTTGCAAGGAAAAATTGCAAAAGAAGGTGAAGTCCGCCAAACACTTGCAAAGAAATGGTGAAGTCCGCCCAACATATGCAAAGTGAAAATTGCAAAAAGAAGGTGAAGTCTGCCCAACACTTGCAAAGAAATGGTGAAGTCCGCCCAGCATATGCAAAGTGAAAATTGCAAAAAAGAAGTTGAAGTCCGCCCCAAGGCAAACATGCAGGAGAGTTGAAAAGTTCGCTCCAAGAGGTTGGGAGGTGCAAATGCAAGACAAAGTCCGCCCCAAGGGAGATAACATGAAAGCTACCAAGTCCACCATGTGCAAGTTGCAAAGTGCAAGCAAAGTCCACCCAGCACAATGGAGAGATTGCAAATGCAAGTCAAAGTCCGCCCAAAGTGAAAATGGCAAAAGACACATGAAGTCCGCTCCAAGAAGGTTGGAAAGGGGTGGAATGCAAAGAGGTTCGCTCCAAGATGTTTGGAGGTGGTGAAATTACAAAGGAAAATTCGCCATTTAGTGAAATTTAATGGCAATTGCTAGTGCAAGTCCGCCCAAGCACGGTAAAACGAAAAAATTGCACAAGGCAAGTGTGCCTAGGCCTTGAATTGCATAAAAAAATACTTGGAGAAATGGAAATTAAAGTCTTTTTGCCTAAGTACGAAAATTTGAGGAATAAAATTTAATTTTTTTTCCTAAGTCCAGACAAAAAATATAAAATATAAAAAGTCAAATTGCATGTCTGGCAATGAGGAAATTCCCCAGAAGAAGGAAGAAAATGGCAAGGCGGCAAGCAAGTCCGCCATGTAGTTTGCAAAATGGCAAAGCAGCAGGAAGTCCGCCTAAGGAGATGGCAAGCCAAGTGCCAAGTCCTCTCAAGCATGTCCAAGACAGGGTGCAAGTTCGCCCAAGGTAAAGTTGGCATGAAGTTGGTAAAGTTCGCACTCCAGAGGAGAATGTCAAGACAAGCTCCAAGTCCGCCATGAAGATGTCCAGCCACAAGGTCAAGTACGCCTAGCCAAAGAAATTTGAAAATTTGGCTAAGTTAAAAGGGGTTGGAAAAAACACTTGCAAAGAAAGTGAAGTTCGACCTCCCTCATAAAAGCAACGTCCAAGCAACTCCAAAGTCCGCCCTTGGCATGATAAGAAAATATTCTAAGGCAAGAACATGAAAAAACGAACATGGAGACCAAGGACATCCAACCTGCTGAAGTGGCGCCTCGACCAATCAAATTGTTCCAAGTTGACACGTCCAGATTCAATGAACCTTGCACTCCACAATACGGCAACTTTCTATTTTATTGTTGGTTCATATTTAGCAGGAAGGACAAGTGTCCCAAGTGTAATGTTCTCATTGGTCGAGAAGAGTTAGTTATGATAAGCCCTAATTAGGGTTTTATTTTGTGATCTCGTTGATTCTAAATCAATCTTGGCCATTGAATTGTAATTGGGGAGCCTATAAATTGAGCTCGTCCCTCATTTGTAAAGCATGGGAGCATGTTGCAAAACATGTTGAGATAAGTAAATTGTTGCATATGACTGCCAAAGTAATAAGTAATGCATTGTTCAAATTGATGGTGATTATTTCTCTTATTTTGGAGTTGGCATGGTTCTTATCCCTCATCATAGTTTAGATTTTATTTCATGTATGTTAGACGAATGCAAGATTTGATAAGTATTAATTTATGGTGTAACTCTGCTCATACTTTCTTTGAATGGATGATTTTCATTCAATGCATAAAGTTAGACTGAGCTTTTGATGTGTATGCTTCAATGTTTACTTCGAATAATATTGTTCTATTGATGGTGTTGTTCGTAGTAAAGAAATCTTAAGCACAAAACCCTAGAAGATTGCACCCACTTTGTGTAGTTGTCGTTGAGCGTGGCGAAGCAAAGCGTGGTTAGTGGTTTCACCAAGTTAATACCGTCTCTTGGATTCTTAGGGAGTAGCTTAGAAATTCTAAACCCTTATCTCCTTTTTAGTTTGTTTGATCCAAGACCCAAACAATAGAGCTTTATTATCTAGACCTTCATTGTGAATTAAACAAGCCCAACGTAAGTCCCCTCGTGATTACCAGCAAATCACAAACTACCACAGAGCTTATCCGCACCCCAACTTTGGAACATTGGAATTACCTTGTGACCTATCTCGCAATCTTAGCACGAAAGGTGATTTTTATCAAGAGAGGATAGAGCGTCTAAGGACACTTTATTCTAGAGTGTTCGTGTGTGTCACAAAACACACATCAACAGAAGAAACGGTCATCTAAGTCCTTGGAAGTTTTGCAAGTACCAAACTGTTTTAAAACAAAAGGAGTTGGATAGTATAAATAACAAAAATAAAGCAAAGACCTCCCAAACAATCTAGGAGAGCAATCAACCAAGGAATTTTATCCCACGAAACAAGATGGAAAAATAATAATGAAAATGTAGAGAATCCCCTGTCAATTTACTACCCTAGGTGTCGACACTAATCCTTGGTATGCAACATGGTCCACCCAACAAGTGCCATAGCCATGGAGACCTTATACTTGGGGACCCCAAGATGGACCAACCAGCCCTAGTCTAATTCCCAATGGCCCAACCAACCACAACAACAAAGATTCCCTCCAAATGCTTCAATACAATGGAATTCACAACACAATCAACCCTACCAAGGACCAAGACAATTTCCAAAACTCTATTACCTATTGTTTATTCTTCTTAACACAAAATCAACCTTAGGTTGAGACAATCAATCACCACAACTTCTTGCCCAACCTATGGCTAATCCCAAAAACAATTGACATGCTACACTAGTCTATGTTGTGGATCAAGAAAACATAGCTAGTGTCAACACTCTTCATTGTGGAAACATCCAACTGCAATCAAGAAAAACTCTACCAAAACCTTCTCCTCCAACCATAGTCACAAGATCACCAACAAAGAGATGACATTTCCCAAAAATAAAATGATTAAAAAAGGATCTACTGCTTCTTCAAATATTTTCCAAAGCCCAACTAAGACTCCTTTGAAACCACATTCAAAAGCTTGTTCAAAGGTACACTCCAAAGTTCCTCCAGCAAAACCACTCTTTGAATCCTCCCCGGAGCCTCTTTTTGATACTTTTGTGGTGCCTCAATTTAAATCCATTATGAAGAATGCACCATTTCTTAAGAGATTAAGAATAGTAACAACTCCAAAACCATCTTTGGTGCCTATATCTCCTAATGAGTCAACACTCGTCCAAGACCTTAAACAAATGAATATTAAGGTCCCTCTACTACAAGCTATAAAGGAAATTTTGAAACTCAACCATCTCATCAAACAATTATGCATAAAAACCATAGGAAGAAGAAAAACCCCAACACCATACATGTAGACGAGAAATTAGTTGAACTTCTCTTAGGGAAAATCCTCCCACCAAAATACGGTGAACCAGGCAACCCTATGATCACAATTGCTATAGGAGGAACAAAAATTGCAAATGAGTTAATTGATCTATTGGTTGATCTAGGGGCCATTATAAATGTCATGTTAATTGAGGTGTTGAAGACATGATCCCTCACTATACTACAGCCCACTAATACCATCCTCCAAATGGTTGATCAATCAATTGCTATTCCAAAGGGAGTGATTAAAGATGTCCCTATTACAATTGAGTCTTTGGAATATCCAGTGGATTCAAGGCAGGCCTTGGCTGGCAACTATTGCTACTCTTGTAGACTATAGGTGTAATGTCCCTTCTCAAGGCAAACAAGGAAAAATTAAGCAAAAATAATATTTTTGAATTTTGGGGCCTTGGAAGAAATAGAAAAATATTCTTTTTGGCCTAAATAATTTTTATTTGGTGTGGAGATGATGGAAAAAGGGTTTAATTGATTTATCATGGAGGAAAAATATTTTTTATATTTTTATACGGGCTTGGGCGGCTCCTTTTTGGAGGAATAAGGTGAAAAAATTAAAAATTAAAAATTAAAAGACAAATTGGCACCTAAAGGAAGGAACAAAAAAATAAATTTAAAATAATTTAAAATTGCAAAATTGGTGCCCAAGTTGAGTCGGCCAGATTGGGAGGCATAAGGATGATTGATATAAATACAAAGTCATTTGGAGGCATTTAGACGTCAACGAATTATCTTTGTTTTCCTGATCTGCCCTTTGGTGAATATTCTAAGGACGAAAACCCTTAAGAATATAGGAGGAGTTGGACAAAAACCTAGCTCTTCAATGGAAGACTTCATGACGAAGGTTCACATGTGCTTCAATGGAGATTTTTGATAGTTTCATGCTCAGATTTTGCATCAGCATAGGTGACTAGTTTGAGGGGCGAATTTGGGCAAGTTGGAAGGTATTCTTCAGATTTTCAAGGGTTGCAAACCCTATAATCAGACCAGCAGGCCAGTGCACCCTTGGGGGTAGGGTTTGAAGTCATTTTTCATCAAATATTTGCATTTCATTTGCATTGGTGTGAGCTGGAGCTATTCGCCCAGCTAAGGTTAGAGTAGAGATCATTTTCATCGCATAGTTTGGGGTTTCTTCATATCAGTAAACTTCTATATGTTGTTGGGCATGTTTGGAGCCCATTTCATTGTGTAATTGCATCAATAGATAGGTTTGATTTGTAGCAGCAAACTGCACATTTGAATATCAGAATTTTGGCATGTGATGGTGGATGTCTTGGTGATCTATCGTGTTGGTTTCATACTTGTTCATGATTAAACAAATCTGCTATGGGTTTTGATGTTATTGGGATGATTGAATGCTGCTGCTAATGCATGTGTAAACGCAGAAATTTTTATCAGCAACTAGGGTTTGAGCAGAAGTTAAAAATCAGAAAATTAGGGCATCATTTTGTATTGCAAAAATCAGAAAAAAATTGCATACATATTGGTTGGGATATTTCAATAGGTCAGCAAGTGTGTCTTTACCCTTGTCTATCCCCCAAATGGCTCAATCTCCAACAAAATTAATGTCAATCAAATATCTCTATACTCACCTACTAATTAATGATATTCCTATTATAATTGAGTCTTGGGAATATTTGGTAGATTTTTTGATATTTCAATCACGTACCCCCAACAAAAGTTACCCCTTGATACTAGACAAGCCCTAGTTGGCAATTCTTGCTACTCCATAGACTATATGTCAGCATGTATGACCATCTCCAATAGAATTAATGTCAAGCAAATATCTCTATACCCCTTGCAAAACCTTCACCAAACCCGGATAAGTAACTATTGAGCAACAAACCAAACAATGAAGGAAATACAAAAAATATAGATTCTCTAGCTATGGTCACTACAAAAGAGCATGCAAAAGAACCTAAGGATGATCTTAGATTATTTGTATGGTGATGAGGAATATGAGGACATTAAATCACTCATACAACACAGGCATTGCTAACTATTAGAATAATATCGTCGTATTATTTGTTTCTATTTTGTTTAATGGTCAATATTGAGTAAATTTTGTATAATTAGATTCTTTCTAATTCTAACAAGTTTCTTATTGGAAACTTCGTTCATTGTAATTCTATTTAATGATCGGTTTGATCATTTGTAAATATATCTAATTTTTACCAATTACCTGTGTTACAGTAATATGGTGTCAGAGCTCCAGGGAAATATTTTTTTTGAAAAATTTATAATTTCTTTTCGAAATTATTCTGCTTCAAATTTTTCAAAATTTTTTTGCTTCAAAATCCTATTTGAGTGCTTATGTTGGGTTGTGTTTGAGGTTTTTTTGTCAAACACGCGTGGTTTTTTTTGTGTTTTATGCCCGCGTTTCTCCAGTTCGTAGCCCATGCGACCTTTATTCAGCCATTTTTTTGGCCCGCGACTCGTCTAGGACTCCCACGTGTTCTCCACGACCTTCCGCGTCCTCTTTGTCTACAGTTATTGGGCGCGTTTTTGCTCAGAACCTGCGCATGATTTCTCTGAGATTGGAGCCACATTTTTCATGTTATCCAGGGACGCGATTTCTGGGTGTTTTTAAAAAACACAGATTTCATCCTTTATTTTGCTGCGGATTTGCCTCCATTTTGGTTGTGTTTTTTTCTTCACTCCTGCACATGTTCTTCAGGAATTTTATTTTTTTGAGAAGTTGAAGATATCTTCTGTCATTTTAATGGCATCCTAAGGTTTCTACAAATTAGTCTAGGGTTTTCGATTACAGATTCTTGGTGGGTTTTTCGAGAGCTCAACTGGGTTGGTCTTGGATTTTACTGGGTGCATCGTTTTTCGTGCCTCATTTTTTGAGCCTGCAGATTTGCCTCAAAATTTGTGCTTGTTCCTACCTCAACGTATTGAAACTCATGCATTGAGTTTTGTGTATTCAGCCTCTTCTCAAGTACCTCATTTTTCATGCCTCGAAAAGCGTGAAGATGGCTTCTTTGACCAACATTATGTTGGAAGGCAGTCAACGTTTCAACGGCAAAAATTATAACACCTGGAAGCAGCGGATGATGACAATCTTTGAATACCACTGCCTTGATCAAATGATTATGGGCAATGTTACTCAACCCACCACTGCAGACAAAGCCCAGGAGAAGTTCGATGAGCAGAATTGTGAAGCAGTGATGCTTATTAAACTTTCAATAACTGATGATCAACTACCTCAGATCTCGCTTGGAAAATCAGCGAAGGAGATTTGGGATCACTTGAAGGGTTTGCATGAAACTTCTGACAAAAGCCATGCGTTTTTCTTGAAAAACATGTTGTTTTCTATTGTCATGGATGAGAAGACAACATTGCAGGCACACCTGAACGAAATCCAAGAGATCCGAGATCAATTGGAGACTATTGGTCGGAAAATGGAGGAAGAAGACATGGTCATGATCACTCTGAAGAGCCTACCTAAGTCTTATGAACATTTCATAGAGACTCTCAACATTACGTCTGCTAATGTTGACCTGAAGTTTCTAGAACTTTGCACTATCCTCCTACAGTAGGACCATTGGAAACAACAATTTGGTAGTAGTGGTTCATCCTCCTCTACAAAGCAGGCCTTTGCAGCTAAAACTCAGTTTAAGAACAAAGGGAAAGGTCAACCTTCGCAGCAGAAAGGCTCAAGACAGCTCTAAGAAAAAGAATATTCAGTGCAATTATTGTCACAAATTTGGTCACATGAAGAAGGATTGCCGTTCACGTTTGGCTTCTGAACAAAAGAAGCAGGGAGGGTCTCAGCAGAACGCACATGTTGCCAAGCACACTGAGCAAAAGGAATCTGCCTTTTACGCCTTTATGGCTAAAGGACCTACAAACCATGTTAAGTCCTCTGTCTGGTACATAGATTCAGATGCTTCGCGACATTTCACTCATAGACGTGACTGGTTCACAGACTTCTCTCCGTTCACTGACTTGGTTGTTTTTGGAAGAGGTGAAGAATACATAGTTGTCGGTAAGGGAACTGTTCAGATTCAGTCTAGCGGGAGGAATCCCATATTCCTCAATGTGTACTACGTTCCTGGCATGGAACTCAACCTTCTATCAGTCAGTCAAATCATGCGGAATTCTCCGCAGCTGGATGTGGTTTTCAGTGTGCACAAATGTTCTATTGTTGATTGGGAGACTCGCACTGCAGTAGCTGTCGGTATTGAGGATCATGGTCTCTATAGGCTTGTGGACACAGGTGATTCTCCGGAGTTAGCCATGGCAGCCCAGAACTCTGCTATCACTAGTCTATGGCATCAACGGTATGGGCACTTGAATGTGCACTATCTCTCTCAGCTTGCTCGGGAGGGACTTGTAGCTGGTCTACCTGACATTCAGACTCAGCATCACTTCGTGTGTGGCGCTTGTCAAGCCGAGAAACAGCATCGGACACCGTTTCCAGATGGCGACCCGTGGCGGGCTTCTAAGGTACTGCAATTAATTCATGCTGATATTTGTGGGCCTATGAATACTTCTTTTGTTATTGGTTGTAGATATTTCTTGTTGTTTGTTGATGATTACAGTACGAAAATGTGGGTGTACTTTCTTAAACAGAAATCAGATGTGTTTAATGTATTTTTACCAATTACCTATGTTACAGTAATATTAACATTGCTCAAGATAACTGCAAAGAATTCCTAGCAACCTTTTCACTATCCCTTAGATAATGTTATCTCAAGAGGTGCAAAGACATAACTACCTTCCATGTACATTGCCCCATTATTATGCTTTAAACACTTTAAAGTGAGAGTAAACCAATTTCTTCAATCCATCTGGGAGCAATACACATCATGGCTCTTCTAGGAAAAACAATAAATATGCACAATTGGCTATCATATCAGCAAAAGATCAAACTATTCCACATCCTAATTTTCTATATGAAAGCTTTTGCCTAGGAATACAAGGATATGAAAGGAATCCACCCAAATATATGTAGGATTCACTTATCCTATTTCAAACAACCAATGGTATCACCACTGGTTTGTTGTCCCTAAAAAGAGGAATAAATAACAAAATTGTGAGAATTATAGGAAACTCAACAAGAAAAATTGCAGAGATTACTTTCCTTTATCATTCAATGATTAGGTCCTAGATAACCTAGCTGGGAAGAAATGCTTTTATTTCCATGATGGATTCAACAAATATAAATAGATTTGGGTAGCTCCAACATCAGGATAAGACTACATTTACCTGTCCTCAGGGAACCTTTGTTTACAAAGTTCTCCCCTTTAGGTCGTTTGATGCACCAACCACTTTCAAACGAGTTGTATTTTCCATATGGATGAATGTTGAACAAGTGAATGAATGTATAGAAATGCATATGGATGATTTTACTATCCATGGCAACACTTTTGATGAAGCCCTTCTATAATTTGAACAAAGTTCTTACCTGTTGTGAAAAATATCAGCTGTCCCTAGGCCATGAAAATGCCAAATAATAGTTGACAGAGTGATTTGTCTTGGGTCACCACATTTCTGTCATGGGTGTTGCTCAGAATCGAAATTTTCTGAAGGATTTGCAGAATTTTTTTGGCTTGGTGTTTTGACGTTTTTTCTGGAAAAACGTGCTCTATGACCTGTTTTCCAAAATTTTGTAGGTCTGAAATTTTTGAAGATTTTTTTTGGAAACTTTTTATTGAAAAAAGATTCACTCTTTGCTGAAAAAAAATTGTGCCAAAATATTTCTAAAGATTTGAAGAGTTTTTGAGAAAAAAAAAATCTGTAAACTTTTTGCTAATCACAAAGTTTTGAATATTTTTTTTTTTTGAAAAAATCTTGCTTTTTCTAAGTTTTTGAAGGTTTTTCTAATAAAATCTTGCTGAAGCCTATTTTTAGACAATTTTTAAAGAAATTGTGGCAGTTGTGCCAACTAATTGTTCAGGGTTTCGTGCCAATTGATCACAAACTTTACCTCATTTTTTGTGCTTTTGGAAAACAGGAGGGATGGTTGCTTTGACCAACATAATGTTGGAAAGTACCCAAAGGTTCAATGGAAAGAATTACAACACATGGAAGCAGAGGATGCTTACCATCTTTGCGTATTGATGTTTGGATGCGCTTGTTCTAGGTACAGAAGTTCATCCCACAATTGTAGGGAAGGATCAGGACAAGTATGGAGGTAGCAAGGAGGTAGTTATGCTTCTAAAATTATCTGTCACCGATGAGATGTTACCAGAAATACCATCTGTTAAGTCTGTTGCGAAGATCTAGAAGCATTTAAAAGATCTCCATGAGACCTCAAACAAGGGCAAGGCTTTATTCTTGAAGAATATGTTGTTTTCCATTATGATGGATGACGGAGTGTCTTTGCAAGGTCACCTCACGAAGATCAAAGACATTTGCGACCAATTGGAGGCTATTTGTCGCAAGATGCAAGAAGAGGATATGGTGGTCATTACACTGGAAAGCTTGCCACGATCCTTAGAGCACTTCAATGAAATGCTCAACATTACATCCACCAATGTGAAGTTTGATGAGCTGTGCAACAAGCTCTTGCAACAAGATAGGTGGAGGAAGCAGTTTGGGAGCAGCAATGAGTCTTCCACTATTGAGCAAGCATTTATTGCCAAAGATGGCAAAGGCAAGTCCACTCAGTAGAAAGGACCAGGCAATTCAGAGGAGAGCTCCAAGAAGTCTATTACTTTCCATTACTGTGGGAAGATTGGTCATATTCAAAAGTATTGCATAGAGTGGGCTGATGAGAAGTACAACCAGGATGAGTCTCAACAGAGAGCTCAAGACGCAAAGTATACTGAGCAAAGGGAATCTACATACTATGCATTCATGGCCAAAACACCATCAGAATATGGGTAGACTTAGTTTATGTTTGTAAGATGACTATTAAGGGAGGGTATTAAAGTATTTATTGTAATATTTAATGGTCATCTTAGCTTTTAGTTAGTCGATAGTTTACTTTTAGTTAACTTGGTTAGCTTTTAATAAGTTTTGTTTCTACTTTAGTTTGTTTTAGCATCTTTCAGTTATTTGCTTTAGTTTGCTTTAATTTGCTTTAGTTAACGATTGTTTCTTCTTTTTAGAAAGATCGTCCTATAATTCTTTATATAAGGAGTATTCCTATCCTTTGTAAATAATGAATATCGAATATCAATTAATTTGCTTTAGCTAACGATTGTTTCTTTTTAGAAACATCGTCCTGTAATTCTTTATATAAGGAGTATTCCTCTCCTTTGTAAATAATGAATATCGAATATCAATTAGTTTGTTTTAGTTAACGATTGTTTCTTTTTAAATAATGAATATCAAATATCGAATGTCATTTCAAGGTTAAACTTCTTATTTCTCAGCAAAAAGAAGAAATTGATAAATTACGGTAATTACTTGCTGAGAGGGACACCATCATTCTTTCCTTGCAAGAAAAGTTAGAAAATAAACAATCTGAAATTTTGTTGAAAAGTGAAAATGAATCAAATAAAATTGAGGCACACACCACAAATTTGGTGAGTGCCCTCACTGTTTTCAATGAGAAAATTCAACAAGAGCAGATTAAATTAACTGCAGCAAATATAATTTCAGATTTGGAAGAAGAATTAAGAGAATGGTCGACTTCCCCTGCAAAGAGGACAAGATGATCCAAACTGACCCCTTAGCTTTGAATATATTCCAATGTAAATATTCCCCAAATTTTACAAACCTAGATAGCCCAATGCCATTTTCCAGAGTATGAAAATATAAGGTTAAGGCACAATGAGCAATTTTGGCATATAAAGAAAAGACATAACGCCCAAAACCAAAAAGTGGCTTTTCAAAGAACTCCAGATTTGACCTCAAGATAGACCACATAGACAGCTCCGAATTTTTAGTCAGAAGGCTTAGCTCCGAAAGTTGTGACCTTGGACTTTGGAGAAATAGAGGATAACCTCGAAGACCACAAGCAACCGCCAATCATAGGATAACAGGCAGTAGTGATTGAGCAATTTTACTAGCTCCAAAATTATAAGGAATCCTTGTTTCACATGCAATTAATCAATCAAAGGATCAACCGCCAACATGCAGCCGCAACCAAAGGAGACATGATGATAAATGCAATCCACCATTGAAGAATCTTGCTCCACCTTCCGAAACATATCAGCAAATTGTTCATCATGTTGAAACCACTTTTTAATGTTCAGTTATTATTTAAAGCTCTAGAGTCCAAGTAGAATTAAAGCATCATAATGTGATTAGCTAGACTGTAGGAGTATGGAGTGTTTTTAGGAGTCTTCTTATGGGGATTCGACAAAGATTCCTAAATAAACAAGCTTGTCGAAGAAGTTAGAAAAATTCAGTAAAATTTGAAGACTACAATATTGAATATAGTATATGTAATCTTTTCTTTCAATAAAATAATACAATATGGGTTTGCAATCTTTGATATTTTTGTAGCACAAATGACTGTCTGAGTATTGAATGCATTAGTTAACAGAAATCTCATTCCTCCAAAGGAGCAAGGACCACTCACCTAGGGGAAAGAAGACAGAAATGGTATTTTAGAATTAATGTAGTTTTCTTTGCAGTCAGTAGTTTTATTTTGCAATTGTTGTTATTCTGTAGTTCATGTTGTTGTCTGTAATCATCCAGCAAGTGTGTTAACTGTTGTAGTCTTCTCGAAAGAGTTTTCCAACTAGTACACATTTTGCTTATTCATAAAATGTTGCTCAAAAAATGGTTTAAAACAAAAAATTTAAAATTTAAAAAAAAACAAAAGAATTCCAAATTCAATTTAATATCAAAAATTTAGTTTTACTTCGCTGCAATCTCAATTTACCATAAGCATTCAAATTCATAGATTAACTTTTCTTTCAGCAATTTTGATTTGTTATTAGCATTTAAATTCATCGATTAAATTCAATTCAGCAATGTTGATTCAGTACATGTGTGCAATTTCATTTCCTAGGGTATGAGCACTCCTACTTTAAGATTCCAACCCCTATTGCAAATGGCCTTAGGACACTGCCCTAATTTGACAAGATAAATCATCTATTAAAATGGAGGGTTCAACAACACCCCATTAATCATCATCAAAAATTGCACATTCCTTGGGAAGAGTAACATTGGCTTTTGAGTAGCAACCAACTGAATCCACTCCAGATCTACCTGAAATTAAAAAAGACATCATTCAAGTGTAGAGTCTTGTCTCGTGAGAAAATGGCAATGGAACAAGCAGAGCCCTTGGTCAAAACGGACAAAAATGCCAAGCAACCTCAACTCATTGATCTAGAAGACACGAGTACAAAAGACG